>CM033802.1:19904868-20399868 GCA_019656835.1 Rhododendron ovatum
GAACGATTCCAACAAGGCCTTCTTCAGTTTCATCACATTGCCTCCGCTAACCAGTTAGTCGATATTTTCACCAAGGCCTTCGGTGTCGAACAATTTCGCATTCTGACGTCAAAGCTGGGCATTACGTCTCTCCATGCTCCATCTTGAGGGGGAGTATTAGCGGTCCAAGATCTCCAAGGACTCTACGCAGCAATTTATCAATTAGGATCACTACTCAATCCCATAATTGTAGGAGAGTTATTCTCCTTCCAAATCAATCCCTTCCTAATTAGTTGTAATCCTTTCTTATATAATGCTTGTAATATGCCTTTGGAAAGGTAATGAGAAACAGAAACGTGTTGACCCAGAAATTAGGTTCTATCAATACTGCTAACAAAACTCCATTTTTAAATTCATTTTCAGTGAATAATTCTTAGCTTTTGGTCTTAGTTTTTCAATACCAAGCCGAAGATGAATAACTGTTAAAATTCGACAGAATTGAAATATTGGAAGTCTTGGGCATTACTTTCACTTATTTTTCTTTTTGTTTTTGTCAATTAGGTTCACTTTCATAAAATTTTGTGCATGAAAATCCGCAATGTGATTATAGGTGGATCTGCCTTAAAAGTTAAACCAATAAGTTTGACGAGAATTGAAATATTGGAGAAAAAAAAAAGACAAATAAAAATACTACTCATTGGTCTAACTTTTAAGGCAGGCCCATCCATTGTCACATGATTGGAAATTTTCATGCACGAAATGAAGTGAAACTGACTTGACAAAACAAAAAGAAAAATAATTGAAAAAAAAAAAAAAAGTTGACTACTTCCACGTGAAAAGAAAGGAGAAAAAAACGATGCCCAAGACTTGTTGATGATAGAATACGTTTCCACTGATTCACAGAACCCGCCCTAACTTTTGAAAGGGTTAAGGCGAAAATTGGAGGGAGGTTTTTTTTTTGGACTATTAATAAGGGGTAAAAAAAAGTATGAAGGGTTCTTGAAATTCAAAAAAAATTGGGGGCTTAAAACAGCCGCAATATCAGCTTTAACTCAGAGCCGGCTCTGCTATTGAATAACAACACAGAACTTTTAATAGTAAAAAATTTACTTACACCCTTTGTCTCTATATTTTAGTCTTTTTTTTTGGTTGGGGGGATTCCAATATAAGGAAACATTATTATTGCATATCTAATCACCATATTTTCCATTCTACCCTTCAATCATTGTTTTTTAAATTTTTTTAGTATTATTAATTTAAAAGTAGAAGGGTAAAATAGAACTTTCATTAATTATAATCTTTTTGGTTTGAAAATGGGACAATATTTTTGGGATACAAAAAGTGCTATCTGGAACCAAAAAATGAGACAGAGAGAGTATTACTTTTAATATGATAGAGAATCTGTTGACTAATCAATGGGAACGCATTAATCAATGGGGACGTATGAAGATCTAATAGTTCCAGAAAAATTTCGAATTTGAGAACTTTGGAGAATCACAATATCGCATTAGATAATAGCTAATTATAAATGGAGCGTAAATGCGATCACGTTAGTGTTAGAGATTTGACAAATTCACAGAAAAATGGGAATTGACATTTTTGTTCTGTTTTGATCATTTGTACTACCTTTTTTGTCTTCCTTCTGCAAATTTACAACAATACGCTTTCATATAGGAAAATTTAAACAAGTAAAATGGGTCCTAAGAATGAATCACAAAAAAGAGAGGTAGATAGATTTAGGCGTGTGAAAATCACACTCCGGACTTAAGTCACGTATTTAGTAAATATGTGTGTGAACACGAGCGTAAAAACCTCTTTGAAACGCATCCTGACCTCCTAAAATTTGTGAGAGCTAAAATTGAGAGCGCGAGTACAGTGGTAAATATTGATAGCGGGAACGTGGAGCATTTTAAAAGATTATGTAACTAAGCTCCAAACAAATTGAAAAAAATAATAATCGAATGGAGTGGCTCATAAGTAAAAGTGTACCACTGCAACATCTTCCTTGAAATCAAGAATATTGACAAAATAAACTCTGAAAAATGAGAATTTATCTATGGAATTGAGCATCACAGAGTCTTCTTCTTCTTTTTTTAGAATAGCTACCATCAAGGCTCTGTTTGTTTCGAAGTAAAATATTTTTCAGTGTAAAATGTTTTACACATAAAATAATTTCAGTAAATAGAAATTTTTCGTTTCTATTTTATGGTATTTGGTTGGTAATTGAAAATAATTCTTGATAAACAAAACATTTTTCTAGACATGGGTTGTCTTGGAATGGCAAAGGAAAAAATTGTAATTTCAAATGTGGGATTTCAAAAGGAATTGGAGACTTTAATCTCCTGTGGACCTGTGGTCTGCGTGAAAAAACAAAAAGAACTGAGAGCTCGAGAGATTTCACCAAAAAAATGGGTAAAATATTTGCTTAAACAAACGGAACCCAAATCAAGATTAATAATAATGCTAGGCACACCCGGGGTGACCAAATTGGAAACAATCAAAGACAAATTCATGGGATAACGCTTTCTCACCCATGGTGGGTGAGGGCCTATTACAAAGTCTTGGTCAATTGGTTTTTTGGAAACTGATATTGATATTTCAAAAATTGATTAAGGCACTTCAAAATCACTATAATTCCAAATTCATTTTTCTTTATTTTTTAGAGTGTCTCAATTAATTATTGGAGTGCAGTGCCAATATCATTTTCACGTTTTTTTCCCCCTTTCTCTTCACGTGAAAGTTTATACAGCAAAAAAAAGTGGAGGGTGGAGACACCTTTCTGTATCTTTTACTGTAGATGGAAGTCTTCGTCAGTTTGTTGAGCGTACGTGGATAGCTTGGACCTCCCTTGGTCATCTTCTTATCTTGGCTAATGTTATGAGCGAAGTTTTTAAAATAAATTGGGTCATTCTATTAGCAGCCCACAGTCTCGACTCGACGGTCTTTTTTGTTACAAGATGGAAAAGATTATAGTTTGAGTGACACTTGTACAATTGAGTTAATTACTAATATCATAGACACAGGCAAACATAATCATCCAACTAATGTAAAAAAAGAAAAATATATTCCAGTCGATGTCTTCCACCCAGACCCAGACATTAAATTTGACTCAAACAGCAGCACTCTATCGAAAATTCATACCTAGAATGAGCATTCTCCAAAGAGACAAAGTGCTAGCCAAAGCAAAATACAACAAAAATACACAAGTCTTCAGATGGAAATCAACCAATTATAAACGTACTAATGAACTTTCAAAGCTACAGATCAGACAAGTTGTTAGGAATTTGCACTATGAATTAAAATAGAATACACAAAAAAATGGAACAATATAAATATCGGAAATCAGAGGAAATAAGAAAAGTTGGCTTGCGAGATTGTGAGGCGTGTCGTCATGGTTCTAAAGTCGGTGTTACCTCGCCCACGCGAAGGTTTTAGAAGACACCAGTGATTTCAAGATCCAACCCAATGCTTGCGGCCGCCCTCATCCAAAGTTCGCGTCCTCCAGGAGGTAAAGAACCGTCTTGGTCAAAGTTGCCCATAAAAACATGTAGGAAAGTATAAAAATAAAATGTAGGGTCAAAACAATCCAAATTGATACTGGAGGGACGAAAATAGGACTCCGTTAAAATTGGAAAGACCATTTCTATAAATTGTCCGAATAAGAATGGGGATCAATATCACCATCATGTGTGTTGTTGGAATGTTAGAGCATCCATAATGTAATAATCAAAATCAAAAAATTGTTAAAATTAAAAATATGTGCTTAAAAAAGTGTTCACATTGTAATAATCAAAGTTGGCAACCTCCTAACTAATAATCAAATTGGGGCATTTGAATAATCAAAAGTAACAATGCGTGACTTCATATTGCTAACTTTAGCAACCATCTAAATGAATAATAAAAAACTGATGTGATAAGTTTTGATTATTTACTTTTGATTATTATATTGCGGATGCTCATAGGTACACAACTCTATGTAATTCCGGATAAATCCGGACACAATTAAGTCCGAGGTTCGTTCGATGCACATAGATTCACATGCATCGATCAGCTCCGAATACCGTTGTTTCCTCTTTCTTCCATTTTCTCACCATCATGTGTGTTGTTAGAATGCTAGGTACACAACTCTTGACTATAACTACGGACAATTCTTCTATTCCGTTTGAAAAAAAAAAAAAAAAACTCTAGATAATTCTAGAGGCTTATTAACCTTTTTGGTCCCTAATGTATTTATTTCATCTCATTTTGGTCCCCAATATAAAGATTGGAGAAATTTAGTCCCCCAAGTTTCAAAATGTGTACCAATGTAGTCCCCCACCCCCTCAAACCGTTACCTCAGACGTTAAAACAAGGGCACTCTTGTCTTTTCCCCACCCTAACCCTCCCAACCTCCGTTCAACCCAATCGGAGGGGAAATCTCAACCCTATTCAACCCCCCCCCCGTTCTAGAAAAGAAGAAAAAATCAGTCTCAATCCAAAATTAGTCTTAATCCAGTTTTTTTTTTACTTCAAGACTTTTAGCGAAAAAAGAGGGAAAATAGAATTTTTTTACCGTCATATTTTTTGTTCACTACCAGAATTTTAGCAAAAAGGGGTAAAAATACAATTTTTTTTGAACAATGTATAATTCCAGAAAAGAACTTGGAGATATATATGGAGATAATCCGAACGCTCCCATACTCCCAACCGCACCCGATCCCGCTCACTGGATTGCTCCAGCCGGTGCCACCACCACCGCACTCCTCGCCGGAATTGCAGCGGAAGCTCCATAAGCGGGGGAGGACGACGACGTCAAGGACCCAAAGAGGGTGGCCGCCGAGGTGTCGCAGTTCGTTGACGAAATCTTGAGGGAGTAGAAGCAGCAATAGCAGCACAAGGACGGGAGTGGCGCCGAAGAAGAGGCGGCGATCGATGCGGACGAGTCACGCGTGGCGGTTTCAATCGCCCTTTGCCTGCTGAAACCAAAAGCCCGAAGACAATTATCCTATGAGTTAGAGTTAACGGCATATATATGTGGAAATTGGGGTTTTTTTTTGGGCGCTGCTATTCGCAGCCCTCTATTTACTCCCATAGCCCGTTAAAAATTTTCAATTATACTCGACAGTTAGTTACCGAAATTGAAATATATTTTCAGCATCCAATTACCGAAATATAATATTTTTTTCAACAGATGTTTACCGAAAATGCATGTTCGGCAGTTATTTACCGAAAGTTGAACATATTTTCGACATGTAGTTACCGAAATATAATTTTGTTTTTAACAGCAATTTACCGAAATGTTATTTATGATTTTCAACAACCATTTACCGAAATGTAGTGGGTTACGGGAGAAAATAAAGGGCTGCGAATAGCGGCGCCCTTTTTTTTTAAAGTTCGGATCGGATTGATAACAGATTATTCCAATACAACCCAAATTCAACCTGAAATTCGTATTTGAATTACCGGATTCGGATTATCGATTCAACTTTATCGAATTTGAATTGGATCCAATCCATTAACAAGGCCTACGGTATATCATGCGAATTCTTTTCGAGAATCTATACAGTGGTGACGGTTTGTTTTTTTGCATTGTTGGGAAAAGACAGGAGTACCCCTTGTTTTAAGGCTTGGGGTAATGGTGTGAGGGGAAGGGGACTACATTGGTACACATTTTGGAACTTGGGGGACTAAATTTCTCCAATCTTTTTATTGGGGACCAAAATGAGATGAAATTAATACTTTGGAGACCAAAAAGGTTAATAAGCCTAATTCTAGACACAGTTAAGGCCGGGAGTCCTTTGATATACATGGATTCTCATATATCGAACGATCCTAAATGCAACATTGAACGACCTGCTACATCGAACGACCCTAAATGCTACGCTGTTGTTTCCTCTTTTTCTATAATAATAATTCCCTGAGCATCTCCAACAGCCTAACCTAATTTCTAGCCATTGTGGTTAGGAATTACTACCTAAACACCCTAACCAAAACTCTTGAAACCCACAGATTGGAAAACCTCTCTCTCTCCCCTTCTCCGAACCCACAAATCAAACCCACCACAGCCATTTTCACTTCTTTGGATCAAACCCACAGCCCTCTTCCCTTCAAACCCACAGGGCAAGTCCCCTTCTTCCCTTTCCGTCAAATTCCTCCGTTTCGTCGCCCGTGACTTCTTTTCGTCGACGGCTTGTTCTTCCGATAGGAGAGCAAGTCCTTGGCTCTCCGGAGTTTCTCCGGCGCCGGTAAACCAACAGCCTTCCTCCGTTTCGTTGCCGGTAAACCGATAGCCTTCGACAGGCGGCACTGGCGTGAATGAGATCCAGATGAGAGAGAGAGGGATATATGATCAGTAGAAGAAACGAGAGAGAGAGAGAGAGTGAGAGCAAGCGAGCCAGAAAACCTGGCCTCACACAGCGAGGCCTCCAAGCGAATTCTTAAATGGCGAATGGCGACTTGACCACTGAGGTTGCTGGGTGTGGGATTTTCCCCCTTTTTCTCGCCAATTTGAGGAATTTTTGGTTTCCTCGCTACACGATCACGAGTATTGCCCTGTTAATTTTCTGCACAAGTCTTTGGGAAATGCTCAGTACACACCACATTTGCGCTGCTGTGATTCTTTTTTGATCGGTAACCCTCTCATCTTCTCCCCCCATGGCATTTCCCAACCCTAACCCCTTAAACTTCTTACATCTCATTTTTCGCCCCGTTGTGGGAGAATCCAGCAGCGTGGTGGGATAAACAGCGTAGTCATCTCCTCTCCCCAAACATGAGATGAAGTTCAAGCTAACAAGTACTGAATCAGCACAAATTCCCATGAAACCCCTCCGTTTGAGCTTGGAGTTCGGTATTTTTCTTAATCGCATAGCTTTCCTCTGGTTTTTTTTTTTTTCTTCTGCTGTCGATTTCCTTTGTAGTCTTTTGGCTCATGGATGAAGTTTGTGTCCATCCAAGCAAGAAACTGATCCGGGGATGAATTGCTTCTGGTCTTTATCTTTCTATCTCATGCGTTTCTGTTGTGGATGAATTACTTGGCGCTCTGTCCATTTTAGTGTTCCTTCTATCCATTGCTTTTCCCTTTTCTAGAATGTGCAAATTTGGACAATTTATTCTTCTTGGATGAGTAAAAATAGAAAGAAAAAGGGCACCGAGTCCGGTTGAGCAAGTCCTGATCGAATGAGTGTTTGGTTTGATGCTTTCATGCTTATTCGAGGAAGCATGTATTTTTTCTTTTGGTGTGGGGCTTTTAAAGGGGTCTTGTGATCACTGTAAATTTATTCTTTATGGTGTTAGATAATTAACAACCTAAGTTATGCCAGGATCTAGAACTATCATGATAATCACAAAACAATCATTAAGCATAAGTTAAATAATCAAGAACGGCATATCCGGATCCAGTAATACGGAACTTGAGCGATCCTGTGATTAATTGAAATAACTCTCCCTTGTCTTTCATTCTAGCTATTTAGTACACACGTTAAATTATGGAACCCTAGACGCTATTTTATAGGCAGAGAGAGGACCAGTTTCCTTATTAAACATTGATACTAACTTTCCATCAAAGTATAGTGTATTTAGGAAACAACTTCTCTATCTGACTAATAGAATAAAATAAGATATGGAGAAGCTCATAATCAATATGTGCCATATAAAATATGTGGGCCACCACAATGACTAAATTAAAATTTAGTCTTACAATCACTAGCACCACCACTATATGGGGTAATTGGATGGACGTGACTAAAATCCACATAAAGTGGCAACTTTTCTTGCCTACTTTTTAAATATTTTTTCGGGAAGTATACCTTTGTTGTGAGTCTCTGCTTTGTAGATGAGAAAATTGGGTAAAAGGGTTAATATGGTGTTTGAATTCTATTCGTGTCATTTATCTTTGTTCGGCTTTTGATTTGTTCATTTGGGATCACAGGTTTCGTTGCAAGGACTGAAGTTACTTTATCTTCGATTTGATGATAAAGAAAGCTTCAACTTATAACTGTGTCTCAGTATGCATGTTTGGTGTCTTATAGGAGACGGGGAAGAGTTGGTCTTTGCACTATGGATATTTGGTGTCTTATAATTGCTGATCTTTTTAGTTGTTTCCCTACAATTTCTAGCATTTAAATTGGGTGACCTTTTTTTTTTTGGATGTTTCCATAAATGTCGATATCTTCCTTTTGGCCATCAATCAACTTTATGTTATTGTCATCTACTCTTTCAGTCTTAATGCTTTTCAACTTCATGTTGTTTTGGCTCAAATAATTGTAGAATGATGCAAATCCAATAATTTGGTGGATTGTAGCCTAACTGAATGTTTGGCTTTCTATTGGTCCATGTAACTCCTTACCTGTTGGCTTTTTGTTCAAGCATTGTTTGATTGAAGGTTGCATTTTAATCGCTCAAGTTTGCCCCATCAATGTTAGACTCGGTGACAAGGTTACGTAGGGGATAGAGGGTGAAGGACATTATTTTGCTCTTCATTTCCAAGTGGGTTAGGAACCTATTTATGTTTCTCTTTGTGGTTTTTTGTCCTAAGCTTGATTTCAGTACCTCTTATTACTATTTTCCTTTTGTTTTGATACAGTTAGTTGGAGTTTTAGTTTCTAAGTTTTCAAAGTGATTGCGTTGCATGAATGGGTAAGTTATTATTACCTTTAATCTTTTTCAGTTTGCTGGGTGTGAGCTATTAAAATGTAGAGTGGGCAGGAGGGGTGGTGGGTCATGGGAGACTTTTCTCAATAAATTGAGGGATTGGATGAACATTTAAGGCACTTGCGTGTTTTAACTTTGTGGCATCATTACGAATGAGTAAGGACCTTTCGTTTCAAAAAGCCAATCTTTGGTAGCTTTGAATTTGTGCGGGTAGCCTTCCAGTGATTGTTTCTACTTCTGCTACTTGAACTAGCAAAACAAAGAGTGTGTTTGGTTGGGAGTTTAGTTTAGTTTTGGTAGTGGGTGGAGAGAGAAATAGAGTAATGATTGAAGATAGGGGTAATGATTGGAGAGAGATAGAAAGAGATGAGAAAATAATAATTTAAAAAATAGGGTAATGATTGAAGAAAGAAATAGGGTAATGATTAAAAACAAAACTAAAACTAAAACAAAACTGTTAACCGAACAAAGTGAAAGCCTTTTATTTTTACTTTGGTGGAGGTAATGTCATGCATGAAGTGATAGACACGGAAAGGCAACGAAGTATGATCGATTTTCAGTCAGCAGACAAACTGTTGCAACTATTTTATCCTTGCCAATAACATTCAATGCTCTTTATTGGCTTTTCATCTGTTTTGGTCTTCTCTGTGCACCTCCTTCCCCACCCCACGCCCTGTTTTGTGTTTTCTCTGTCATCATGTACCTCCTCAGTCCTCACCCAACGTCCTATTTTTCTCTATCATCATCCCCTTGTTCTTCCCCGCCGCATCGCCAATGCATAGGTCATGGATCCAGCCATTAACCAAGTCAATAACTTTTCGTCAATAGTTCGATCTACTTTCGAAACACCTTTGGAGAACTCTCAAAACCAAAGAATTAGTAAACCTTCTCAATGGTAGTGCTGATGGATTTAGGTGGCAGCAACCGAAGATAAAGAATGAGAATTCAGAGAAGGGGAAGTGATGGAAAAGCATATGGACTAAATGTTTTGATCTTGATCTGGGTTTTTTAGAGAGGAACAAAATTTGCAAGAAATTAAAGTTTGCAAGAAATTAAAGTTTGCTGACATAAGAATTCATAGAGGGTAAAGTGATTAGATCAAAGAAGTAAACAAAAATCTGGGTTGGGAATACCTCTTGTGGTTTCTTGTAATGAATGATAGAGATGTGAAAAAAAAAGAATGGAGAGAGAAAATGAGGGCAAATATGTCAGTGTGTGTTTGATTGTTGTGGCACTAAAAGTGTTGGTCGTGGCATTGTAGCCGGCCTAACTTTATCACTCCCAAAAAGCTTGCGATGGTCATGGAATAGTACAAACAAATATTCTCCCAGTGTCTTTATTGCTTCCAACAAAAGAGTTACATTGCGTCACCTGCAAACTTCAACTCTAAACATGGAAGTTCAAAAGTTGAGATTTGGCATTGCAGTTACGCGATCATGGAGTTGATGTGCCAATATGGATGGCAAGGAGTCGGGTTTGGATTGAAGGTACTCTTTTCATACCCGATCCCCAAACTCAATGCTTGCCTATTTATCCATATCCACACCCAATTGGGCATACTTGAAAGCCCCCAAACCCATATCCATTTGGATAGCGGGTAAAACCGATATGCCCAATACCCAGTTGCACATGTAAGCAAGATAAGAGATAAAAGGAACATTTATGCACAGAAATTTGATAGGAAATAAGAGATAAAAGGAACATTTATGCAAAAAGTACTTAAATCTACCACAAAGTCATTTACTCCATACATATGAATAGTAGGAACACAATAAAGAGCGAATACCTAATAAAAAACATGATAAAACAATGTATGAAACCGAGCTACAAACTTAGGTTTGGCGGTGACAACTATGGACAAGCTCTAAAACATATGTCATGTAGAACATCAGTCGCGATGTTGAAGAAATGAAGACAATTTTGCTCAATTTCCACCCTTCTGATACACAATTTAATTAAACTACCTATTCAAGCGAGTAGACCTAGAATTCCAGCAAGTTCAATTATTTTGAACTTTATTTTTGAAAATTAACAAGAACACATGTATAGATTGTAAATCTGCTAAGTCATTGACAAATCATACACCAATACATGCAACTAATACATAAACAACTAAAACCATCACTAAATTAAAATTACCAACAAGTTTATTAGGGTTGTTATCGAAGAAATAGTAGAGCATGCTATAGTGGAAACTTAGTACGTGTGGTGATTAGTCGAGTTTTCAACAAAATAGGTCGGATCACAGTCAATACATACCCAAACCTTCTAGTCCCACATCCAATATAAAAAGACCCTATATGCCATAACAAAAACTAGAATCCATTACGCTTACCATTCATAAGACCTTCTTTCTTGCAATTCATCATCATAAGCAAGGCATCCCGCCCGTTCCTTGAGAATTCTAAACAAATCGCTCTCCACAATATAGCCGGTTAAAGCATCTTTCTCTTTGAAATATGCACGAGTTCAGAAAATAAGAATGCAAATATAGAACTCATAAATTAAAAGTTTAGCCCTTAAACATGAACGCAATTTACCCAAAATCAGCTTCTCTTTATCTAATCTTTGTAGCTACAAGGTAGAACGACTTTGGGATAAATTCAGGAAAAGCCTCTGAAAGCAATCTCATCGTGGTGAGAAGCCGATACTGCCGTTCAGTCGCTACCTAGAAAAAGTTGTTACTAGCTAGAAAAATGCACATTCTCAATCCAAAAAAATGCAGAAAGATTGAAACTTACCCCTTTGGAATAATGTTCCAAAGTACTTATGTGATACTTGAAAATCTCAAATCCTTCTTTCTTGTATGCAGTCATATTCTTTTGATATCCAGTGCTCAACACTCCAAATCCAACTTCATGTAATGTAACTTGTGTTGTCAGTTCCTCATATTTATAGGAGCTTCAGTAAAAAGTAACAAAGATTCATGTACTTCAATATTTGTTACAAAAAAATCATAAACAGTTTGAAAATCAATTTTATTTTCTCTTCATCATTGTAGAAGGCAGCATGTCCATATATGAAGTTGGCCATATCATTGTTAAAAAATATTAGAACAATAAATCTAATGGAAATAACGAAAAAAGAAACAAAAGTATCAGAAAAGAAAAGTACATAAATAAATATTTTAAGTACATAAATAAATATTTTATCTTAGAGCTTTTCCGGATAGACTTTGAGCTATATCACAAAGTCGATAAAAAAGAAGCAAAACTGTTGGTTGAGGTCCTCACATTTCAATTCTCTGAACAAGATTCCTAAATAGACCAATGTTGTTCTTCAATCCCTCTTCATACTCGAAGTTTATTCAATCGTTTTGGCGTGGGGTTAGCATCATCATCTTAACTACATCGCCGTTACTTGATATTCGAATACCTTCTTCAAGATGGCCATGGTATTAATTTTTAGTAAACATCACCATCTTCGAACAATCCCCCACTTGCTTGCAAAAAACCACCCAATATTACTTAGAACAAAATAGGCAAATAAGGTGCGGGAACCTAACAAAAAATGCATACTGGACAACTTGACGGACTTTATCCGACAAACCTACTACACTAGTCCCATTTAAGCTCATCTCCCATTGCTTAAAACCCGACTTGTCAACTTGGCAGCACCACATGCTTTCCAAGAATGGTTAAACAAGTCGGGTTTTAAGCAATGGGAGATGAGCTTAAATGGGACTAGTATAGTAGGTTTGTCGGATAAAGTCCGTCAAGTTGTCCAGTATGCATTTTTTGTTAGGTTCCCGTACCTTATTTGCCTATCTTGTTCTAAGTAATATTTGATGGTTTTTTGTAAGTAAGTGGGCGATTGTTCGAGGACGGTTATGTTTACTAGAAATCAATACCATGGCTATGTTGAAAAAGGTATTCGAATATCAAGTAAGGACGATGTAGTAAGTGATGTTGTTGTTGAACCCATGCCAAGACAATTTAATAAACTTCGAGATTGAAGAGGGATTGAACGACGACATTGGTCTATTTAGGAATCTTGTCGAGGAAATTGAAACTGTGAGACTGGTCCTCAGCTAGCAGTTTTGCTACTTTTTTTGTCGACTTTGTGATATAGCTCAAAGTCTATCTGGAAAAGCTCTAAGGTAAGATGTCTGTTTTGTCCTTTTCTTTTCTAATACTTTCGTCTCTTTTTACATTATTTCCATAAGATTTATTGTCCTGGTATTTTTTTGTTGGGATAAGGCCTACTTTATATAGGGTGATGATGCCTTCTATAATGATGAAGTGAAGATAAAATTGATTTTCAAATTGTGGGATTTTTTTGAAATGAATGTTGATGTATATGAGTCTTTGTTTTTCACTAAGTTCCTGTAGATATAAGGAACTGGCAGCAGAAGTTATGTGAGGTTGGATTTGGGACCGTTGAGGAGCAGTTATCAAAAAAAATAAGAATGACTACAAGAAAAAAGGATTCGGGATTTTCAAGTATCATAGAAACACTTTGGAACATTATTCCGAAAAGGCAAATTTCTCATTTTTTTGAGTTTTGAGTGTATTTTTTGAGTTGGTAACAACTTTATGTTTTGGTAGTGACAGTGCGTCGGTGCCGACTTCTCACCACAATGAGATTGCTTTCGGAGGCTTTTCCCGAATTCATCCCCAAGTCATTCTACCTCGTAGCCACAAAGATTAGAGAAAGAGAAGCTAATTTTGGGTAAACTAGGTTCTTGTTTATGGGCTAACATTTTAATTTATGAGTTTTCTACTTGAATTTTTATTTTCTAAACTCGTGCATATTTTTTAGAAAATGATGCGTTAGCCGGTAATACTGTAGACAACGAATTCGGGATGCCTTATTGTGATGATAGACTGCAAGAAAGGTCTTTGAATGGTTATCTTAGTGGATTCTAGTTTTTGTTACAGCATATATGGTCATTTTACACTGAATGCGACTGAGAAGTTTGGTATGTATTGACTCACACTTAATGCATTAGCCTGCATGTTTTGTCAAAACTAACTAAGAGCCATGTATTAAGTTTTCACTATAGCATGCTTTATTCTTTCTTCTATGACAACCCTGATAAACTTGTTGGTAATTTGGATGTAGTGATGGTTTAAGTTGTTTACGTGTTAGTTGTATTTATTGGTGTATGATCTGTTAATTGATTGTTTAGCTAATTTACAATCTTTGCATGTGTTCTTGCTAATTTAAAAAAATAAATTAAGAAATAATTGAACTTGTTGGAATTCTAGGTCTACATTGCTCAAATAGGTAGCTAGTTATTGTGTTTCACAAGGGTTGGTGAAAGGACTAAGGACTGAGCATAGTAGACCACCAAATCATACCAACATTTGTTGATTCTCCTATTTTCATGGTTTGCTCATCTCCTGATTTGTTCGTGAAATCTCTTTAATTGATGCTAGGTTTTTTCTTTAATTTCATAGTTCTGGATTTTAGAAAAGGTATCTCATTGGTTTCTTTTCACATAATGGTCAGTGGCTCCTTGTCTCTCTGTGTTCCCTTCATGCATGTTGCAACCACTGTTGATCCACCTTTAGTTTTTCTTGTTTTCTTGGTATGCTCCAGGATTTGTTTGAAGAACCTTGAATGCGTGGTGGGTTGGAGAAACTTGACTCATGGTTGTTTGAGTTTTGGTTCTGCTTTCTGTTGAGTTCAGGCTGCTGGAATGTCCAACACCTGGAATGTGATACTGAACGTGTGTGTCCAAGATTCGCCCTTGTCAATCAATGACTTGTGATGGTCTGACTTTTGCTTCTGTTTAAATGCTTCATGGTGGGTATACATTTGTTTATGGGTCTTGTGACTTGGTTTTAGTTAACTAGACTTGTGGTTTTGGTTGAAGTAGATTTCGTGGATTACTCAGTTTTAGTTAAGTATTCGGGCTCTTGGTTTAGTTGAGAAATGAAATCACCATGACACTATCTATGACTATGATTTGTTAGTGCCCTTATTATTGTGCAGCTCATCTTGGTATATATAGTGGTTCAAATTCTGAGGCGTTAAATTGATATGAACTTTTTCATGGATGTGAGCTATTGCCTTTCTCTACTACTTCTACTTCTTACAATGTGGTGTAAATCCTACTAACACACTCTAACTCTGTTTTTTGAAATATAAAGCATAACTGCTTGTGGAACTTGTGGTATTTGGGTTGTGCAAGTTGTGTTTCACTTTCCACAGCCTTTGCTGGCAAGCAGTTTCAGATCTCTGTGGAATAAACAGTTTGGCATCGGGAAGGTGATTTCATCTAGCTACATAATGTGTTGTGCTCGGGGTACAATGAGCTTTTCATTCTCTATTATGAAGTAGTTGGAAATCACATAATTTTGACTCCACCGTTCCTTCAATGCAGTGCGAAAGGTTTTAAATTATGAAGTTGGGAGACGTCTGTCGCTGCTGTTTTGTTGAATGACTGCTGGATTGAGCAGCTTTTTGATAGGTTTTTTGGGGGGATATGTATCCAGTTATCTTTGGATATGGTAATTTACGAGTCTTAGATATTTCTAGCTTTCCTTGGATTCTTATGTTAAATAGTAGGTATGACCAAAAAAGGGAGATACTAATTGGAGGGTTGATGTAGAAACTGGCATTTTATTTAGATCATTATTGCCTGTTTTCCTGTTTCATTATGTTTCTTTCCTTTCTTGAATGTGTTTTTCTTAATGGTTGTGCATGAATAATGCCCGTCATTATTTGCCAAAAACCAAGTTCAACATGTCATATGTTTTCTTGAAACCTCCACTGATATCATAACGTGAGGGAGTGGGCTACTGGGCTAGTGCTGTATTTAGCAACCACAACTATTCATGTTGACGGATATCAGCTTGGTCCTCCATTTTGCCATCGAAGAAATGGGAAGAAAGGAAGACATGGGATGCATGAAGACAAAGCCCGTTTGGCATTTAACTTGCGTTGAGGAGGAAAACAAAATACTGGGAAAAGCATTTGGCCAGATTCATTCGCCTTACTGGGGAGAAGAAAGGAAGAAAGATGTGCCAACATAATGAACTTGTCAATGAAACATTGGACTACTTGAGGAGTTTGAAGCCTATCAGATGATGATCTTTCCAAGTTGCTCAAGAAGTTCCCTGAGGGATTGGTTGTAGTCTTGAACATTAGCTGAGGATGAATGTGAAGGTTGTGGAAACATTCTTGTTTGGAATCCGATAGTGTTGGGTTATAATGTTGATTGCAAGGGGGATTGTATGGCACAATGCACTCGCTGTTTGGTTCGATTATAACTGCTTTAAACTATGTAATCATACATTGGGTACATATATCACAATTGTTTTTTGTCCCACATAATTTGTCGTCATTGAACTAGCTGCAAGCCCCAACAAAGCCCGTGTATATCTTAAAAACTTTTTAGGTAATTCTGATATGGGCTACACTCAACTGGTGATTATTTTGAATGAAAGTGATTATGCTTTCTAATGCTTGTGTTCTGATGCAATTATACTTGGAACTCATTTGCACTTGGATTAGATGAGCAAAACCAAGACTAGGGTTTTAAATCACACGGGTATCAGTGGTATGGCCAAATGTTGGCTAATATTAGATCGTACCGGTGCGTATAAGCCGATACGCAAGTAAATAACTATATCAGAGATCCGAAATCCCATACGTAATGACCTTTATTTAATCCCTGAACAAAAACTTAAGGAGGGTTTAGACTACAGCAAATTCACCTCTCATTTTTGTTATTAGTTGATGTTGGCAATCTAAAACATCATTTCAGTGGAGAAGAAGGCTGGTTCTTGAATGTATTGACATGATTTTTTGTTTTCTTTTTTGTGGCTAAGTCGGTTATTGAACTATAGTGACAGCCAAACCCAGTGCAGTGCAGTTGGTGTGAGGCATTGCTTCACCAATGGAGGCGTAGGTTCGAGCCCTGCGGGGGGCGCGTTTGGAATTCAGGGTAGCCCAACCTGCTAACTTACTAACTTCCCTAATCTCGCTGATGTATATCGTATGACAAAAAAGGAGAACTATAGTGACATATGTTGGTTCCCTAATCAAGAGCAGAATGTTTTTCTCCTATCAAAAAAGGGGGATAGAAGAAACAGTAAAAGATTGTACAGGGTGTGATTAAATAGATTATATGAACTATCATTCACAATTAGTTCCGTTAAAACGTCAAGAAATAACAATTTCGAAATTTCAAAAATTATTCGAGCATATAAAACACTACCTTAATTCTAGTTGAAACATTATCGTGGTCGAGTTTTTGTTTGGTACGGCAGTTTATTAGTTTTTATTTTATTTTATTATTATCATGGCTTATTAGTTTACTAATGAATTTAGATGGAGTTGTGTCAAGATTTTAAGAAATTATGCTAATATTAAGGCTTTGTTTGGAAAAGTTTTTATTTCCAGTTTTTGAAATAGGCACCATAAACCTGTTTGTATTATTATTTTTGTTTACAAAATATATTATCATTTTCACTAGTTTATAGAAATTCTAGAAACACAAAAAATGCATTTTTGTTTGTTTTGAAAATACTTTCGGCACCCGAAAAAATAAATAAACAAAAACTATTATGGTCACCAAATATATATTTTTTATTTTTTAATAAATAAATAAAAATCATTTCTTGTTTTTCATTTATGAAAAATAAAAAACTGACAACTTTATTGAATAAAGCCTAAAATTTTAAGAATTTTATCAAGATTTTAAGATTTTAAGAAAGGAAACTAATTTTCGAGCTCCAATTTTTACTGATAATGTTCCAATTTGATGGTAAAATAAAGTTACTAGTAACTTTATGAACAAAATATAGCACTATTAATAAAAAGTGGAGCTCGAATATAAATTAAGAAGAATTTAGACGGAGAGCCCAAATCCAAAATGGGGCCCGAGTCCAACATTGTGGAACCCGGTTATTTTCCCCGAACCCCTCCCAATTCTCTGTCTCTCTCTCTCTCTCTCTCTCTCTCTCTCTCTCCTTTTGGACCTTTCGTAGCAGAAACCAAAATCTCTCTCCTCCACCGACAAATGGAGGACGATCCCAAAAGAAGGAAAAAGAAGAAACACTTGGAAGACTCAACGATTTCTTCATCCTCTGCTTCCTCCAGCTCCTCCTCCGACGAGCCCTCTTCAAAGCGACACAAACGCAGTCACAGGCGGCGACGGAGCGACGGCAGTTCGAGGAGAGAGAAGGACGACAAGAGGAGAGAGAGAGACAGAAAGAAGCACAAGAGGAAGGATAGAAGGGATAGAGAGAGAAAGCACAGGGTGTCGCGGCGAGATGGGAAGGGAAAGGCCTCGGATTCGGAGTCCGACGGAGGTTGCTATTCGAAGTCCCGGGTTGAGCCAGAAGGCGTGGTTAGGTTTATATTGAAGGAATTCCCTGGCGTAGCTGCTGATTTAGAGCAGGTACTAACTGATTCTCTACTACATAGAATTGAACGAGCATATCTACATATGTTTGTGTTGCTATGTATGTTAGGATAAGTAGGGTTCATTGGGGAAACTATTAGGATTAAGATTTTGCTGATTATGCATCAGATGCCCCTTAATTTGTTTTGTTTTGATAATTCTAAATGTGATACTAATTAAGGGATCTCTCAAGTTTAAATTTTGGATGCACACATGGCTAATGTACATGCACATCCATGAGTTGCGGACCTGGGGATTTCACAATTATGGTGAGTTTGGAGCGACCTTGGTAAAACCAATTCAGTTCCGGAGGGGTTAAAGTAGAATTTTTGAGATTTTGAAGTGGGCAAAAAACACTAAATTTTAGTTTAAATGCCAAAATTTGGGTGGGAAAAATTGTGTCCACCAGACTGCCACTATTTCCCGGCGGCCATGATTGTTTTCTTCTGGACTGTGAATATGGATATGTCAAGATTAGGAGCCGTTGTATATGTGTATTTGTTGACATTGGTATTTTGTCAATGCTTGCCTTATTTGTTGGCTGATATGGGACATATTATCAGTCTTATAGTGATAGTCATATGGTTTATATGTAGACTTAATAAACTTTGGATGTGATATGCACACTTCCCTTGTAGGCTCCGACATTCCCCTCCTGAGAGAAGTACCAAAAGGGATTGAGGGAGGCTAAAGAGAGGGTGTCAATATCTTTTCCTTGTTATGAGTTTTTTTTGTTTCCTTTCAAATCTTTGACGATTGAAGTGGGTGCTTTTGAACTTTATGCCAACAATGAGCCTTGTATCTCACTTCTGAAATTTAGTAAATTACATTGTGGTTTGCTTCATAAGTGGGGTATGGTAGAGTGATGGTAGTTGTGGTTAGATCCTTTTATACAGTCAAGTTGTGGAGGTTTTGTTTCGTACTCTGTGCAAATAAATTTGTATGAAGCACATCGCCTAGGTTTTTTTTTATAGTTAGTATACTCTAACCCTTTTGGAGGATTATATGGTCATTCAAGAGCCCATGCCCATGCCACTAAGCCACATGGGTATAGACCTTGCTCGTGACCTAAGTTGGTGTAAATGTAACAGGGTGTAGTTGCTTATGTAATTCGAGATAGCTCCCAGGGTAAGGGACAAAGGCATAGTGGAGCATACTTGGGTTAAGAATACACAATTGAGCCTAATGGAATTGTCATTCACGAGCAGGAGGAGTGCATGATGAGTGGAGATCCACTTGGTGGAGCAAGAGTGGGTCCATCAAGTCCGCATAGCTGGTGTATTAGGAAGAGCTTTTTGTTGACCTGGTCACCTTGAGGACCAAGGGTCGAGGGTGGGTGTGTACATTGGCTTGAGTTGCGTGACTCGATGCAAAATAGTAGCATCAAGACTCGTGGAGATGGCTGATTGGATCACTTGCACTTTACTATCTTGGCATGGGTCCCAAATGAATATGGTCATTTGGCAAAGTAGGGGATCCTCATTTATATCCACAATGTAGTGAAGGTACAAAACATTTGGTTGGTGTCAGTCAATTTCTCAGTAACTCGTTGCTTATTGGTAGTATGTGATTGTTTTGAAACTGGAAATTGATTCTTACAAATCTTACCAAGTGTTTTAAAAAACTATGGGCGCACTGAGGCACCACGATATCTTGGTGCCTAAATGCAAGGCCGGAGGGGAGGTGCAAGTTATAGCAAGTAGAATTCTCATAGATGCAAAGTATTCAATATATCTAGAATCATAAAAGATGACATTCCAAATGTTCAGATCACCAAATACCACCACAAACGTAGCATCCATAGAAAAACTAATGTTGTAGTACGTTCAACTTTGGAATCTTCGAGATTCTATTCTAGAGTTCACGGTATGAACTAGAGGATCTCCTTTGTTTCACAGCTTGAGCTAATGACCGAGCCCTTATACATTGAAGGAACTCATTTAGCGGTTTCCAAACTTGTAATCTCTTACAAATCCATGATTGTGATGAGATTCATGAGACCTTGAATAGATCTGGAAAAGACACTGACGCTCATGCGCTTGCCTCACCACTCTTAGTCGCATGACTCTCATCTTGCTTCGGCCCTTGTTGTTCGATGTGTTTTCGCTGCAACTTGCTTCGCGTCGCCTGAATGCCCAAGCATGATCCTTTGAAAACATTGCAACTAATTGTTGCATTCTGAAGCGCTGCTGTTCTACATGGTTGCAGTCTGTGTCAATCGCATAGACATTGATTAGAAATATTTGTTGTTTCATGTCTTCTATGTTTGTCATGTACCTTTAACCTCCTTGCCATGGTTGAGGCTATGGAGTTGGCTTGTTGGTTAATATGGAAGCGTGGATATTTATTATCCTTCCAGTCGACTAGTTGATGTTCACCAAGTGTTATTTTTCAAGTTTTATTGTTTTGCCATTCAAAATCTCATATACCCAATCATCCAATAGTTGTAGCACCCCTTGACAACACTAGTTTCCAGTCCATTGGGTATGCGTTTTTAAGGACGGGTGAATATTTCTTTGCGTTTTGTTATTGTACATGCATAGAATCTACATATCTTACGGAGTTGGTTTCATCTTTATTAAGTATGACTTAGTTTTTGTTAATGTTACATCAATTATGTTTCTTGGAAATGACGTTTTGCCTTAGCTTTTGCAAATGATTGATGACGGGCAAGTTGTTGACATAAGTGGATTATCTCAAAAGTCTTTGGTAAAGCATCTGAAGCAGCTCTTCCAGTCATTAAATCTCAAGGAAAATGGAAATCAAGTTTTCCTACTTCCTCCAAATGTTTGTCCTACTTTGGAGATTGTTGGGCCAATAATTTACACTCAAACCAAATCCAGCCAGCAACAATCAGATTATTTAGTATCGCCACACAATATACATTCAGCAGCACCTGATGAAGAATATAGGCAAGGGGCAGATGATAATACAACAATGCCACATCCAAACGAGAATGTTGACGCTCCTAGAAGGAGGTAATCATGTCATTGACATCCCTTTTTTGCATGATTTGCTCAAATACTAGACACTTGTTGCTTTAATTATTATACAACTAATAGAAGTGGCACATTTGCAGTTCATCATACAAAATGTCAATAGAGGTCAATGGTTTGATATGTTGCTTTGGATATTTTGGATAAATCTTTTATGCATGATATCTTTTGCTGAACCTATTGCCATTATTCTTTAGCATGAAGGAACCTAATTTCATTTGTCTTTTTTACTATTCTTTTAAACATAAATGTGTGTATTTAATCAGGTACAGAAAATTTACATGGGAGTTTCTCTTTGGGGAGATTTGACATAAGCTTTATATGTATTTTCCCTTAAACAGCAAAAGAATGCCTTGTCCATTAGTGTGACTAGAGGCTGGGCACACGCATCGAGTTGGATTTTCAGAAAATTTCTTTCTGTTTATTGTTTGATCGAATTTACTCATGCATCGCGTGTGCCCTGCCCTCTATTGTCTTTAATTTTGCCCAATAGTTTGCTACTTATTTTTTGGCAGTGGAAATAAAATTACTGCACGTGAATTTGAAAGAAAACAGAAAGCACGGAAATAATCTGTATCAAAACCCCCCAAAAAAATTGTGCAAACTTTGTTAAGAAATTTGAAGGACTTACGTAAGTAAAAACTAATGGCAGTGGAAATAAAATTACTGCATGTGAATTTGGAAGAAAACAGAAAGTACGAAAATAATATGTATCAAAATCCCCCAAGAAAATGTTGAAGCAATAGAAAAGAAGTGAAAAGTGAAGGAAATACCAGGTAGAAGACACCCTTTTTGTTTGCATTTCCTACCCTCTCCCAATTTGTGGTTTCTCTTTGTCTCCATCTCTCCAAAATGATAACAGAGGATTGGGTTCAGGAAAAAACCGAAATGGTTCCCAAATGTGAAATCGTGGAAGTTAATTGAGAAGCTTTACTTTCCAAATATACCCACATACGTAAAGTTTGGAGATCTGATTGACAGTTTATATTTGAGTGTATTTTAGGGTTCAAAAGTGTGAGCCAGCCTCAAGAAGGGATCCACACCAAGTGTTGCTCTCGGCTCTCCCTTTATATATTAGAATAGATGATTGCGCAGGTGTGCCAGGACCGTGTTTGGTCCGAGTGTAGAAAGACTGACTTATGAATACACGAACAATGTGTGGCAGATGAAATCCACAGCCGTTTGTTTTTTTACAACGAAGAGGACTTCATGATTTTTTCAGGCGATGTAGAAAGAAAACAAGCGTGGGGCCTGGGGAACAAATGTAAAGAGCGTTGTTTAAAATTAAATGGAAGATTATTTGAAAACCATTGCGAAAACATGAACGTTACACCTGTGGAGTTGCTGGAAATGAGATATGCAGAAAAATAGACGTAGTGCTGGACTTTGGAAATTGAAATTGTTTAAGGAGGAACATTGTATATGTGGCCAGGGACCCTTTTTCTGTGTTCTTCTCCTATTTATACTGCCAAGATGGCAGTTGGAATCTAGGAAGCCCGAACTGATGGCAGTAGTCCACTTCCCCATTGTTTGCACCCATTTCACGTGTTCAACAAAAGATAATAATTTGATATCATTAACTCCATAATTACCTCAATGGCTGCCATGTGTTTGCATTCTGCAGAAGATGGGTAATTGGGTACTGTTGCCATGTGTCCCATTTCCCAAATGAAGGCCACAACTACCTGTCTCATATTCCCCTATGTAACAGCACCTTAGTGAAGCAAGTTCCATGTGATTTGCTCCCTTTTTACCCAAGTATTCTCCACGCACCACATTTTGATTGGCTGCTATTTTTGGGCATAAACAGTATGTTCCTCTTCGTTTTTTTTTTAAAAAGAACTCTGTTGTTTAAATCTCCATACCACTTGCATCACGCTCCATCATTTGTGGATGCATTAGCCATTAGTTTGTAAAGTTCTTTTGCTTCTTATTTCTGATGACATCTATTCACTGCACAAGTGTTTGCTGTTGCAGGGTGATTGGCCCTGAAATACCTTCTGCTGAGCTCCTTGCTGCTGCAGCCAAGTTAACCGAAGCCGAGGCTGAGTTAAGGTACTGTCTGATGAGTCAGTAAGACAATATATGCTTTTATGTATTCAGGATTGCTGGATTGTTCACATGCTACCCCACTGATTTGATTTCTGGGTTGTAAATTTTGTATCAACATGTAATTGTCTGATATGCATATTTTCTTACCCAAGAAAGATCAGGATTTCAGTTACCCTGCAACTATGGCTTTGTTAGATAGTTGCAAAGTCTAATCGATGTGACAATTACCTATGATTTATCTAGGGAGGCTGAGGTGGAGGAAGACAATGCAGTGTTCATAGGCCCTCCACCACCTGCTGTGGTTACAGAAGCTGAATCAGCAAATGAGGCGGAGCGTTTTGAAGAGGTCCCTAAGCACTCTTTTTATCAATTTATTTCTCAACAGAACTTTTTATCAAGATTGAGAAAACTTATTTTATTTTTTATGGTTTGGCTGTCTCACTAGTGTTAAATGGGCCTAATAACTTTGGAGTATTTCACTTGCAAGTTTTGGTTTAAAGCAATTATTCTTTCTAGCTTTTTAATCAGGTGAAAGTACACGGAGACCCCCTAAACTATCACTTTTTTTCCACGGAGACCCCCTAATGTTTAAAATCACCCATACAGACCCCCTCACCTCTAATTGTCAACCAATCAGCACCCTTCTGTCAAAAAGACCGTTAAGATGAAAGGGTCAGCGTGGACAATTTTTATAGATGAGGGGGTCCATGTGGGCGATTTTTTAAGAGTAGAATCGTCATTTCCCCTCATCCCGTTAACAGAGCTAGCCAATTTTTCAATTTATATAGTTGAGGGGGTCTGTATGGGCGGTTGGAAACATTAGGGGTCTCCATGAAAAAAAGTGATAGTTGAGGGGGTTCACCATGTACTTTCACCTTTTAATCATTCACAAATGGTGCAAATGTTCTGCATCATTATTTATTTTGTATTGTTTGTAACTGTTGGAAATTGATATGCACTGATAATATGGAATAAAGAGGGTGGGTTTGTATGTGAATTTCAGAGATATCTTTTTTGAGTGCATGTTATGTCCGTGGACCTTGATTATCTGTATAGTTCTTGAGCGAAGACATAAGTCCAAAAGTTATGTTGTTTGTTACCATTATGTCTTTGTTCAATCAGTAATCTTGTCATCTCCTTCATCTGGATAATATTCTTGTATTATTCTAATACCGAAAGGAAGGAGGCAGCGTGATATTTGTGTGTAATTGGTCTTGAGACAGGAGTAGCAGACTGCAAAGGAATCTAATTAGAGCATGCCTATTGGATTGTCATGCTTGGAGTGTTTAACCTCCATCACATGGAATTTTGCAGGAAACTCAAAACAATTTCTTAAGATTTATTGTTTTCATGAATAGAGACTTGTAAATGATGTTCCTATAGTTAAGATATGAAATTCAGAGAATTAATTAGTGGAATTATCTTTTAAATTGTTGAATGTAAAAGAATTCTTCATCAATTGTTGCATGTGAATACTACTGAACTTGCTGAGTATCTGTCAGGTTACAAGAATACTTGGAGCTGAGGTTGATAGTCCATATGATGTTCTAGGAGTGAACAGGAATATGTCAGCTGACAACGCGAAGAAAAGGTGAAGTTGCTGATAGTTAATTGAAAGTTAAATGTAATGTCTATAAGCTAGATACTGTTAGTGTTCCATGTGCAATGTACATAGTTAGCAGGTATTTTCCATATGTTCTGTAAATTATCATAGTTTGCACTGCGATTGGGTGGTTTTGGCCATACCCATGTACCTGTCATTGAACATGCAAAAATTTCCCCTGCTATTGGGTTCCAGAGACACTTCGGTCCATGTGGTCTCAACCAAAAAATGCCCTCATAGGAATTCTGGAACACCTGCTATATGTTTTGCGACCATGAACTAATGGCAGATTCTTGTGACCTTGCATATTTCATCACCAGTGGTTTTCGCGACCTTCCCCTTTTCCTTCATCTCAATTTATGCCTCTCTCTCTCTCTCTCTCTCTCTCTCTCTGCGTGTGGTAATCTGAACTGTAAACTTGACATAGCCATACCCATTGATTTTTGCAGCGAGTTCGTAGAAGTTTGGAAGTAGGCCAAGGCAAACAAGATTTCTTACCTTTTCCCATTATGTTTAAAATATATTTACAAGTTCTGCATGACCAACAGTTATTAATGGGGTTGTACTTAACTGCTAACCCAGTAGGCATATGCAGATTCTTCATTACCAGTCTGTATGTGTTTTGGGAGTTTGGGCATTTCTCTACGCTTAACTCCTGCTACCACTTTAAATTGATCCTCAAACGAATCATGTTGATCCACTCCATTTAAGTTTGTAGGGCCAATATGTTTGCTCCTGAGTTGTGACTTGAGATTGCTAACTGATATTGTTTATAAGTGAAAAAAGAGAGTGTAATGCTGTGCTAAGAACGTGTATCTAAATTCTTCATAACAATCTCATTCACTAGTCATTGCTTCTTTTCTTTTTTTTTTCTTTTTCTTTTTTTCTTTTTTTTTTTTTTTCCGGTTGTCAATTGGTAAAACATTGGTGGTTTTGTATTGCTGAACATGTCTCTTCATCTTATTTCTTTCTGTTTCAATGGCTTTAGGTACTGGAAGCTGTCTCTAATGGTACACCCTGACAAATGTCCTCATCCTCAGGCCAACCAAGCATTTATCAAACTAAATAAAGCTTTTAAGGATTTACAAGATCCGGAAAAGGTGTGTGGTATATTTTGATGCCTTTCTTCAATTTTTTATTTTATCTTGTATGTCGATGATATATATGCGTAGACAGAGGTATATATGTATGCATATGTGTACAAGGCCCCATATACGTGGTTATTTTCTGGAGATCTATCCTTTTTTAAATCTATTTGCATGATGGAACTGACGATAGCAGTTATAGGTTTAGGTGTATAGCCAAGGACAAAGAAAAGGGCTGATAAGAGCTTGCAACTGACCGAGCTTTAATGAAGTTCTACTTTTGTTGGTCATACTAATGTTGAGTTGCGCCAAAAGCTTAAGTAGTTTGAGGGAGAGAGAGGTGATTGTCTTATTTATATCTGCAACATGCCCCCTCATGTGTGGTCAAGTTCGCTTCCATATATGGGCCAACCACCACATTCAAGTATTTTAATTCTTGCTTAGGCAGTTAGGTCCCAACACATGATTTATTGTTTGTATTAGGGCTGGTCCCACATCAGTTACTTATTTTTATCCAAAACAAGTATACGAGTCCATCGACCTCTCACTCATTGCCAATTGGTTTTGAGCTGGACTTTTAACATAGCATAAGCCTAGGCTTTGGAGAGTTTTGTGCAAATCTCTTAGATTGTTACTCCTCCGTTTGTGCCATAAGTGCACTTTTTTCAGTATAATCTCTATGTTCTGTATCCTTTGCATACCTCTCCACATGCTAGTGGAGGCTCAAATGTTCGAAGGAGAGAGTTAGAGCTTGTTTGACATCAATTAATTATCACCTCCAAAACTATTGTATGATTGTCAATTGGTTTTGAGCACTGATGCTAATTTTTTATTTATTTTTGGCATGCACTGATGCTATGCAACAACAAATTAGAGATGCACCTAGGATTGATTCTACAGTGGTGCTAATGTATCTGTACCAGCGTATACAAACCCTTTGTGGACCAGTTTTGGGTCCCAAAAAAATGATTTAAGCTGCTCATTTTGTTTAGAATACTTTGTTTATGGTCCTTGCAAAAAATAAACTCAATCCGGTATCGGTCAGGGCATCTACGAAACGTTCAACTTTGTCCCATGACTCAGGCCTGAATTCTAAAACAAAGTTGGATATTTTGTAAACGTCTTACTGTTTTCAGATTGAGCTTATTTTTTGCCAAGATCGTAAAAAAAATATTTTAAATAAAATGAGCCGCTCCGATCATTTTTGGGAACAAATGGTTTGCTAAGCGCTGTGCTGTACAGGTGTATAATCTGTACCATTATCATTTTGGTTGATTCTATGGGCATAGCTCAGTTATCGCAAGAAAAAAGAATTGGAAGCTAATTGGAGAGAGGGCTGCAAAATCGGGTGATCAGACGATGAGAGAGAGGGGCGGATTAAAAAAACGATGAGAGAGGGGCAGCCTGAGCAATCTCTAGAGAGAGAAACTCAGGAGGGAGAGACGAAATGTGGGAGGAGGAGGACACATGCTTTTTGACTGAGATGTGTCCCCTTTTTGGTTTTTTGTTGGGTTCATGACTTATTGGGTCATTTAGTTGACCCAATTAAAACTCAATTGAGATCCAATTAATAAATGGGTTGGACCCATTCTAACAAACTAATAAATGGGTTGGGTTGGGTCTATTTTTTAGTGGGTGGGTTTGGGTTCAATTTGCCACCCGTATCAAGCCATCTATGCTTCTAAAAGCATAGGTGGTTAGAAAATGGATCTAACGGATATGGAGCTGTCCAACAAAATTGAAACTTCTAAATGCCCTCCTCATGTTGAGATGCACCTGAAGCCTTGCCTGATAACGAGCAGGGAGGGCAGTTAGTACTATTTTCCGAAAAGAGGTTGATCGCTGACCTTTTTGCTCCATAACTTAATGTACTTTGCTCCATCGCTTGATGCATTTGAATGATATAAAGCCTATGGTTGGTAACATGGTATGGTCTTTTTTTATTTGCAATCTTTGAGACTTCACAAACATTCTTTCTCTAGTGGCTTTATATCTTGGAGGATTCTGAGATGCACCTGAAGCCTTGCCTCATAACGAGCAGGGATGGCAGTTAGTACTATTTTCCGAAAAGAGGTTGATCGCTGACCTTTATACTTCATGTACTTTGCTCCATCGCTTCACTTGATGCATTTGAATGATATAAAGCCTATGGTTGGTAACGTGGTATGGTCTTTTTTTATTTGCAATCTTTGGGGCTTCACAAACATTCTTTCTCTAATGGCTTTATATCTTGGAGGATTCTGTATTCAGAACCATTTAATTTTACTCAACCACTACTTTCGTCTTCGGATTTGTTTCTAACGCATTGTTCTGTACAGCGAAAAGCACTTGATGAGAAAATTCGACTCAAGGAGGAACAAGAAGAATTCAAGGTAAATATTCACGCAATGCTTGGCTCAGTCATTGTTAGTTTTTAACGGCCAGTTTCACTAGTATGTTTTCTACTTTTGTAGGCAGAGTTAAAGGCAATGCGTGAGGCTGCACAGTGGAGACGCTTGCAAGGTTAGAGTTTTTTTTTGCTTTTTAAGTTCTACACTTTAAAACTCGAATACTCTCTCTCGATTGATGTTAGGTTGGACTCATTTGTCTTCTACTTAAAAAAGAACTGCATTCCTGATAACAACTCGAGATTGAGGAAGAATAAGTTATTAATTAATGTTTGACTGAATACTGGGGGGGGTGTGGGTGGGTGGTGGGGTTGGGGGTGGAGGGGAATCATCTTACAAGGATCCATTTGTTGAGGCAGTGGAGTGGAAGTGTTGAACTTTATCATATGTGCTTTTAATTGGAAAGGGTACAGGCATCGTTTTTTGTAAAAGTACATATTGGGAACTGTAATTGAACACGCCAAGTTTTGAGAGAGTTGTTCTTCACGACAGCGTCTTGTACTTTCCATGCAAGAGAGTTGTTCTTCACGACAGCGTCTTGTACTTTCCATGCAAGCCAAGGGTTTTTGCTATTCAACCGCAAATATCCCTAACAATAGAACCTAGTTCTGTAAGAGATGATTTACATAGGGGAACATTCATGTATTCCCTGATTGCTCTAGGAATTGGTGTTAAACACATCGTGTGGCACATGGTAAAACAGGATAAGTTGAGACTAGGTTTGATGTGAACTAAGGTGATCTCGGGGAATGCGAGAGAGAGTGGGAGAGCTGAAGCCATTTTCCTTGGTGAGCCAGTAATCTATAAGGTTTGAAATTGAAGGAATCACTTAGTTGGGCGAGAGGGCTGAAATGGAGGAACCTTACTCCTCTGATACATTGATGTTGGGAGTTCGATCTGCCTGAGGTCCTTCCGTGTGCGCCTAGGCCCAATCCGTTGGGGAGTATCCACCAAGTCCAGACCACATTACATGGACCCAATATACATTGAATGACCTATATCCACTTAAAATGCTAAGCCTTGTAAGTGGTGAGACATCCAATTGTATGTTAAGATCCAATCCTTTTTCTATTTATCCGATGTGGGACTCAACTCTTCACACATGTTCCTAACAATCTCCCCTTCATGTGTGAACCATATACATTGGGCCTTAGCTCCCCCTCGATCTGATCCACTTGACTCCCCCTTAATCCTTATCTATTTACATTCGAATTGGACTTATTCACCGCACCCACTCCATCGAGAGCCGCCATACTCCACAAGAGCCACCTAGCTGCCAGCCACCCGCCGCACGCACTAGGAATTTTCTTGCTCCATCTCCACAAGAGCCACCTTGCTGCCGGCCACCTACCGCACGCATTAGGAATTTCTCTGCTCCATCAAGAGTTACAATGGATTTTCCGTTCCATCAAAAGTCTCCGTGCAAGCCCCTGACCACGTATGCTTTCAGGAGAGTCTGCTCAGATCATCAGCCATCGGCTCTGATACCACTTGTTGGGAGTCCGATCCGCTTGAGGTCCTTCCGTGTGCGCCTAGGCCCAATCCGTTGGGGAATATCCATCGAGTCCAGACCACATCACATGGACCCAATATACATTGCATGACCCATATCCACTTAAAAGGCTAGGCCTTGTAACTGGTGACTGGTGAGACATCCAATTGTATATTAAGGTCCAATATTTTTTCTATTTATCTGATGTAGGACTCAACCTTTCACACATGTTCCTAACATATAGTTATCATGCTCAATGATTATGGAACACAAAATGTATGCTCATATCTTTTGGAGGCATTATAACAACTTTGCTGCAGATCTTGAAATTGAGGAATTTAATGTAATGTTTACACATCACACACTTCCCAATTGTGTTTCAGATTACAAAGGTGCTGCTGTGTTAGTGTTGTCATTATTTCTAGGAATGTTAAAGCTCCATTGGACATGATATTCAGAAATCTGTTTCTTTGTCAGGTATATCCATGGAGGGAGATGATGTCCTCCTGGCAGAGATGGATGTGAAAGTGGGACCAAAAAGAGATGAATGGATGACAACATTACCTCCAGAAAGAAAAGTAAGGCATATTTGTTGTGAAATGTTTTCCACTGGACATTAGAATTTGTTGCTTACTTGAGTTACTTTAACTTTGAATTCTTTTCATCAGCCTGGTGTAACTACTCAAACAACAATGTTCAGCAAGACCTCTAAAGATGGACGTGGAGATACCAGTATGTGGACCGATACCCCTTCAGAAAAAGCTCGGAAGGCAAAGATGAAGTATATAATAGGATCAGTATGCCCTAGGTTGCATAGTTTACTCAGGTTTGATCGATGATTTCTGTGGCAATTTGTCTAGGGAAGAGGGTATTAATGGTAGCAAAACAAGAATAAATATGCACTTTTTTTTTTCCTTCATCTTTTTCTTTGCCTTGATAAATCCCTCTGCAGAAATCATGATCCGAACATAGCACGAGCAATATGTGTTACTCTGAGAACTCATTGATTTTCATATTGGCAGTTATTTAGAAGCCTACAATGAGGCTGCAGCACTCGCTTCTAAGCAACAAGAAAAGAAAGAGACAACTTCGGATGCGGCATTGGTGGACGAATATAACAAAAAGAAACGATCAAAGTCTTTGGTAGAAAAGCATCAAGAGACTGCACGGAGTAGTTCTAAAAGAAAATCAAAGCAGGAGCGGGCGAAAGAGGAGTGGGAGGGCCAACATCCCTGGAAGCCTTGGGACCGTGAGAAGGATTTGACAGCTGGACGGCAATCAGTAAAATTGGATGCTGAAAACATGTCTCAGGGTCTGTCTTCCAGATTTTCTTCCGGATCATTTCAGAGGAACTTCCTTTAGGCTTCAAAAGGTCTACCCTTGCACATGTTCAATTGCTTTGTTTTATGTTGAAAGCTAGTCTCAATCATTTAGAACCCTCTATTTTTTTATTTGGAATATATTTTAGTTGGGAAGTACAATTTTTAAGTACCAATTTTGATGTTGAAAGCTAGTCTCAATCGTGTAGAACCCTCTTTTTTCTTTTGGAATCTTGATTAGTTGTGAAGTAGAAGTTTTGGAAGTACAATTTTTAAGTACCAATTTTGATGTTGAAAGCTAGTCTCAATCATGTAGAACCCTCTTTTTTCTTTTGGAATCTTGATTAGTTGTGAAGTAGAAGTTTTAACTTCCATGTTTGCTCATATCGGGCAACTTGTGTAAATCATATTGAGCTGTTTGGCCCCAAATCAGGTGGATTCTAGGAGATAGATTTGACGAAGCTTGACTTTACCATCTATGTCGGTGATTATGGTTTGAGTTTTTGTTTTTGTTTTGGTATAGTAATATTCATATTCATGATAAGTTACTCTCATACCTCGTAAAGCAGTCAGATCATTATATTGTACTAATTGTCCTAACTTCCGTCTGAGGGTTATTTGGTTATCTGGAATACTGCACCTTTTTGATAAATGGCCAGTGTTGATTTCCTAGTTCTTTTATTAGGAATTAGTTGATTTTTTCCCTCTCTTTTTCCTAAAAATTAAGGAAAAGGAAAATAAAATAATGAAGACGGGCTTATATGATCATTGAAATGTAGAAGAGGAGTGCAGTTTGTAGGAATTACTTGTAGTTCAACACTGGCTGAGTAATATTCTAGTGGAACTTGAAATTCAAGCTTTGGCAACTGCACTTTCCGTCTTGTTAGAAACCAAGGGTCAGCAGTTCCAGTGCGACTATAGTATCGAAAAACTGGTAATTACACTGACCTCCCTATAGGTTTTTGACAGTTACAGGAACCTCCCTGCTTTGCGAAACTACAGTACACTTCCCTGCTTGGTGGTCTTGGAGACTTATAGTTGGACCACCGGAGATAGTTACTCTAATCGGTGTATTATTTATAACTGTTAATGCAGCTTTTACCCAGAACTTTTTGTATTATGGAAAGGTAGTAGTTTTTTGGATACATTGGTACTCATTTGAGCCCTTCATATTATTCTGTTGCAGGAAAAGTACCATTCTGTAGGTTCTGTCATATGTTCATCGTGACGGAGGATCAGCTTGGTTGAGTATTTCAGGTGCCTTCTCCTTTTCAGAATTAAGCTGGGCATCTGACAACTTGATTAGATAATCTATACACTTTTTCAGATAATCTATACACTTTTTACAATAATCGTGAGATAGTTCTACAAGTTGGATTTGTGCCATACTATTATCTACGTGTTGCCGACAAGCCAAGATGGCCTGTTTGATAAGCAAGCAACCGTGTCAAAAAATGGCATTTAGGTGATCTCATTGTGTAGTGTGGACTTACCGATATCGCCTGCAATTCTAAGGATAGTCCTTTTTTGTGGGTTGTAAATAAAAATTAAGGGCTTGCCTTTGAAATGTGTTGTATTGCTCCCAACTCTTACCGTATCGGACTTTTTTCCCTTCCATCATCAGTAGGAAAAAGAACGAAAAAAGTGGAGCCTCATAGGATAGTTTTGATAATTTCATTGTGGACAGTTTAAGCTCTCTCTTGTGTTTGTGTATCTATTATGATGGGACAGAGTAGGTATTTGTTTGACAATTTTACTGTTGACAACTTTACAAGTCTGAGTGTGGTCCCTAGTTGATAATCATGCTGAATCATTTGTGTCAAAAATGCCTCGACTCACTAAAACTTTCTGTGAATTTTAGGGTCAAACAAGGAAATAGAGTTTTGCACTTTAAAATTTACCATTTGCACCTCAAAAGTGGAGTGCGAAAATAAACTGTATATGGGGATTGATTTTTCGAACTCCACTTTACGATTTGAGATGATAAATTTTAGAGTGGGAAAATCACTGTCCTTTAAACATTTAAACAAACACGAAGAAAAAAGATTTTTGCTCACATCTGGGCTTTCTTTTCGCCTAGGGCAAAATGCAATTTGCCTCCCAGAGATTTGCCTCTTTGGCACCTCACCTCCCTATCATTTAGAATTGGCCAATCCGTTTTGGTACCCTTCAACAGAAAATGTCACTTAATTTTGATACCCTCATGCTTTTTGCCCTGGGTCACATAATTTTGATACCATATCTTCTTCACCCTACCTCCTTCCTCTTCTTCTCTTCCTCCTACACCAAAAAAACTAAATAGAAAACATGTGATATTATTTCTAGTACGGTTCTTCTCAGTTTAATAGTAGTAAAATATTTATGTATTTAAAACTAATGTTTAAAATTTAGGAGTAATGCTATGCACAGATTTGTTGTGGGCTATGGGTTCCACACAAACGATCTGAGTCGCTCATTAGATATAAAACATGTTTTCTATGGTCTCTGCGAAAAATCAGCTCAATCCGATATTTATAGGTACTTGATTTAATCATCTAACCATTCGGATTTCAAGATTGAATCGAGTACCTAAATGTATCGGATTGAGTTGATTTTTTGCAAGGGCCCTCGAAAAAATATTTTATATTTAATGAACGGTTCGAATCTTTTGTGTGGAACCCAGTGCGGGCCCTGCACATGGATCTATGCGTGATCTGTGTGGGGTGTGGGAAAAGTCTGTGAAAAGACATACGAAAAATTTAGTCTCTCCCTCCGCTTCTTTCTCTATGCTACACCTCTCACGAACACCCCCTCCAGCTAGTAGATTTCTGCTTGAAATTGTGAGCAGCCTAAATTCCACCAATGTTAGCTGTCTCTTTTATGTTCACCTCCAGTCAGTCACATTCGTTGTGGGAGAGCAATACAAGCATCGTGGTGGTATCTGTTGACAAGCTAGCAGGAGAAACAGCCTAAATTCCACCAATGTTAGAAGTCTCATTTATGTTTACCCCCATTCATTCGCATCCTTTTACGGTCTGCCATAGCTCAAATAAATATTTTGGCCCACAAAAAACGAACTTTTTCCGGAGCATTTTTTTTTCCAAATTGAGTTGTTCAGGTCCGCGAACTAAGATCACTCAAAACATGATCTTATTAAGCTATATATATATATATATATATATATATATATATATATATATATATATATATATATATATATATATATATATATATATATTTCTATTACAACAGGGTCTATGTACTGATTGTTTTTCGATGATAAGCATAAACAACTGGAGTTACACAGGGTAGAGAATTGAAAACTCGCTTCCCATCAGTTCTATCAAATGATGCAGCAATGCAGAAAGAACTTAAAAACCCAATCTCAACTTCATGTTTTCCAATCGTCAATAATTTAGGTTTAATAGCTACAGAGAAATTGACACTACAAATAATTCTATCGTGCCAATGCACAAGGCGCTAAATACAACAGGCTCCTCCCGGCGAATAGCATTATAAAAAATGCAGTTCGGTACCCATTCATGAGTGTCTGGAGGGTTATTCTGATACAACAAAATAAAAGCTACTTAAAGGAGAACTTCATTTCAAACAGTGAAATCCGAGATCAGGACAACAACTAGAGTGATCCTACCATTGTGCTTCTAAGCAGTGGTGTCAAGAAATGGATAATCAGTGTAGCCAATAACAGGTTCAGGAGTGTAGAAAGTTTCCCTGTCGTACTTGTTAAGCAGCGCATTGAGCTCAAACCTGCGAGGCAAATCTGGGTTGGCCAAGAACAAACGGCCAAATGCAACAAGATCCGTGCGATTCTCTGCAACAGCTTGGTTACCATCTTCTCTATCATAACCACCCGCAGAAATGAAAGTGCCATTGAAAGCCTTCCTCATGGGCACAAGACTGTGGGGGCTTTCACATTTTTCCCCAATCTTTTTCATTCTAGGCTCAACCATGTGACAATATAGTACACTGAATTTACTCAAGGACTCGGCCATATAAAGACCAAGATCCTTTGGATTTGAGTCACCTGATTCCATGTAATCAGCAAACGGAGAAAGCCTGATTCCAACTTTATCGGCTCCTATCTCATTAACAATAGCTTCAACGATCTCTAGGGCAAATCGGCAACGGTTCTCCAAAGAGCCTCCGTATTTATCAGTTCGGTCATTGACTTGGTCTTTTAGGAACTGGTCTATTAGGTAACCATGGGCTCCATGGATCTCAACCCCATCAAAACCTGCATGTTAAAAAGAGATTGTAACGCAAGAAAGGCATACAAGTATATTCCTGCTTAAGACTGAGAGACTTTTAATGAGTAGGAAAGTCGAGAAATAGTTGTCAGAGTCAAACTAATTTTGTTTAAAGCTCCACATTTGTCAGCAGGTATTATTATGGATGTGCTATCACTTTCGAACAACACACTGAAAGGTTTCTACGACATATGTGGTGTTTACAAGTCTGGCCTTGGTTTTGATTAGCAGAGACTTGATGTCAACGTATAAAATGAATTAGCCCCAAACTTACCAGCTTCCATAGCATTCCTCGCAGCAAGTCTAAAATCATTGACTACAAGGGGAATTTCATCAGTTCTTAGCCGTCGTGGAGGTGAAAATCCTGCTACATCAATACCATTAGCTTGAAATAGAGGAGTCAATTCCTTGTCTGTAGAAGAGATTGGAGCCTGGCCGTTTGGCAGGAAACCTACACACAGTATAACCACAAATAAATATACAGAGAACCAAACTGCTACAGGGCATTGGTATCTTGATCTAGAAGAAGAGGCCAATACAAAAGATTACAATGACTAATGAGAGGTCACATCAAATATTTAAAAGCCATGTAGAAGGAAATTCCAATTCCTCGAAATCTAGGTAGAATGAACTAATGTGTTTCAACGAACCTAGTAATAGATGCCCACATCAAATATGACATGTCGTGAAACAAGTTACAAATGTGTACAATGAAAAACAAATGTGGTGAATGGACCTAACAATAGCTACATGCAATGAATAAACACGGAGTTAATGTATCTAAATGCAGAATAGATCCAACTAGCAGATCTACACAATGATCCTTGAGCGACCCACAAAGCCTAGACCAGAACATTTGACATGACAAAAATATCCTTGGCCCTTCTTGTTGATTTCATCAAAAGTTGCCCTCAATACAGATACTGAGTTCATGCAACGTTTTCTAAAAAATAAGAGAAATGCAAATAGAAAACTAGCACTCATAACGTTGGCACAAATACCACCACACATATTTGAGTATTTTGGAAACAATTGAAGTGGAATCTAACATTATCTTTATGAAAGATAAAGGATGTATGGGACAGAAATGTAAACAATATACCGTGGTTTGAAACTCTTCCCACATGCCAAATCTGACAGAAGAAGATACCACCTTTCGCATGAATAGCATCGACAATGGGCTTCCAGGCTTCAACTTGCTCCTTTGTCCAAATACCAGGTGTACTAGGATACCTTAACGTAAAATAAAGATCAAGTAGTTAACGTAACTATAAGAGAAAGAGTCAAATCATTTTTAGCAACACATACACTCACCAACATAATTTCCTCTAAACCAATACAAAAATAAAGAACTTGGAAAATGCTAATGTTAGAAGTACCCTTGTGCAGTATCAGAAACCCCTGTGGCTTCTGAAATGAGAAGACCCCCTTTAGTGGCCCTCTGCGAGTAGTACAAGATAGCGTGCGGTTGAGGAACGTTATTGAAAGATCTCTTTCTAGTCAATGGTGCCAAGACAATTCTGAAACAATATGGAGAGAGGAAATAGTTATAACTGCGCGCAAGAAGGTTTGAAGTTTATCAGAAAGAAGGAAACAAATTGTCTGAATCCCAAACTCCGCTACGCGCACCTTTTAAAGTCTAAAAGAGAACACCATAACAAGATTTAACTAAATGAATTAATGGCTTCTAAGTTCTACCAAAATTAAAGAGCTCAAAACAAACAAAAGGTTGAACGAAAGAACCACCACTAGCAATGCACATATGTAGTCTAAAATAAATGTGAGATACACGTACATCTAAAGAAAATTTTAATCTTTGATTGTCTACCTCCATGCTCAATGCTTGAAGAATAAAATTTTTTTTTTCCAATCAAGGTCACATTTTTATTTTAAAAAAAATACTTTGCATCACATTAAATCATAAGATATTCATTAACTAAAAAGAAAAGAGACTTCTGAACTCAAAGGAGGGCTATTGACGAGAGGAAAAATTATAAACCACACATAAATATACAAATATTTACACACACGCTCACCCACGTAAAAGTGGGCCCACATACTGATACACATGAGGGTGGGCGCACACACTGCACCTTATGAGTGTGCCAGTATTTGTACAGTGTGTGGGGTCCACCTCATATGAGTGAGTGTGTACAAGGTTTCTGTATTTGTGTCGCGGTAGCCAAAAAAAAAAAAAACCAAGTGGCCGGGTAGTGTCTTGCTCGATCGATCTATACCTGTGAGAAAGTTGGAAGTTCCCCATTTTGTAGGGGGTGAGAAGAGGGATTTGGAGGTGCGTAGTACTGTCTTCCTGCCCTGCTTCTGCTTGTCGTTCCATTTTTTGTTGATGACAATTGGAAGAGTCACGTTATTGGAATGAGGATTGAGGAGTACTATGATATGATATGATTTTCCCTAATATTGGCGCGAACTGGGGTGGTATATATAGGCCTGAGTATATTATATAGACAAATACTACTGTACTACTCCAATGGGGGAAGCCAAATCAAAATTTGGGACGGCTGGGACAAAAACCTCATTCGTGACACATCCAATCTGTGGTGGTGGTTCACATTTGAATGTTTCATGAGTAATAATATGGAAATTGATTTTCACGCTCTCCTTCTAATCACGTACATTTTTTTTGTGTCTTTTTCACATGAATTTACAATATTTTTCCTTGATGTGTGAAAAAGTATATTAAATAAAGGGCAAGGTAGTAAATTCAAGTTGATAATGACAAAAAAAAGGAGTGTGAGTGACTAAAAGGGGGAGTGTGAAAATTATTTTCCTAATAATATATATCTATTTTTTTGGTAATAAAAGAGAATATATTGATGAATTTTTCGGTTATGCTATTAACAACTCAATAGGTTGTCAATAAGGTGAAAAGAATTCAAAAATGATGCACTTTATGTCCAGGAATTTTAACACATAAAATTATACTCCCTTCATCCCAATTTTTTCCTCAAATTCTCCATTTATTGAAAGTGTTTAAATTTCAAAAATTCCCTTTTACTTGGTTTTTGTTTAACTTATACTCCCTACGTCTTAATTTACTTGTCCCAGTTCTATTCAAACTGGATAACAAAATTAGTTATATCTTTAAATTAATACGGAGTAATGAATTTTATATCCAATATGGATGTTATTTGATAGATCTCGATTTGTACTATAATACGATGTTTTTAAATCCGCATAAAATATTATAAAATTACAAGAGATAATTAATTAAAAAAATAGCACGAACTCCCAAAAATAACAATTAAATTAGGACGGAGGGAGTATAATTTTCTTCACCTCAAAAGTAAAGGGATAAAATTGAAACGTTGGCATTTCGGTGGTAGCTAATTTAGGAAAATTGCAAACAATTTGACATAGCTCGAAAAGAAAGTGTGCACACAAAATGAGGCAGAGGGAATATATTTTTTTAATCATTTTTCTATCTTATTGATAGCTGTTACAACCCGTTTTTAAGTTTTTAAAAATTCGGAATTCAATAGAGATTTTTGTTTGAAAAATTGACTTCGCGGTTAATCTCAGATCATTATTCTAAGATTACGGTGATTTTTGGGTATTTTTCTGAGATGAAAACCCAAACTACGCAAACAGACCGAACGAGACTCGTTTTCGCGCCTGCGTGGGGGATTTTTTCCTGCCGACGGTCTATTGTGGTGAGCTTCTGGAAATGGGCTTTTTCTCCCACCCCATTTCTTCTATCTTCTTTCGTTATTTCGCCAGGAGAATTTTCCCCCTTCCCCCCGCCAAAAATCCACGCCACCCACTGCCGCCGATAAAAATACACGCAATACTTTTTGGTTCACGCATCAAGTGTGAGTGACAAATATTCCTTGGTTGCATAATTTATTTTTAACGATTTGAAATTATTAAATGTTGAGTTTGTGAAATTAGATGGCTTGTAAAAATGCATCGTAGTGCATAATGAGCACATCTTGAAAAAAATGAAACGTACTATGCGTGTCTTAAAGAAATTTGGGCGTTGAAATTTGGCCATCATGAGGAATATTGCTGGGTATTTTAGGGTCTTGATATCATTTCCTGACTATGAGGTGGCTCCCCAGATCATTGCCGGTGTTCCGCTCACGATTGATGCAATGTTGAATATTGAATATTTTGCTCAAAGATTTATCTCATGTTATGTGTAACCTCTGTATATCATAACTCACTGAATTGGTTTTGTGTTTATGAAACCCTTTCAGGACAGGTTCGTGACGACTGGATAAAAAGAATTGAAAAAGTTGTACTATTTTATTTCAAGACTCATATAAGAGGAGATTTTGGGATGCTTACAAACTATTTGTATTATTCAGAGATTTTAGGGCCCACCTTCATTTGTATATTTTTTTGGTAAAGCAATGGCCGGAGAATGTTTTTAGGCCTCTGGTGATTCCTTTTCACTGGCGGGTCATGAATTCGGGTTGGGTCGTGACCGCCCAATGAGATGTTATTAACAATTTTCATTTGTGTTTTGCCGTCCTCTTTTGAACTAAAGTTATAGCACTTATTTTTAATACATAGAAAATATAAAAATTGTATCTTTTGAAGTATAGAAAACTGTACGTGTCAATAGACTCCACCCCATATAACATTTCCTTCACCCTACAAACTAAGAGGTCTTAGGTTTAAATCTCGTTGTAGGCAAGGTAGTGTTGCAATGGTGATTTATACTGAATGTTCCCTTTCTCTTTCCCCTAGATTCAGAGTAGAGTAAGATTCTCGTAATATTCAACAAAAAAAAATATAATGGAGATATCTTTTTAAATAGTTGAATTTTCAAAATGAGACTTAAATTATGGGGAAATGATAATGTCAAAATTATTTTTGTTGGTGCCAAAACTATACACAAAAGGCTTGTACCATGTACAGTGTACGACTTTTATGCGCTAAAATTTTAGAACAAACAAAAACATTTTTGACATTGTTAAAATATTTATGTGCATAATTTTTGGATGAACCTAGATGTAATTGAGTTAGCTGTGCATAATTTTTGGACGTACCTAGACGCAATTGAGTCTAGAGTCAATTCAACAAATAGGAGTCACACTCTCCCTGTAGGGAAATACCAACCCTCACATTCCGTACTCCGTACATATAGGTGTCTTTCCAACGTAGGTGTATCGAGTGTATTCCACTAAAATAAACATTTGAATTAAAGATAATATATTATAAAAAAATGATCTGTTTCATAAAACGAAAAATAAATACTTAAAAATAAGAACATTTGCGGAATGAAGTACTCTTGATTGATGGGTCTCACAAGCTTATATAGATATTAGGTTAGGATCCTTCTACTCTCGTTTAAAACTTTTAGTTTCCTTCCAATTTTTAAAGAAAGGAAAAAAAAAATACTTAGACTAGTATAGTACCGGAGAAAGTAGATAAGCAAAGAGCTTCATCTATCTGTATCCACCGCTACTACAATGAAGCAATTGGGCAAGCAAAGAGCTCCTTGTAAACCATCACTAAAAATTATGAATGGAATGAGCAATAAACTTGTCTTAAAATAAGTTGGTTTATCATTATTTAAATTTTTTTTGCATTTGTTAATTTTGCACTAAATTTTTGTCAATTATTGATTTGTTTCGACGAAAGAAATTGGAAAAGTAAAAAAAAAAAAAACTTTTACTCAAGTATTATGAGAAATAACCATTGTTTAGCAGCTAAAAGTGAAATAAGTAGTTATTTCCCAAAATAGTTAGGTAAAAGTAAAAAGAATTTACTTTTACAATTCTTCTTAAAAATTCAAAAGTTTAAAGGGAAAGCCGTAAGGTGAAAAAGACAATACCATTGTGTAGTTTTGTAGACTTAATGTGAAAGGAGATAGGAAATTAAGAGAATTCCATTGTAGTTTTGTAGACCTATATTGGAGAGTAGCTACAAAGGAGAGAGGATCTTCCGCTAAGATATTCAGCAGAAATAAGGTTATAATTGGTTCAATATTAACTCAAAGTGATTCACAGAATCACAAGATAAAGATATCTGTAAGCATGATAGATAAAGATATCTGTACACATAATACTGAAGAGATTGTTATTTCCCTTTGAGTCACTATCACGTAGTGCCCAGACTCCTTTTCTACCACACATTGAAGTAGGACCGACACACTTGTCTTAAATCCCGCCCCAAGTGCATTGAATAATCCTAATATAAGCAAATACTTGCCAATGCACGTACGTCTAAAATAAATGCGAAAAATACTCCAATATCACATAGATACAAGCAAACAACAAAAGAAAAAGAAAGGAAAATCTAATCTTGGGTTAATTACCTACTCAACGTGTAAAGAATAAAATGAGTTTTGTTACAATCAGCTTTACGATTGGATAAAAAAAAAATTAACCTCGCGTCAATCATATAATATTCATTAACTGAAAGAAAAGTGACAACTGAACTCAAAGGAGTGCTGTTTTTTTTTATAAAAAAAAACCCCCTCCAAGGAGTGGATTTGAGACTTTTTTCAGACTCCTGCATGTGGTGAATAAAGTTAAATTAATAAGCATTGCGATGATAAATCCGTGCAACAAGAGGAGTCAAAATCAAAGGATAAAAAACAACAATCTACTTGGGATTACTCACAGTGGCAGAATTTTGATCCCGTTAATGATATATGTACCGACAGCTTTGTAGGGATATCGTACTGATCGGCCGCGCCGGGCCGTCTCCGGCCACCGGACGGCCGATCCGATCCGTCCAAAAAATTTTTAAAAAAAAACCGAGGGGCCCACGCGGGAATCAACGGCATCCGATGTGTGTATATATACATGAAAAAAGGGTGTTTTGATCGAGCACCATACACACATCGGATGCCGTTGATTCCCGCGTGGGCCCCTCGGTTTTTTTTTTTAAATTTTTTGGACGGATCGGATCGGCCGTCCGGTGGCCGGAGACGGCCCGGCGCGGCCGATCAGTACGATATCCCTACAAAGCTGTCGGTACACATAGTGCTACTCGTTTTGATCCGAGGGGAGTCGGTTTAACAGACATATATTTTTTTATCATAACGCATACTTATTATATCATAAATTTTTTGATTTCTAATATATTAAATTTGTACATTGAAATGATTCTAGCCTAATGAAGTTAAAGTATACCAATCATTTCACTTTTTTCTTTAGGCTACTTCAACAGTCACATGTTTATTTTTTATTTATAAAAAAATTTGAAAAATGAGAATGTAAAATAACCGATTTTTTATCAAATCAAATCAAAATTATTAAGATTATAAGTACCTATACATGAATAATTATTGATAATATTCAAAATCAGGTATTTAAAAAATAAAAATTTTAAAACTCTGGGCTTGTTCCCGACCCCCCCTAAAAATAGCTCTGCCCCTAATTACCCAAGCGGATTAATGAAAGAGACTCTGGCACTAACTGAAACAACTGGGCTAGCTCCTTGAAGAACAACAGTCGAAATGAATTTATTTTGAATATCATGATGAAATTTCAAAGATTGCCTCATAGAATTTCAAAGCTTATCCGGGCCATAGCACTGCAAAAATGAAACAGAAGGATCAGTACCTCAAGAAAAATACTGTAGCATGCTAAGGTAGCAAGACCAGTACCAACTTGAGGGAAAATTCCCATTGTACTTTTTGAATCCAAAATATATGACCCTGCTTAAGATTGAGAGCAACTTTACATCGAAACAAGACTTCTACGAGGTACATGGTGTTCACAAGAGTCGCAACACTGGCATTGATTTTGATTAACAGAGACTTGATATCACGGTAGAAAGTGAATTAGCCCCAAACTTACCAGCTCCCACAGCATTCTTCGTAGCAAGTCTAAAATCATTGAGTACGAGAGGAATTTCATCAGTTCTTATATAGCAGTCGTGGAGGTGAAAATTCTGCTACATAAACACTGTTAATTCGTATTCGAAGAGTAAATTGCTTGTCTATGGAAGAGATTGGATCCAAGCCGTTCGGCTGGAAACCTACACACGGTATAAACAAGTCAATAGAAACCGAACAGCTACAGGACAGTGACTAATGAGTCACTAGACATGAGTTTGAAATGAGAGGTTACGTCGCATATTTACAAGTCATGCAAAAGGCTATTCCAATTCCTCGAAATCTAGATGCCTACATCAAATTTGTCATGTCGGAAAACTAGTTATAAATGTGTAGGAGGAAATAGAAATGAGCTGAATGAACCTAACAATAGCTACATGTGCAATGAATAAACATGTAGTTATGTTTCAAGATGCATAATAAATCCAATAGCAGATCTACACATGACCGCAAAGCCCTGGACCAGAACATTTGACATGACCGCAATATCCTTGGCCCTTCTTGTTGATTTCATCAATACTTGCTCTCGACACAGATATTGAGTCCATGCTACATTGTCAAACATACCGAGAAATGTAAATAGAAAACTAGCACTTGTAAAGTTGGCACAAATCCTACCACACATTTTTTGGTAGTATTTTGCAAACAAAGAGAGTGAAATCTAAATATGATAGATAAAAGATGAAGGGGAAAGAAAGGCTTATTAACCTTTTTGGTTTCCAAAGTATTGATGTCGTCTCATTTTCGTCCCCAATATAAACGTTGGAGACATTTGGTCCCCAATGTTCTAATTTTGTGCCAATTAAGTCCCCGAATTTAACGCCGCGAGTCTCATTCGTTAAATTGAAGGGGATTCTTGTCATTTTGCCTACCCCAAATTTACAAGGGAAAAGAACAAAAAAAGGAAAAAGAAAACCCAAACCACCGCCACAACTCTTGCTCTCCCCTTGGGCCTTGGCCCTACTCTCTTTCTCTCTCTCAAACCCATACCACCGCCACAACTTCCCACCACTCACTCACACCACCAATGCAAACCCGTCCATCTCGGTCATCGACCACAGCGGAACCAAGACCGGGTATGATTGTGGGTCTTGTTGCCGAGGCCGTGGTTGGGGAGGTACATGCAAAAGTCGTCGAAGAGAGTGTAGGGGGACCAGTTGGAGAGGAGTCAAGGTTGAGTTGGGGTGGGGTGGGATGTTGCGGATGTAGATCCAACTCTTGGCGCATTCTGAGGGGGAGTTGTGGTGTCGGTGGATTTGATGGCCCTTTGGGGGAGGTGGGTGTAGGTGGAGAGAGTGGGGGGAGTAGTGAGACGGGATAAAGGGGTTGGTTTGATTTGTTTCATTATTATAGATATGAATTTTGAATTTTCTGGGGATGGGGATCGTCGTGTACTGTGTCGTTGGTGTTTTTTCAATGGGTTTATGCTGTAGCAGCTTGTTGGGGGGAGATTTGGAAAGGGAGGAGAAAAATGGCGTTGAAAGTTCAGACAACAGAGAGACAAAAAGAAACAAACTTTCTGGCCACAACGGTGGCATCGGCCATGGCTGCCTCTGCAAGCACATCTCTTTTTTTTTTCTTTGACCGAAATATGAGATGGGCGAAATAACGAGGATGCCCCTCAATTTAATAGATGAGTCTAACGGTGTTAGACTTGGGGATTCGATTGACACGAAATTAAAACATTGAGGACCAAATGTCTTCAATGTTTTGTATTATTGAAAGGTAGTAGTAGTTTCTTGGATACATTGGTACTCATTTGAGCCCCTTTCATATTATTCTGTTGCAGGCAAAGTACCATTCTGTAGGTTCCATCGTATGTTCATCGTGACGGAGTATCAGTTTGGTTGAGTGTTTAAGGTGCCTTCTCCTTTTCAGAATTAATTTGGGCATCTGCCGACTTATTAGATAATCTATACACTTTTACAATAATCGTGAGATAGTTCTAAAAGTCGGATTTGTGCTAGGGTTACTATCATCTGCGTGTTGCCAACAAGCCAAGATGGCCTGTTTGATAAGCAAGCAACTGTGTCAAAAAATGGCATTCCGATGATCTCATTGCACAGTGTGGACCTACCGATCGATATTGCCTGCAATTTTAAGGATAGTCCCTTTTTGTTGGTTGTAAATAAAAATTAAGGGATTGCCTTTGAAATCTGTTGTATTGCTCCCAACTCTTACCGTGTCGGACTTTTTTCCCTTCCACCATCAGTAGGAAAAAGATCAAAAAAAGTGGACCCTCATCGGATAGTTTTGATAATTGGAAATAGTTTATGCCTTGTTTGTTTTACTTTTTGAAAAATATTTTTCAAAAGATTCTTCCTATTTTCAATTATTTTTCTCTCTATTTCTTTTCACTTATTACCTATCCTACTCTCATAATTTTTTTTTTTAAAAACTCTTCCAAACAAATCATTAAGATCTCTCGTGTTTGTGTATCTGTTATGATGGGACAGAGTGGTTATTTACTTGACAATTTTACTGTTGGCAACTTTACAAGTCGAGTGTAGTCCCTAGTTGATTATCATGCTGAATCATTTGTTGCAAAAATGTCTTGACCCAGTAAAGCTTTCCGTGAATATAACGGTTCAAACAAGGAAATAGATTTTCGCACTTTAAAATTTACCATCTGCACCTCAAAAGTAGAGCGCGAAAATCAACTGCACATAGGAATTGATTTTTTATATTCCACTTTTGGAGTGTAAATGGTAAATTTTAGAGTGTGACAAGCATGGGCCTTTAAACAAGGGCGCTGCTATTCACAGTCTTTTATTTTCTCCCATAACCCGTTGAAAATTTTCAATTATACTCGACAGTTAGTTACCGAAATTGAAATATATTTTCAGCATCCAATTATCGAAATATAATACTCCCCCCGTCCCAAAATGTTTGTCCGGTCCGCAAAACGGAGTGTTAAAAATAATACAATTTTTTCAAAAAAAAATTCAAACCTTTTTCACAAATTAAAAATACTCATTGATATCTAATAAATTGTTAAAAAAATTTTGATTTTTTCTTGCAAAAAATGTATTATTTTTAACACTCCGTTTTGCGGACCGGACAAGGATTTTGGGACGGAGGGAGTATTTTTTCCAACAGCTTTTTACCGAAAATGTATGTTCGGCAGTTGTTTACCGAAAGTTGAACATATTTTCGACATGTAGTTATCAAAATATAATCTTATTTTCAATAGCTATTTACCGAAATGTTATGTATAATTTTCAACAACCATTTACCGAAATGTAGTGGGCTATGGAAGAAAATAAAGAGCTGCGAGTAGCGGCGCCCGTTGAAAACAAACACCAAAGAAAAGGATTTTTCTCACATATAGGCTTTCTTTTCCTATAGGACAAATTGCAATTTGCCTCGTTGGCACATCACCTCCCTATCATGTAGAACTGGCCAATCCATCTCCTTGTGGTTTTTGGATTTTTTTGCAATACAAACTCCTCATCTATCATAAAAACAGAAAAATCTTATGCTAATTGGAAAACACTTTACAGAGCTAATATTCTACCGTACATGTGTACTACTATACATAAACATGAGTTTGTGTGTGTTTTGCTTTGTATATCCACTTACATATAGAATTCATGAAGCCAATCCCCACCCAAATCTGAAACACTTATTAGTGGGGGCACATACACAAATTAGTAACTTAATCCATACGTTTATAATTCCTTAATTAATGAAATACACTTTTTTCTGGTAAAGTAAAAAATTGGTATACATATGCTTGCGGCCACCTATTCTAATTCAAGGCACATACTTGAACATTGCGGCCACGCACTCGAACCTTGCTGCCACGTATAATTGAGGTTTGAAAGTACCATTCAGAGTCGGAGCTCCATACAAACTGGGCTATTCAAAACGGTCTACACTGGTCCTACTTTCGGGCAGAGGCATAGCCGTGGATTTTGCTTAAGCAACTGTTTAGATTTATAAATTATATGCTTGGTTATATGATAGAAAGTGATCATAGCACTTTGGAATGATCTATCAGACTGTTTTGTCATTTGATTTTTGGTTGAAGTTTAGGTGCAGAACCAGATGCTGACTAAATATGTGCACCACTTTTGTCTCAAAAAAAATTATCCGGTCCACAAAACGAAAACTTAAAAAGGATATATATATTTTTTCAAAAAATTCAAACCTTTTGTCACTAGTTACTAAATATTGATGAGTTCTTTTTAATTTATGAAAAAAAAAAGGTTGGAACTTTTCTTGGTAAAAAGGCATTTACTATTAAAGTTATCTTTTGCAAAATGAAACATCTTTTTTGGGGACTCGGGGGCCCTGTGGTGACTTGGGTCACCACAGGGATGTAGTGGGTCAAAACGGTGCAGTTTTGCTGCAAAAAGAAGTGAAAAAAAAAAGGGCTGCAAGGCCCTGTTTGGTGAAAAGGAGAGGAAAAAAATTAAGTGCTCTAGTTTTCAATTTGTTTGAACAAGTGCAAATATCTTATTTTTCTTATCATTTTATCTTAAAGGGTTATTATTAATTTTTGACTATAGGACTCTCGTTAGTTAGTCTTAAGAGATATTTGGTTCTATGACTTTCTTAGGGCTAACCAATGAGAGTCCTAGAGTCAAAAATTATTTATGACCCCTGAGAATAAAATGATCATAAAAATAAAATCTTTGCACCCGTTCAAACGGATTGAAAATTGGAGCACTTAACTTTTTAACCCTATTTTTTAATATATAAATGGTCTAAAGATTGTTGAAAAATTAAGTACTCTAATTTTGAATTGGTATGAAAATCTTATTTTTTTAATCATTTTATCCTAAAGAGTCATAAATAATTTTTGACTTTGGAGCTCTCGTTAGTTAGTCCTAAGAGATATTTGGTTCTACGAGTTTCTTAGAGCTAACCAATGAGAGCCCTAGAGTCAAAATGATTTATGACCCCTTAGAATAAAATGATCATAAAAATAAGATTTTCACACCTATTCAAACGGATTGAAAATTAGAACACTTTATTTTTCAACAATCTATAAACCATTTATATATTAAAAAATAGGGTTAAAAAGTTAAGTGCTCCAATTTTCAATCCGTTTAAATGAGTGCGAAGATCTTATTTTTATGATCATTTTATTCTCAGGGGTCATAAATAATTTTTGACTCTAGGACTCTCATTGGTTAGCCCTAAGATAGTCGTAGAACCAAATATATATCTATTAGGACTTACTAACGAGAGTCCTAGAGTCAAAAATTAATTATGATCCTTTAAGATAAAATGATAAGAAAAATAAGATCTTTGCACTTGTTCAAACAAATTAAAAATTAGAACATTTACTTTTTTTCCTCTCCTTTTCACCAAACAGGGCCTTGCAGCCCTTTTTTTCCACTTCTTTTTGCAGCAAAACTGCACCGTTTTGACCCACTACATTTCTGTGGTGACTTGGTCACCACAGGGCCCCTGAGTCCCTTTTTTGAGAGGGAGAGAGCAAATTTTTTTTGACCTGCAATGAAGTCTGTTTAAGAGCACGTGTAACATACGAACAATCAAATTGGATGGAAAAATTCCCGGAATCACTTTAGTCCAAAACCAAAGGGGGTGAATTGGTCATTTCTAATTGATAGGGAGGTCAATTGCATTTTGCATTTTGCCCCCACTCCCTCTCCAAACTTCACTAATCCTTTTTTCTTGTTCTGAAAATCTGAAGGCTTCTTTCTCCCCGACTATGACAGATAGGAGTCGGTTTGGACCTCACTTAGTTCACCCAAGCTTCAGGCGTAGTAAGCAAATAAATGATTTAGGTAGTGGAAAATTAGCATAGATTCGGGGATTTCCGAATTGTTCAACCTTTCGAAGTGTTGCTGAATTATTGGGCAGATAGGAGACAACCTGGCAAACTGAAACATCTTAGTGGCAAGAGAAAAAAGAAAGCAAAAGCTATTCCTATGGTAGCGGCAAGCGAAATGGGAGCAGCCTATACTGCGAAAACGGAGTTGTGGAAGAGCAATACAAGTGTTCCAATCTATTGACAAGCTAAAAGATTTCTGCTTGCAGTTGTGAACAACATAAATTCCACCAATGTTGCAATCTCTTTTATGCTTACCCCTATTCATTCACATTCGTTGTGGGAGAGCAATACAAGCGTCATGGTAGAATCTGTTGACAAGCTAGCAGAGGAAACAACCTAAATTCCACCAATGTTAGCAGTCTCTTTTATGTTTACCCCTATTCATTCGCATCCTCATTAAGGTCCGCCAAATAGCTCAAATAAATATTCTAGCCCATAAAAAAAGAACTTTTTCGGATAATTTTTTCCCAAATTGAGTTGTTTAGGTCCGCGAACTAATTCATAACATGGTCTTATTCAGCTATATATTTCTATTACAACACGGTCTATGTATTGATTGTTTTTCCGATAAGCGGAAAGAACTGGAGTTACACAAAGTAGAGAATTAAAAAACCTGGCTTCAATGCAGAGAGAACAGAAAAATCCAATCTCAAGTTCATCTTTTCCAATCATTAATAATACAAGTTTAATAGCTACAGAAATTGGCACAACAAATAATTCTATCGTGCCAATGCACAAGGCGCTAAATACAACAGGCTCCGTCCAGCGAATTACATTATAAAAGAATGCAGTTTGGTACCCATTCATGAGTGTCTGGAGGGTTATTCTGATACAGCAAAATAAGAACCACTTGAAGAAGAACTTCATTTCAAACAGTGAAATCCAAGATTAGGACAACAACTAGAGTGATCCTACCATTGTGCTTTTAAGCAGTGGTGTCAAGAAATGGATAATCAGTGTAGCCAATAACAGGTTCAGGAACATAGAAAGTTTCTCTGTCGTATTTGTTAACCGGCGCATTGAGCTCAAACCTTCGAGGCAAATCTGGGTTGGCCAAGAACAAACGGCCATATGCAACAAGATCCGTGCGATTCTCTGCAACAGCTTGGTTACCATCTTCTCTATCATAACCACCCGCAGAAATGAAAGTGCCATTGAAAGCCTTCCTTATGGGCACAAGACTGTGGAGGCATTCAGATTTTTCTCCAACATTTTCCATTCTAGACTCAGCCATGTGACAATTTAGTACACTGAATTTACTCAAGGATTCAGCCATATAAAGACCTAGAGCCTTTGGATTTGAGTCACCTGATTCCATGTAATCAGCAAACGGAGAAAGCTTGATTCCAACTTTATCTGATCCTATCTCATTCACAATAGCTTCAACGACTTCTAGGGCAAATCGGCAACGGTTCTCCAAAGAGCCTCCGTATTTATCAGTTCGGTCATTGACTTGATCTTTTAGAAACTGTTCTACTAGGTAACCATGGGCTCCATGGATCTCAATCCCATCAAAACCTGCACGTTAAAAAGAGATTGTTGCTCAAGAAACATAGCATACAAGTATAAGATAGCAGGATCAAAACCAACGTTACGGAAAATTCTTACTTTTCTACTCCAAAATATTTGACCCCGCTTAAGACTGAAAGACTGTTAATGAGTAGGCAAGTCGAGAAAGAGTTGGCTGAGTCAAACTAATTTTGTTTGAAGCTCCACATTTGTCAGCATGTATTATTAGGGATGTGCTATCACTTTCGAACAACACTCTAAAAGGTTTCTACAACATATGTGGTGTTTACAAGTCTGGCATTTGTTTTTATTAACAGAGACTTGACGTCACCGTATAAAGTGAATTAGCCCCAAACTTACCAGCTTCCATAGCATTCCTCGCAGCAAGTCTAAAATCATTGACTACAAGGGGAATTTCATCAGTTCTTAGCCGTCGTCGAGGTGAAAATTCTGCTACATCAACACCATTACCTCGAAATTGAGGAGCCAATTCCTTGTCTGTAGAAGAAATTGGAGCCTGGCCATTTGGCTGGAAACCTGCACACAGTATGACCACAAATAAGTCAACAGAGAACCAAACTGCTACAGGGCCATAGTATCTTGATCTAGAAGAAGAGGCAATACAAAAGATAACAATGACTAACGAGTCATTAGATTTTGACATAAATTTGAAATGAGAGGTCACATCAAATGTTTACACTTACAAGCCATGCAAAAGGCTATTCCAATTCCTCGAAATCTAGGTGGAATGACCTAAATGTGTTTCAATGAACCTAGTAATAGATGCCCACATCAAATATGTCCCGTCATAAAACAAGTTATAAATGTGTACAATGAAAAACAAACGTGGTGAATGGACCTAACAATAGCTACATGCAATGAATAAACGCGTAGTTAATGTATCTAAATGCAAAATAGATCCAACTAGCAGATCTACACAATGATCCTTGAGCGACTGACAAAGCCTAGACCAGAACAATTGACATGACAAAAATATCCTTGGCCCTTCTTGTTGATTTCATCAAAAGTTGCCTTCAATACAGATACTGAGTCCATGCAACGTTTTCTAAAAAATAAGAGAAATGTAAATAGAAAACTAGCACTCATAACGTTGGCACAAATACCACCACACATATTTGAGTATTTTGGAAACAATTGAAGTGGAATCTAACATTATCTTTATGAAAGATAAAGGATGTAGGGGACAGAAATGTAAACAATCTACCGTGGTTTGAAACTCTTCCCACATGCCAAATCTGACAGAAGAAGATACCACCTTTCGCATGAATAGCATCGACAATGGGCTTCCAGGCTTCAACTTGCTCCTTTGTCCAAATACCAGGTGTACAAGGATACCTTAACGTAAAATAAAGATCAAGTAGTTAACGTAACTATAAGAGAAAGAGTCAAAATCATTTTTAGCAACACATACACTCACCAACATAATTTCCTCTAAACCAATACAAAAATAAAGAACTTGGAAAATGCTAATGTTAGAAGTACCCTTGTGCAGTATCAGAAACCCCTGTGGCTTCTGAAATGAGAAGACCCCCTTTAGTGGCCCTCTGCGAGTAGTACAAGATAGCATGTGGTTGAGGAACGTTATTGAAAGATCTCTGTCTAGTCAATGGTGCCAAGACAATTCTGAAACATTATGGAGAGAAAATAGTTATAATTGCAAGAAGCTTTGAAGTTTATCAGCAAGAAGGAAACAAATTATTTGAATCCCAAACTCCGCTACACGGTCCTTGTAAAGTCTAAAAGAGAACACCATAACAAGATTTAACTAAATTGAATTAATGGCTTCTAAGTTCTACCAAAATTAAATAGCACAAAACAAACAAATGGTTGAACAAAAGAACCACCACTAAGCAAGAATGACTAAACAAAATTAGCCAGAACCTTAAGATTCCAATGAATGATCATAATGCGATGTTAGTTAACAAAAAATAAACCTAAGCTGCCAAGATCAACAAAAACTTAAAGACTGAATCCAGTGTGTCAACTGTATGCTATGCATGTTTTGACAAGTCTATAAGGCAAAAATGAGACTGGTTCTAACAGACAAAAAAAAAAAAAAAAAAAACCCCAAATAGTAACAGGTGAAGAAAGTCACAATACGGAAAATTTAAAACTTAAAAGGGGAAGCCATAAAGTGGAAAAGAGCACTACATTCTTGACATACGGAGAATGCCTACAAAGGAGATTGGATCTTCCCATTTTTCTACCTCTGGCACAACATTATGAAACATTTGTTTAGGTGCATATTTCTTCTTAATCCCATGAATATTTGCTCCCTTTCATTATGTTTCCTTATCCTTAACATATTACTTGAAAAAGAGTGAACATCAACATGGCATAGAAACAAGATAGGAAAGTAGGGAAGCCTGTTAGATTCAACATCAACATGGCATAGAAAAAAGAGCTGATGGAATGTTTAGGTATTCACTATTGAGTTCACAGGACATTCGATACATTTGCAATGCTAAGGATCGAGCATCTAACATAGGAATATTTAATTATAGTGATTGTATTAAGCCAATAGCTGAAATTTGGGAAATAACTGTAGGAGGGAAAACTCCAGCTTTTATGGTGGTACTAGATAAGAAAAAAAGAAGGAAATGAAAATTCACTAAAAAAAAGTAATGCTTTTGCCTATGGTGTCCGATGAGCTACGACGGCTAAGATATTCAACAAAACAAGGTTATTAGTTGGAGAAATCGCAGTGATTCATAGAATCCCAAGATAAAGATATCGTACACCCTGATATCAGCACATGTACCACTAGCAATGCACATTTGTCTAAAATAAATGTGAGATATAAATCAAGACAGAAGTAAACAAGAAAAGATAAAGAAAGAAAATTTTAATCATTGATTGACTACCTGCTCAACGCTTAAAGAATAAAAACATATCTTCCAATCAACGTCACATTTTTATTAAAAAAGAGAGCTACTTTTTCCCCCTCCCCGACCCCACCCCCACGACAGAAATACCCTCCACCCCCAACTAAATTCTTTTTTTTTATTTACTTAATTTTATATCTTTATTTATTTAATTACTTATTTAATTTTAATTTAATTACTCAAATTATATTTTCAATTAAATTTGACTTTATATAATTTTAATTAGTTAATTAATTTGTCTTAACAATGAATAATAAAGAAAAAACTTTTAATCAATAATAATAAATTTAAATGAAATTTTATTTTATTATAATTGAGTATATATTGACAATAAATGAAAATATAATTAAAAAATTAAGTGCTCTAATTTTCAGTCTGGTTGAGCTGGTGAGAACTTATATTTTTTATTATTTTATCCTAAATTATCATAATGAATTTTTGGCTCTAAGGTCTTTCAACGAGCACCCTAAGACTCCTTATTTAGTTTCAGGACTCTCTTAGGGTGCCCAATGAAAGTCCTTAGAGTCAAAAATCCATTATGACCATTGAAGATAAAATGATCAGAAAAATAATATCTTTGCACCGATTCAAACGGATTGAAAATTGAAACAATTAATTTTTTAACTATATTTTTTAATATATAAATAGTGTAAAAAAAATAAGTGTTCGGATTTTCAATCCGGTTGAACTGGTGCGAAAAACTTATTTTTTGATCATTTTATCCTAAATGGTCGTAATGAATTTTTTGCTTTAAGACCTTTCAATGGGCACTCTAAGAGAGCCCTAAAACCAAATAAGAAGCCTTACGGTGCTTATTGAAAGGCCTTAGAGCCAAAAATTCATTACGACCATTTAGGATAAAATAATAAAAAAACAAGATCTTCGCATCAGTTCAACCGGATTAAAAATTGGAGCACTTAAATAATATTAAATAAATAAAAGAGAAAAAAGATATACAAAATATTAAATATGTATTCTTGGCACACGAATCAACATTTTTGTTGTCTTTTTTTTTTTGAACTAATAATAGGCCACATTTATTAATTGGCATACAGATCAACATTTTTGACTTCCCAAATTCGGTGATTAAATGAGCTGATCTTTGCAGTACTATAATTGTCCTGAAAACATTTTAGACTGCCCAAAATTATCAACGTTGTCCGATCAAGTCCCGAGATATATCAATTTTTTTATATCGGTGCGCAATAGTGAGATTGAAGGAAAAAAAGAAAGAGATAAATAGATAAACAAAGAAATAAATAAGAAATAAAATTACATGAAAAATATTAAATAAATAAGATAAAAGAATTAAGAAATTAAATAAAAATAATAATTTAGTTAAAGAGGAGGGGTATTTTGGATAAATAAAAGAGAAAAAATATATAAAAAATATTCAATAAATAAAAGAGAAAAAAGATATAAAGAAAAGAGAAAAATAAATAATTACATAAATGAATTAAATAAATAAGATAAAAAAAATTAAGAAATTAAATAAAACTAGAATTTAATTAAAAGGGAGGGGTATTTTGGACTTTTGGCATGGATCCTATGGGGGTGTGTGTCGGGGGTAGGAAAAGCAATTTACATTAAAAAAACACTTAAACATCACATTCAATCATAAGATATTCATTAACTAAAAAGAAATTTGACTTCTGAACTCAATGGAGGGCTGTTAACGAGAGGAAAATTCTAAAACCACACACAAATACACAAACATTTACACATGCTCACTCACGTGAAGGCCCACAAATTGATACACATAAGGCTGGGCCCACACACCGCACCGCAGGAGTGTGTAAGTGTTTGTACAGTGTGTGGGGACCACCCCCATACGAGTGAGTGTGTGCAAGGTTTCTGTATTCATGTCTCGGTAGCAAAGTTGGGAAAAAAGCCCGGTGAATTTCAGGAGTATTAAGGAATAAAACTCCCAGTTTGGGACTTTCTTCAAACTGGGAATACCAACAATCTACTTGAACTAATTAGTGAAACAGACTGACACTAACTAAAACAAGTGAGCCCAATGGTTAGTCCAATTAGTTGGTGGATTTGCTCTCCACACAATTGATAAGAATTCAATTCTTGGATCACGCCGCAGAAAAGGAATTTATTGTAAATTTCCTGGTCCCGGCCTGACATACAGGGGCAGGACACAAAGGTAAAATGCAGTAGCACCAACGGTAGGTTATTTCCATGTAACCAAGTATATCCACAGAAGGATACATCACCTCCTTCAAAGCAGCAATTATAAAAAAAACAACAGCTGCCAGCAAATCAGTTTCAGGTTTGACAACACAAAACAAAAAACAGATTTAGAGTCATGTTATGGTCTACCCCCGCAAACAAACAAAAAAAAAAAAAAAACCATTGTCCGATAGTCAATTTTATTGAAAGAAAGCGAATCCGAAACTTAGTGTGACCAGTGCATGTGCTAAGCGGAAGAGCCATAAGCCCCATGTGAACGCTCAAGTTCCATGGCATGTTGGCTTCCACTCTGCTAAGGGACTCGAACTCACTAGATTGTTACCTAGTTGCGAAATATGACTCAAACCTAGACAACTGTTCATCATTTTGATATGATTCTTTCCTGCATTGTGTTCATTGAATTGGAGTCTACTTCTACACTCCAATTCACAAATCACACAAAACAATGCCGCCTCTTCTTCCACTGCAGGTTCAACTATTAATGCAGCTTTTACCCAGCACTTTTTGTACTCCGTATTATTGAAAGGTGTATTTGTTTTTGGATATATTGGTACTCATTTGAGCCCTTCATTTTTTCTGTTGCAGGAAAACTACCTTCTGTAGGTTCTATCATATGTTCATTGTGACGCAGCATCAGCTTGGTTGAGTATTTCAGGTGTCTTCTCCTTTTCAAAATTAAGCTGGGTATCTGACGACTTGATCAGATAATTTATACACTTCAATTCCCCAAACAATAAGCGTGAGATAGTTTCACAAGTTGGATTGTGCCTGAGTTAATATTATCTACATGTTGCCAACGAGCCAAGACGGCCTGTCTGGCAAGCAAGCAACCGTGTCGAAAAATGGTATTCCGATGATTTCATTGTGCAGTGTGGACCTACCGATATCACTGCAATTCTAAGGATAGTCCTTTTTTGTGGGTTGTAAATAAAAATTAAGGGATTGCCTTTGAATTGTGTTGTATTGCGCCCAACTCAACCATATATCCGACTTTTTCCCCTTCCATCGGTAGGAAAAAGAACGAAAAAAGTGGAGGATCGAGCCTTACAAGATAGTTTTGATAATTTAATTGTGGACATGATTGGAAATAGTTTAGGGCAAGCTCTCTCTTGAGTTTGTGTATTATGATGGGACAGAGTAGTTATTTACTATTTGACAATTTTACTGTTGACAATTTTACGAGTCTTCGTGTGGTCCCTAGTCCGTTGATTGTCATGCTGAATCATTTGTGTCAAAAATGTCTCGACCCAGTAATATTTTACCTTGAATGAGGGTTCAAAAAAGAAATAGGCTTTCGCACTTGAAAATTTACCATCTGCACCTCAAAAGTGGAGTTCGAAAATCAAATGCACATAGGAATTGATATTTCGTATTCTACTTTTGGAGTGTAGATGGTAACTTGTAGATTGTGAAAATCTCCATCCTTTAAACAAACACGAAGAAAAAGGATTTTTCTCACATTTAGGCTTTCTTTTCCTATAGGGCAAAATGCAATTTGCCTCTTTGGCAACATCACCTCCCTATCATTTTAGAACTGGCCAATCCACACCTCGTGGTTTTGGAAATTTTTTGCAACACGAAGGGGTTGTTCAGCTAAATAAGCCAAATGACTTACGTTTTTGTCCTTATTCAAATTTTTTCTGCATGTGTTAGTTTTTCGTCAATTTTTTTGGGGATTATTGCTACGTCATGACAAGAGGAATCTAAAAAGTAAAACATTACAATCGAAATCTAATTTTTTTTGAATAAAGACAAAAATAAGCCAATAAGCCAATTTTTTCGTCTTTATTAAAAAAATTAGATTTCGATCATAATTTTTTAATTTTTAGGTTCCTCTCGTTATGACGAAGCAATAATCCAAAAAAAAAAAAAAAACCACTTGATTTATTTAGCCAAACAACCCCTAACTTCTTAAACAGAAAATGTCAAATAATTTTGAAACCCTCATGCTTTTTGCTAGTAGTAACATACTTATGTATTTAAACCTGATGTTTAAAAAATTCTGTATTCTTCATTGTTCGGTTGACTTCTGTTGAGGGGAAATTAAAAAGAGAGGCAAAAGTCCTCATGTTATTATAAAAGAGTGATGCTATTGGTACATATAATATGTACATATAATGTACATATAGATTTTGTGGGGCCCAATTCGGGTCCCACAAAGATGATCTGAACCGCTCATTATTTTTAAAACATCTTTTTATGGAGCCCTGTAAAAAATCAGCTCAACCCGATATCGGTAAGAATTTTTTCTGAATTTGTAGGGGCGAAACTAAGCAGTTAAGTAGTTTCGCCTCCACAAATTAAGAAAAAATCCTTACCGATATCGGGTTGTGCTGATTTTTTACAGGACTCCATAAAAAAATGTTTTAAAAATAATGGGCGGTTTGAATCATCTTTGTGGGACCCGAGATGGGCCCCACAAAATTGATATGTACATAATATGTACATTTCATATGTACCTCTAGCATTTTTGATTATAAAAACAGAAAAATCTTATGGTAATTGGAGAACACTTTACAGAGCTAATATATTCATCTGTACATTTATTTTTTCTATACATAAACATGAGTTTGTGTGTGTGTTTTGCTCTGTACATGCACTTATAGAATTCATCATGGCGGGTTAGGGAAGCCAATCCCCACCCAAATCTGAAACAGTTAATCTGTTCCTTCCCCTACAGCGTAGTTCCACACCGCTACCGACCACGTCGGCCCGATCCAGAAACTTCATTAGCGGGGGCACATGCACAAATTAGTAACTTAATCCGTACGTTTATAATTCCTTAATTAATGGAATACACTTTTTTCGGATAAAATAACAAATTGGTGAATACATATGCTTGCGGCCGCCTATTCGAACGTATAGTTGAGGTTTGAAAGTACCATTCAGAGTGGGAGCTCCCTACAAACTGGGCAATCCAAAACGGTCTACACTGGTTCTACTTTCTTATCCTACTTTCGGGCAGAGGCATAGCCATGGATTTTGCTCAAGCAACTGTTTAGGTTTATAAATTATAGGCTTGGTTATATGATAGAAAGTGATCATAGCACTTTGGAATGATCTATCTGTTATGTCGTTTGATTTTCGGTTGAAGTTTAGGTGCAGAACAAGATTGACTCAAATATGTGTACCACTTTTGTCCAAAAACAAATTATTAAGTTCGCAAAACGAAAACTTAAAAAGAATTTTTTTTTCTAAAGAATTCAAACCTTTTGTCACTAGTTACTAAATATTGATGAGTTTTTTTAATTTATGAAGAAAAAAAAGTTGCACTTTTCTTGGTAAAAAGCATTTACTATTAAAGTTCTCGTTTTACAAATTGAAACATCTTTTTGGGTGGGAGGAGAGCAATTTTTTTTCCGAAGGACCTGCAGTGTAGTCTTTTTAAGAGCGCATGTAACATATGAACAGTCAATTTGGATGGAAAATTTACCGGAAGCACTTTATTCCAAAACCAAAGGGGGTGAATTGGTCATTTCTAATTGATAGGGAGGTAAAATGCATTTTGCACCCACTCCCTAGGGGTGATACCGGTTCAATTTCGACCGGTTTCGGCATATTTTTCGGTCGAAACCGGTTATCCAGTTTGAGATTTTTAGAAACCGGAACCGGTTGAGATAATACGGTCTGGTTTCAACCGGCTCAACCGGTTTCGGTCCGATTTATCTGATTTTCATTTATGGGCATATTTTGGACCTAACACATCAAAAAATCTACAATTCAACCCACAAAATATCAACCAAAAATCTATAATTCAACCCCTTTTTTTGGGCCCAACAAAAAAGGATCAATTTTTAGCCCAATACATAAAAAAAAAAATCCACAAAAACATAATTAAGCCTATAAAAACAGTTTATATATATATATATATATATATACAGTAATCTTCTAATGCAGACCTCCGCATCGAAGCAAAGTGCGGACCATCCCATTTCTCCCATTTTTCGATTGAATTTTGATGATCCGAGCTGTTCAATATGTTCGGAACGTAATTTTAAGGATAGCCGCGAGAAATCAGCAAAAAACATGATAAGGAAGGGCTTGATTTGAGCAATTTTTATTTAAACCGTTCAATAAAAAATAAACAAAAACTGCTCGGATGAAGCCCTTCCCAGTTTTTTTTTTGCTGATTTCTAGCGAGTACCCTTAAAATCACATTCTGAACACATTGAGCGGCTCGGATCATTGAAATTCGATCGGGAAAGGGGAGGTCCGCACTTTGCTTCGATGCGGAGGTCCGCATTAGAAGCTTTCTCTCTCTCTCTCTCTCTCTCTCTCTCTATATATATATATATATATATATATATATAATTGATTTTATATAATAAATATATTTATTAGACCAATATATTCCAAAAGGTTGGGTAGCCTAGTTATAAAGAGAAGGGAGATCCTTCTAGCCTTCCAGGGTTTGATTCTCCTCCCATATGTTTTTATATATATGTATATATTATACATATATGTAACCGGTCCGGTTTTAACAGATTTTTAAAACACATAAACTGAATCGAAATTATTTTTTCGGTTTATAAAATTTTATAAACCAGAACCGGATCGAAATTATTCAACCGATTTGAAAATTTTGGTCCGGTCCGATTTTTCCGGTTTTAATCGATTTTCCGGTCTCGAGTAACAGCCTACCACTCCCTCTCCAAACTTCACTAATCCTTTTTTCTTGTTCTGAAAATCTGAAGGCTTCTTTATCCTCGAATATGATAGATAGCAGTCGGTTCGGACCTCCACTTAGTTTCACCCAAGCTTCAGGCGTAGTAAGCGAACAAATGCTTCGGACAGTGGAAAATCAACGTAGATCAGCATAGATTTGGGGATTTCATAATTGTTCAATTGAAATGCTGCTAAATTTCTTGGGCAGACAAGAGATAACCTGACAAGCTGAAACATCTTAGTGGCCAGAGAAAAAAGAAAGCAAAAGCTATTCCCATAATAGTGGCGAGCAAAATGGGAGCAACCTAAACCGCGAAAAAGGGGTTGTGGAAGAGCAATACAAGCGTTGTAATGGAATCTGTTGACAAGCTAGCAGATTTTTCGCTTGCAGCTGTGAACAGCCTAAATTCCACCTATGTCAGCATTCTCTTTATGTTCACCCCTATTCATTCACATTCGTTGTGGGAGAGCAATACAAGTGTCGCGGTTGAATCTGTTGACAAGCTAGCAGGGAAAACAACCTAAATTCCACCAATGTTACCAGTCTCTTTTATGTTTACCCCTATACATTCGCATCCTCGTTACGGTCTGTCATAGCTCAAATAAATATTTTGTCCCATACAAAACGAGCTTTTTTTGGAGCATTTTTTCGCAACTTGAGTTCTTCAGGTCCGCGAACTAATATCATTCATAACATGGTCTTATTAAGCTACTCCCTCTATCCGGATTTAATAGTTCTTTTTTAGAGTTTTTATGCCATTTTTCAATCGATTATTTCTTCCAATTTATAAAGTTTTACATGATTTTAAAAATATTGTATTATAGAATTAATCGAGATCTATCAAATAATATCCATATTCGATATGAAATTCATTACGGATTCAAAGATATAACCATTTTTTTAGCCGGTTAGAATAGAATTCTGAACAATTAAATCCGGACGGGGGAGTATATGCTTCTATTACTACAAGGTCTATGTACTGATTGTTTTTGGGGAACTTAATTAGCCATCCTTTTTACCCTACTTATTTAGGTGTTCATCCTAATGTGTTTAAATACTTATCTTTCCATCCTCAAATTCAATTAAATCCTAAACTACCCTTTCTTTCTCCTAATTTTTCAAATCTCTCTTTTTTCTTAATCTTTTCTAATTATCTCAATTCTCTCTCCTCTTTCAAACATTTCTCCCACCTAATCTTTTGAATTTTTTCTCTCTCCTAATCTTCTCTCTCATATTTTCAATTCCCTAAGATCTAAAAAGAAAATACGACTCTTACAAAAACGAATGTGTAAGCCGGAAAACATGGCAAAACGTGATCAATTCACAAAACATGGCAAAACCCGATCGAGATAGATGAACAAAATAAGATCAATTAAAAAACATGACAAAATCGGAAAACATGACAAGTTTCAAGAAGTATAGATTTCGATCGAGGTAAATGAATAAAACATGATCAAATAAAAAATATGACAAAAATCAAAAAACATGACAAATTTTGAGAAGTGTAGTTTTCAATTGAGGTGGATGAACAAAACATTATCAATTTACAAACATGACAAAAATCGAAAAACATACTCCCTCCGTCCCTCAATAAGTGTCCGGCGCGTAAAACTAGGCTTTACAAAATATGCATATTTTTTATTAAATTTTTTTATATTTTTTCACAATCTAATAAAACTCATTGCAATAGCTGATTCCAACTTTATCTGATCCTATTTCATTAACAATACCTTCAACAATTTCATTAACAATATTTCATTAACAATAGCTTCAACAATTTCATTAACAATATCTGATCCTATTTCATTAACAATAGCTTCAACGATTTCTAGGGCAAATCGGCAACAGTTGTCCAAAGAGCCTCCGTATTTATCAGTTCGGTCATTGACTTGGTCTTTTAGGAACTGGTCTATTAGGGTAACCATGGGCTCCATGGATCTCAATCCCATCAAAACCTGCACGTTAAAAAGAGATTGTTACTCAAGAAACATAGCATACAAGTACAAGGTAGCAGGATCACTACCAACGTGACAGAAAATTCTTACTTTTCTCATCCAAAATATTTGACCCTGTTTAAGAGTGAGGGACTTTTAATGAGTAGGCAAGTCGAGAAAGAGTTGGCCGAGTCGAACTAATTTTGTTTAAAGCTCCACATTTGTCAGTGGGTATTATTATGGATGTGCTATCACTTTCGAACATTACACTAAAAGGTTTCTACGACATATATGGTGTTACAAATCTGGCACTGGTTTTGATTAACAAGATTGTTGAAATATGGTAAGTTTGATTTGAATGAGAAAAACATGTGGGTACTGTTGGAAATCCGATCTTCAAAATGATGAAAGTGATGGGAGCTTCTCTTCAAAATCTGGAAATGATAGAAACCATTCAAGTCGCGTTGAAGAACGTTGTCCTAAAGATAGTACTTGCCCCCATCAGAAGGTGTGCACCGGGTTACAGCAAATCCGCCTTCAAGATAAATAGAATCCGAACTCTAAGTTCTTTTAATTTGCGTTTGCACAAACGAAGACTGACAGAATATCCGTTAAGCAAATGTAAAAGAACCAAGGACTGATATTCTATTTATGTGGAATAATAGAATATTGATTTGCCATTTTAGGAAGAGAATGTGTAGAGAGTGAGAGCAATTCAATATGGAATTTTTCGGTCCATCGAATGACTTTACAAATGGCATACTTATAGACTTATAAGCACCCTTGTGTGAAAGACTGTGTCTCTAGTAAACAATCATAAGAAAAAGTCATGTCTATTGAAAATAATTAATGGAAAGAACATGCCTATTAGTAGGCACCTTTTAAACAAATAAGTAGGAAGGGTCATGCCTCTTTGGAGGCACCCCATGATTCATATTCCTTCTTAACAATCACATCTTTTTCAAATGAACATATCCCAATTTAATGGGTGTCACAACTATTTACATATAGTCACAACTCATGTGTGTGTGTGTGTGTGTGTGTGTGTCTCATTACGTTCTCTAGGTTTTCACAAGAATTTCTGTACATACGAAATTAGGCTGTGAGAAAGAGAACACAGAAGTTGCATTTGGAATCCACGCTTAGTAATGTAGTTGAGAAGTAAGAGAATATGCTAGAAGATCATAAGGTAAAGTCGAGCAGAATTCGTGGCATACAGCAAGGCTAGGTGTGCTGTAACGAGTTCAACTAGCGATCGTGTCGTGGGAGTTGAGGTAAAACCCTAGTTCCGCCTTGTAGGGATTTTGCGTTTTTTTTGTTTACTCTGTACGCGTTATTACTGGGTTCTGAAAATCGTTTTTCGACACTGGTATCAGAGCGAGCCAATCATTAGTTATGGAAAAAAAAATCCAAAATGGTATCCGGTACGGAGAAGTAAGAATAGATAGAATTTGATCCTTATGAAAAAAAAATCCAAAATCGTTGTAGACATAGCTAATCATTAGTTTCCACCCATGGATCAAATGGTATCCGGTACGTTTTTCCTCAGAATTCTATTTGTATCTATGAACTCATATGAAATGTTGTAACCTGGCCAGGACACAAAGGCTAGGAAGAATCTTAAAGAGCAACCATGGGAATGGATTTATTTTCATCGCGATGAAAATTTCAAAGAGGCAAATCATGAAATGAAAAAATAAAAAAATAAAAAAAAGTGGGTTGTGTTTTTACAGTACTATACCTGTGAGAAAGTTGGAAGTTTCCCATTTGGTAGGGGGTGAGAAGAGGGATTTGGAGGTGCGTGGTACTGTCTTCCTCCCCGGCTTCTGCTTGTCGTTCCATTTTTTCTTGTATTGATTGATGCTCAATTGGAGAAGTTATAGTTGGAATGAGGAGTAAAATGATATGATTTTCCCTATTGGAAGGAACCGGGGTGGTGTATAGGGAGTGGAGTACTACTCGCTTTGTTCGGTTCTCAACTTAGTTTTAGTTTTAGTTTTATTTTCAATCATTACCTTACTTCTTTCTCCAATTATTACCCTATTTCTCTAATTATTATCCTATTTTTTCAATTATTACTTTTACATCTCTCTCTATCTCTCTCCAATCATTACCCCTATCTTCAATCATTACTCTATTTCTCTCTTTGTACCCACTACCAAAACTAAATTAAACTAAACTCCTAACCAAACACTACCACTATTTTGCCACAAATAGTCCAAAGGGGGAAGTCAAAATTTGGGAGTTTGGGTCCCACGCGGGGGCGGCTGGGACAAATACCTCATTCGTTACGCATCGAATCGGTGGTGGTCCCCAGGAGGACACAGTGGGTGGGACCATCGGAGGGCAAAAGGTGTAAGAGGTGTTTGGGAACTTATCTTTTGGTTCTTTATTTTTAATTTTTTGTCTTTTTGATTTTTTGAATTATGATCAGAATGTATTTTAAATTTGGTAGAGTGTTTGGATGATATGTGCAGAATGCATTTTGTAACAGAAATAGTATTTGGGAGATATGTAATGAAAATAAATTATGAATTATTTTTTTACCATGTTATCCCTGGTTATTTATTATGGTGTATAATGGGCTTAGTATAGGAATAATGTTTTAATCAATTTTTGTGAAGTTATATTGTGAAATTATTTTTTGTTCGTTAATTGAAAGTCTCAAACTATAGTTTATGATTTTTTGTCTGAAGTATTTTATGGTCTTACTTTCCTTCAACCATATTTTTTATTTTTTATTAAACTAATAATTAAGTTAATCGAATTAATTGAAAAAAAACAGATAACGTTAACATGAGGAGGGTATTTTGGTTATTATCTAAATAAGTGGAGGGTATTATGGTCTCTAACCACACCACCTAAAATTGAGTTTGAAAATGAGAATGGGAAAAGGAGCTCCACACCTCTTTTTGAGTTCTAGATCTCCTCTAGAAACATGAATTTTGGGGGTGTTTGGAAACTTACTTTTTGGCTTTTCATTTTCAGTTTTTTGGCATTTTGGTTTTTTAGATTATGGTTAGAATGTATTTTGAATCTAGTAGGAGTATTTGGATAATATGTGCAGAACACATCTTACAACCGGACTAGTGTTTGGAAGATACTAGATGAAAATGAATTATGGATTATTTTTTACCATCTTGCCCCTACCCATGTTAGGAAAAGCTATTGAATAGGATGAGGAGTGAGGCTATTTTAGTAATTCATCGAAAAATGCAAATATCCAATAATACGAAAAGTAGCTCTTGGCCTCTTTCTTACTTCTACTTTAGAATTGCAAAATCAGTGAATGAGTTTTGCGGAATGAGTTTTTACAATGAACTAACCAAACAGCCAAAATGCAATAATGTGAATGCGAAAATGCAATAATGAACCAACCACACACCACCAAAATTGAAGAACTCATTCTCTGAGAACTCATTTTAGGGGAGTCCCCCAAACGCCCAAAATGTGGAAATGAGAAGTAGAGAAGGCAAAAAGCAAGCAGCCAAACATCCCCTAAAATAGTTTACTTTTGGGTATTTTATGAGTAACGGTCCCGCTAACAAATGCTTCTAGGGTAATAGTTTAGTCCTAATAAATGTAGTAAATTATATTTTCTACACTCTACCTTAATTGTTTGGTAATAACAATAACCGTTTATTTAGAATAAATAAAGAACATTAATGCATGATATGCATTGTTGATTGGAGTTCTTTAAGTTTCCAATAGTACCCCCATACGCAACTCTAAAATTTATTGGAAAATGATAATGTCAAAACTGTTTTTGTTGGTGCCAAAATTTTAGTACACAAAAGGCTTGTACCATGTGCAGTGTACAAGACTTTTATGCATTGAAGTTTTGGTATCAACAAAAACAGTTTTGACATTATCACTATCCAATTTATTTCTTTACATTCTTTTCAAAAGAAGATACACTACATAAAAATAGAAAAGAATAATAAAAGCAGTAAACAAACAATAGGACGACCACTACCACGTATCATCCTCCTCAACCTCATTAACAAAAAATGAGGTCTATAAAAAATCATATTACAAACTAGTCCCTCCATTCCAATTTGCTTTCCCCTTCTAAAAAAGCGAGTTTTAATAAGTAGAATGATTGAAAATTTAATTGGTATTGACTTTTCCAATTTACTCTTATGCTTTGTTGGTATGACACTCAATGTAAAAAAGGTAAGATGAAATAATAATGTTGCACAATTTTTATGTTAATTTTTCAAAATGAACATTCATTTCGGGACATCCATTAAAGGAAAGAAAGACCAGTAATTTGGGACGGAGAGAGTAATTCATTATAACCAATTGCCCCCTTATACTAACCAAAAGTCATTAATGAATCAGCTTTGTCGTTAGCTTTGACTTGATACTGCAAAACAAAGCAAGAGCTTGAGTCACTGGTGTGGTGGCTTGCCAACCACCCTTCGATGCCTAAGTTAGTAGGGTACTTGCTATATGTTAAGAGAATTGAGATTCTCGGTTTGTATGTTGCATACCTTTTATTGGAGCTCTATCGTCATATTTATAGGTATTTTGATAGGAGGTTGAGTCCTTGTAGGATTGTATCTCGTAGATTCCGGATTACCTCTTTGAGGAATGTGGAGTCCTGCCTTAGCTAGGAATCTTTACCTGTCTTTGATCATGTATATCTTTGGCATTTTATGCTTATCTTATCATCAGCATTCCTTTATCCCTTATGATTTAGGTTTCTCTGCATGGTATCTTTATTGGAATAAGTATATTCTGTGGATAATATTTATGGATATTATCCACCTCATTATAGCTAGAGACCAGAGCTGGTCCTTGGACCGACGAAGCTGGCAAATCCTGGCTCTGTTCTAGGTAGGTTCCTAGAGGGGTCCTAGTGAGGTTAGCTTATACTCCCCAAGTCTGTAGTTCTCGTAGTGCTAAGCTTCTTAGGTCTATCCTACTTATCAGGTACTCCCCTGTTTCCAAGCTCCAGCTCCTTCTTGGAGTTCGGGAACATTGGTTAGACCTGAATTGCGGTTACCTAGCTCTCTTTCTCTTTTGTTGAGGATTTTAAATGCATAAGTCACATCATGGGACAGGTGTCGAGATCCCTGCCCTTCTGGTGCTTTAGAGGTGGATGTTGAAGATTAAGGAGTGTTTCTCGGGATTGATGCTCATCGTTTAAGCTTCTTCTTGCTCTGATCAATCTCTACCAGAGAACCATCCAAGTCTACTCAGGCGATTTTCCCATGAGATCTTTCTTCATCGATTTTATTCACCATTCTCTTGGAGCCCGTTTTCCTTAGGTACGTTCTCCTTTCTTGGTTGTTCTTTATGCTATTTTTATGCTGGATTCTCCCTTTAGCGTTGAGATTTCGGGCCCAATGTGGGTTGCTCAGGGGGAGTTTGTCTGTGCAAGGTTGGTTGGCTTCGTTTCCGTCAACCTTTACTCTCCTATCATAGAAGATTTCGCCCCTTATTCTATCGTTCTTCAAAACAGGGTCTTTTGGGACCTCTACTATCTATCTATTAACTTATACCATAGGTTCTCCATGGGAACCCTAATGTCAAAAAGGTTTATCAATTTTTCCTCTATTTTGAACATTGAGGAGTCGTTTGAAGAGGAAGAAGTATCGTTGCACCGTAGTGGCAATGTTAGGGCTTCGTTTGATAAAGGTCAGTCGAGCGGTATTAAACCCTCGTCGCCTCCCGCGTTTTCATTGAGGGATCCCCGTAGAGTTCCCGCTTTTTCTGCTTCTAATATCTCGTCTACGATCACAAACGAAGAATTGGCCATTCTTAGAGTTAGATACTCGATTTTGGCCTACATTTCCCTAGGAAGCCTTTCGGGTTCTAACGAGCTTGTTCTTCTGTTGAAAACAAGACTTGTCTCTATGTGGGTGCTTTAGAAGGAGGTTTACGCCTGCCCTTTCCTACTGTGGTGAGGGATGTCTTGAGTTTTCTGGGTTTGGCTCCTGGCCAAATCGTACCCAATTCTTGGCGCCTCTTGATAGGTTGTGCAATGCTTTGGGGCACAATATCAGACGGGCAGACTCCTTTGGCGAAGGGACCTTTTCTCAACCAGTTTTCTGTTAAGGAGGCCTCAGGAGGTGTTGGGTGGTACTACTTTACAAAAAGACCTAATGAGGGGGAGCTAATTACGGAGCTCCCTGCTCTGAATAAAAATTGGAAAGATAAGTTCTTTTTTGTTGGTGGTGATGGTTGGAAGCTTCCTGGTTGGGAGATCGAGACGTATACTCCTCGGATCCCCAGTAGGTGTGGGATTCCCATCACAAAGTTGCTTTTCTTTAATCTTGTAATTCCATGAATTGATTCCATATCTTTATGCAGTTCTTTTGTGTAGCTCAAGCTTCATATTCTCTTAGCCCTGCTTTAGAAGCTGAGCTTCAACAAGCTCGAGGCTACGCGGTCTATAGTTGGGAATTACTTGTAACTCCAGAATCGTTGGCCACTTACTTGCTGGGCCCAAAAACCACTCGTGAGGCCTTGGCACTCTCTAGAGGTAGTTTCTGGTTCTTCATTTGGTGCCATACTTTTAGTTGACTTTTACATTGCTTTCATTTCTTTTCTTTTCAGAAGACGAAAGTGAAAGTAAGGACATGGCACCGAAAATGGACAAAACCTTGCTAGCCCAACTCAAAGCCTAGAGAGCAAAGCAGTCATCTGGAGTCGTAGCTCCAAAAAGGAAGAGTTCTCGTCTCCAAAAAGAGTTAAATGTTGACAGCTTTCTGGATGCCGATCTTTCTAATGACCCTGCTCTTGACTTAGTGGTTGAGCGAATTGTGGAAGATGAGGCTGAGAGATCAAAAAGAAAAGCGAAGGGGACAGTTGTGGAGGGGACCCTTCCTGCTAAAAAGTCAAAGGCTTCTGTTGGCCCCTCGGTGTTAAGTAACTATCAAGAGGCTCTTGAGCGTGCTTCTGGGTTGCTAAGCGCAACTGATACAAATCTAATGGCCGAGATGTCTCTCCAGGCTGTAGGGGAGCAAATGTTGGTTGAGTTGGCCATGGTATGCTCTCTTCTTTTCTCTCTCTTTTTTTAATAACTTACTGATTATTTGTTGTTTTCCTCGTTGATTCTTTTTCTCTTTTTGTAGGCTACGGCTCGTGGCCGTTATCCTACCTCTCAAAGCCATAGCCTAGAGAAGCAAGTGGTTACTCTTACTGAGGCCAACATGAGGCTCACAAAGCAAGGTGCTTCCATGGCTGCAGAGCTTTGGAAGTGACGGATGAGAGAGATGCTGCTCTAAAATCAAAGAGAGGTTTGGAGGAGAGAGATGTTGCCGTGGCGACCGCTCAAAGTTTGGAACAAAAGATTTTGGAGTGGGATGGGAGCTAGAGAAGTACAAACCATGAGCTTGAGGATGGTGGAGAAGGTGAAGAATTCTCACAGAGATGCTATTGAGCTTTTCCTGTAGTCCCCTGAATACCGTCAAGACATAACCCAGCAATACTTCGATGGGTTTGAAGCTATGAGGAGCCGGGCAGCCTTAGCATACCCAGATTTGGATTTCTCCAAATTTGAAGATGATGATGATAACGGGCTCTCAAGTGTGGACGGGGGATGGAAGATTAGGGAAATAATTAAAGAGATCAATATGGAAGATTAGGGTTGGAGTCTCTATCTCACATCCTTATAAATAGAGGTGCTGCCTCTCATATTTTTTCATCTGCACATTAAAGCATACAAGCTCTAGACCTCTGAAGATCAAAGCCCTCAAGTCCTTCAGAATTCTTCAAGTCTGCATCCACCAAGAAGTTCTTTGAATCGAAGCTTCAAAGCCTCGAGCATTCAACCCAAGTCAACAACTTCTTTGCAAATCACAGAGAAGATTCTGCCGTTCGATTCGAGATTAAGCATAAAGCCCTCATTTCAACAACCGAAGAGAAGAATCAGAAGATTTTATTTTCTTTGATTAGAAAATACATCAGAGATTGTAAACCCTAATTCCATACATCAATAAAATCGACTTTTGTTCAACATTTTTCCGTCATTTTCGCAAACTCGAAATTTGTGTTTAACACACTAACAAGTGGCAGATGCCACGTTGGGGGAGGCACAAAGGCAGGAACTCCTGAGGTAAATGTTATAGAAAATTTTGAGTCATATTTTCTCCTTATGGATATAAGAGAGAGATATATCGATCATATCTCTATTATAGAAATAATAATAATTATAGGAGTCCTTTATTTACATCTTTTCTTTTTGAATTTATATACCTTTGACAAATTATGTTCTAGATATATGGAGGAGATACGGTTAGAAACATTCACTGTCTTAAATTCAAAACAAATTGCAATAGCTTTTTCCAAAATACTATTACTATCCTAGCCATGGCCTTCAATATGCATATCATTCCGAGCCTTCCACAAGAACCAATAGATTGATGCAAGAAGTGCACCCTTGTCAATCTCATCAACAATTAAAGAAGGGGTATGGGAGAGATAAGACCACCACTCAAAAAATTGAAACGAATCCCATGAATTAGAGAAAGTAGATGCAAAAGGGGATTTATGCCATACGTCTCTTGACAATTTACATTGGAAGAGCGTATGTTCCAAGGTTTCATGCTTGGAATGGCACCTTGGGTAATATGGAGAGATATCAATACCCTTCCGATTTAAGTTAGCAAGAACAGCGACAGCATTATGGGAACATCGCCACAAAAATATCTTAATTTTATTGGGAATAGAGAGAGACCATAGAGATTTCCAGAAGGGGTTCGCTGGATTACCTAAGCTTGATTTACCTCACTCACGTGAATGGCGAGGGGTAATGCTCCATTTCGCCAGGTGGTATGCCGACTTAACTGAAAATATGCATGTCATTGCTAGAGAAATGCCACACTCCTTTATCACCAACCCCTTGCGAGCTAATCGGGATCGAGATAATTGACTCTACATCAAAATCTGAGAAGAAAGACTGAATAAGAGAGATGTTCCAGCTATGCAATGATCCTTGGCTTCCCCGTCCTTTATCGATTACCCTAACAAGTTAAGATGATGTTTTCCAACTTTCTAAGCTCATTTAATATCCTCTAACTTATGTCCTAGGGGCATCAACTTGCATTTGCCTATGAGTAATACTGTAGATGTTTATTTTAGTAGTAATAAAAGAGAATATACTGATAAATTTTTCGATTATGCTATTAACAGCTCAATGGGTTGTCAATAAGGTGAGAAGAATTCTCCCTTTATTGAAAAGTGTTTTAAATTATCACAAATACCCTTTTACTTGGCTTTTGTTGAACTTATAATTTTCTTCACCTCAAAACTCAATGGATAAAATTGAAATTTTGGCCTTTTGGTGGTTGCTAATTTTGAAAAGTTACAAACAATTTGAGATAGCTCAAAAAGAAAGTGTGAGTAAACAAAATGGGAATAGTGATTTTTTTTTTTTATCATTTTCCTATCTTATTGATAGCCCAATGTGATGTTATTATCATTTTTCATTTGTATTTTGTCCTCCTCTTTTGAACTAGAGTAATAGCTCTTATTTTAAATACATAGAAAAAATAAAACTGTAGCTTTTGAAGTATAGAAAAGTGTGTCAATAGACTCTAGCTCATATACTAACAATTGGCTATCCTCCACTGATGTATATATACTGTATGACAAAAAAAAAAAGGACTCAATATGACAAGAAAGACTACCTCATATGACCCTTCAAACTAAGGGGTCTTGGGTTCAAATCTCGTTGTAAGCTAGATAATGCTGCAATGGTGGTTTATACTCCACTCTGTGGCGATTTGTTTTATACCCATGTTTCCTTGCCCTTTCCCCTAAATACGGAGTGCAGTACGATTCTCTTAATATTTAACGAAAAAAAAAGTATTGCGAAGATATCTCTTCAAATAGTTGAATGTTCAGAAAGACACTTAAATTATGGGACGGGTAAAATACACAAATCTTCTAATAAGGGCGTTCTTAACTTATTAAGTTAAGGACGTCCCTTTCCCGACCAATTTGCAATGATCCGAACCGCTCAATATATTCAGAACATGATTTTAAAGGTTTTTAAGAAATCAGCAAAAAAAAAAGACCAGAAAGAGCTTGATCCGAGCAGTTTTTGTTTGTGTTTTATCGAACGGTTCAAATAAAAACTGCTCAAACAAGCCCTTCCCAGTCATTTTTTTTGTTGATTTCTATTGGGTACCCGTAAAATCATATTTTGAACACATTGAGCAGCTCGGAATATCGAAATTTGATCGAGAAATGGGAGAAAAGTGGATGTCCGTATTTTATTTAAAATGAAGGCGCCCTTACCTGAAGGGGACTCGGGTAAAATATTAGTTTATGTGCATAATTTTTGGATGAACCGAGACGTAATTGAGTCTTGATTCAATTCAACAAATAGGAGTCACACTCTCTGTAGGAAAATACCAGCCCTCACATTCCGTAGATATAGGTGTCTTTCCAACCTAGGAGGATTGGGTGTGTTCCACTAAAATAAATGAGTCCTTATTTTTCGTATAAGTATTTATTTTTTGAACTAATGGTGATATATTGTGAGAGAATAACATGTCTTTTAAAGCGGAGAATAAATACTTAAAAAATAATAATCTTGATGAAACGGAAATTGATAGATATCACAAGCTTAAATAGATACTAGCTAGGTTTGGGATCCTTAATCTCCTTAAAAAAAAATTTAGTTTCCATCATTGAAAGGTGCAGTATTCCAGATTGAAAAAAAAAAAAAACCAAGACTAGTATGGTGGAGAAAGTAGGTAAGCAAAGTGCTTCATCTGTAACCGGGTCCATGTAACCACCGCTACTGCAATGAAGAAATTGGGCAAGCAAAGAGCTCCTTGTAAACCATCACTAAAAATTATGATTGGAGTGAGCAATAAACATATTAATCGCCCGGGTGACTAAGTGTGTGACAACCAGTTTTTAAGCTTTTAAAAATTCGGAATTCAATAGAGATTTTTGTTTTTGGAAAACTGACTTCGCAGTTAATCTCAGATTATTATTTTAAGGCTACGATGAGTTTTGAGTATTTTTCTGAGAAAGAAATCCGGACTGCGCGGACGGAGCGTTACTTGTTTTTGCGTCCGCATGGGGGTTTTCCCTGCCGACGGTCCATTTTGGTGAGCTTCTAGAAATGGGCTAGGTTCGGCCGGGAAGTTCTATGGTACACGCCCTTATTAAGAGGTGTACTGTACACACCATTATTTTAAATCCTCGGATTTAAAAATGAATGATCCGAACCATCCATGTTTTAAATCAATTAATAAAATGAAAAACGAGCTGAGCAGGTAACCAGTTGTTCTCTCCTCTCTCACTCTCTCTCCCTCTCCCTCTCCCTCTCCAAAAAATGACCACAAATTATATAACATAACCATAACTTTTATGACGACACCAAAACTTGGCATTTGCTTATCACAATGTGTCATACCCAAAGAAATTAATCCAAATATTCTGTAGCAAGACTAAAATATGTCGTACCACAATTAACAATAGTCTTTAATGCATTCGGACACGTTAAATGTCGTTTGGTTACATATTTGTCGATATCCCATGATTTCTAATTTTGGTGACAATGTTGAATATTATAGGACTCCACATTTTAACGGTTCTCATCGATCAATTTATAAATATACTCCGTAAAAATATTTAGAATTTTTCCTTTAAAAAAACAATATTTAGAATTTATACATTCAATATACTTTATATGAAACTAATTTCTCTATTGTAACTGAATATACGGTAGGCTTGTGACTGTGACACAATAATAACAATCAAAATTATTGATTTCGTTATTCTTGTTAATTAAATAATTCACGAAAATTTTTTGTTCCATCGGGTTTACAAAATACTTTCATCGGCACCCAAAAATGATATTTTTGTTTGATTAAGGATCAAACGTAAGTGATCAACTCTATTCTCGGTACATATGATTTTTTCATATTATGCAAAAGAGAGATGATTCTGATTGGGAAAAAAAATTCCTTAGATGGGGCTCGAGTGATGCATTATTAGATTTTAATGTATCTGAATACCTTAAATGTTTTTCGATTATGCAGTTGTCAATATCTGATGATCTCTAATTTTGGTGACAATACTGGATATCGTATAACTTGATATTCTAACAGTGTTAATCAATCATTCTAGAAATATACTCGCTAACAACATTTAGAATGTACATTCAATTTATATTTGATATAAAACCTAGTTCTCTTCTATAGTTGGATGTAGAGTAGCCTTGCCACCGTGACACAATAGTAACGATCAAAACTGTTGATTTTGTTATGTTCGTTGAATAAAGTTATTCACGCAAATTTATGACTCAATCAGGTTTTGGAAGCTCCATCATTGGCACTCAAATTAATCATAGAATGATATTTTTCATCCGATTAAGTGTCTACTATAAGCAATCAAATTCGTTCTTGATACAAATAATCTAATAGATATTGTGCAAAAGATAGACGGTTCTGATAAAAAAATACCATAGGTGGGGCTCGAATGGTGCATTAATATATTTAATGTTGTATTGAATTTGAACAACTAAATTTGCCAAAGTATAAAACTTCAATGACTAACTATGTATTTTAACTAAAAAATCAAAAAAATTTATAAAAATTAGAAATAAATAAAGACAAACGATCAAATTAGAGACATATTACACATCAAACAAGACACGACTACCAAGCCACATCTTTCTCGTTTAATATTTTAATATTTTTGTTTGACATATTTGACAAATACAATATTAGGAGCCTATTATATGTATAGGGTCAGTCTTATACTTTTGGAAGCCCTAAGCGTACAAGCTACGCGGAGCTTTTCGATTATAATTATTGAATCTCAAGCCAAATCATGAATAATTCTTGTTAGTTTTAGCAAATTAAATATTGTAAAAAATCTTAAATGAAACATACGGATAAAATATTTACAAAATGGATGGAATAAAAAATACATCTATATTGTGTGAAAAGTATAGGTATTAACTTGTATACCATGTATTGTGTTGTGTGTAGCGGTTTTGTGGTACAAATGCCATCGAAACTTGTTTTTTTAGCTAGGTTCGAATCTCAATAGGTGAAATTTTATGATAAAATATTTATATATAAAAAAAGAGTAAATGAATGGTGCTAGACTTGAACCCTTGATCTTGTAGGCAAATGTAAGAACTCCAACCACTTACCGCAGCTACACAATTAAGAATTTGTAATTTTAAATGCTATTAATTATATAATACTCAATCGTATGTGGGGGCCCCATTTTTGGGCTAAGAATTTAAGAAAATTTGTACACGTTGTGAATATGTAACGTTGCTTTATAAATTTCTTAAAATAATTGTGGTTATATTATTTAATTTGTGATATTTTATACTAGTATGACAGAAATTTTAAAATTTGAAAAAATTATGTGGCGGGAATTGAAAATAATTAGGTTAAATTTCGTACAACACATTGTGCTAAGGTAATGACAATCTATGACATTGTTATAATATTTGTGATTATTTAATTGAATATCTGGTATTTAATTTACATATATATTTTGCTTCAGTATAACTATTGTGTATTTTTCACGACATATTTTCATTTTGTTATGAAATATATTATCACAAAAAAAAAAATTGATGGGTTGTAGTAAGGTAAAGCCACTTTATGATTTTATTATAGCAATTGTGGTTATATTATTTAATTATGGTATGGTATTTTACCAATTATAATTAGGGGAACTCAATTAGCCATCCTTTTTACCCTACTTATTTAGGTGTTCATACTAATGTATTTAAATACTTATCTTTACATCCTCAAATTCAATTAAATCCTAAACTAACCTTTCTTTCTCCTAATTTTTCAAATCTCTCTTCTTCTTTTTTTATCTTTTCTAACTATCTCAATTCTCTCTCCTCTTTCAAACATTTCTCTCACCAAATCTTTTTAATTTTTTCTCTCTCATATTTTCATTTCCCTAAAATCTAGAAAGAAAACACGACTCTTACAAAAACGAATGTGTAAGCCGGAAAACATGGCAAAACATGATCAATTCACAAAACATGACGAAACCTAATTGAGAAAGATGAACAAAACAAGATCAATTAAAAAAATGACAAAATCGGAATTTTGGCAAGTTTCGAGAAGTGTAGGTTTCGATCGAGATAGATAATTAAACAAAACATGATCAAATAAAAAACATAACAAAAATCAAAAAACATGACAAGTTTTGAGAAGTGTAGGTTTCAATCGAGATAGATGAACAAAACATCATCAATTTACAAACATGACTAAAATTGAAAAACGTAATACATAAAACTGTTATTCCGGTAACGGAATCCAGTAACGGCGGCGATTAAGATGACGGAAGCGATGTGACTCAACCTTAAAACCTCGACCATTCATGACTGTTTTGATATCGTCCACTCTCGTTTTTAAATATCAAATAAAATCATCAATTCACAAACATGACAAAAATTGAAAATATAATACCTTGAAATGATGACAAAATTTAGAAAGTTCGGAACACATATACCAAAATCATGACAAAAAGTAGTGACTTATCGAGAGCCGATATTACCCAAAACTCTTAAACTTCACAAATCAACCAAAATATTAGTCCATAGTCTTTAGGTAGGAGCGAGTTGCCGCCGGACCCAAGCACCGTCACCGTCGTCGAATAGTTTTAGATCACCATAATACATATTGCATACACAGCACAAAGCATGTGTGAAATGATATTAATCTGATCAAAATCTATTAATTCACGTAAAACAAAACAAGCGATCATTTGAAATGCCAAAAGAAGTGACGATAAGGAGATAAGAAATGGGACCTTCGTGTTGAACGGATTGACGCTAGGGGGAGGGGTACATTTCCCTACAGTCCGGCCCATGAAGACGACGAGGGGGAGTTTTTTGCAAGAGGAGATGTTAGATATGGATTTGGCAGCGACGGAGTGGTACTTGGAGGGGGTGAGGAGGCAATTGATCATCTCGCCAAGGAGGTGGTGGTGTGCTACTCCATTTGTGGGGCCAGGGTTTGGGTTGGGGAAAATAATTTGGTGCAACAGAATTGGTAGGGAAGAGGAACAGATTGGTTTCAAATAGGAGCCTAATCCCTATAATAGGGGGATTGTAAATGTCTGGTATTTTATAATATATATATATATGTATATATATACAGTAAGCTTCTAATAAGGGCGTTCTTACCGTATTACGGTAAGGGCTTCCCCTTTTATTCTCTTTCCTGACCAAATTTTGATGATCCGAGCCGCTCAATGTGTTTAGAACGTGATTTTAAGGGTACCCGTGAGAAATCAGCAAAAAAAAAGACCGGAAAGGGCTTAATTTAAACAGTTTTTATTTGAACCATTCGATAAAATACAAACAAAAACTGCTCAGATCAAGCCATTTTCGGCCCTTTTTTTTTGCTAATTTCTCGCGAGTACCCTTAAAATCAAATTCTGAACTCATTGAGCGGCTCGGATCATCGCAAATTGTCGGGAAAGGAACATCCTTACCGTAATACGGTAAGGGCACCCTTATTAGAAGTTTTTTGTGTGTGTGCATAAGTATTAGGGGAACAACTTAAATAGGAGTCCTACCCATTTAGATGGGGGTATAATAGGGCAAGAATACAGTTTGAGGATGAGAGCATAAGAATTCAAACCCCTATGTTTGAGGATAATGTTGTGTACCAAGTTTTGGATTTATTAGATACATATTCTAAGTTTGGCGGATTTTAAAAGTTGGTGTGTCCCTGCTGAGTTTTGTATTTGCGGCACTGACACATTTTGGGAATATGGTCATATCTTTTAACTCGAGTATCAGGTTAGCGCACGGCTTGTTGATTCTGAAACTAGACTTGTATACCTTTTGGAATATGTAGAGGTTGTGACTTAGTTTGTACTAGGTTAAATCAGTTTTTGATTTGAAATTGGTGGACGTGCAAAATCTGCAATTTTGGGCAGTTGTGTGTGAAACTTCGAATGGGTATAACTTTTCATCCGGACTCTGTTTTAGGCAAATTTTATATCAAAATTCATGTACCAAAGGTGTACTTTCTAATGGTGATAGTCTCATAATCTGGTTCTAAACCATTAAGAAGTTATGGTCAGAATACGTTAGGATGGTCTTGGTTTTCAAACCGATTTTAAGAGTTATGGGATCATTGTGTTTGTTTGCCATTTTACTTTAGTTTTAGTTTTATTTTCCAATCATTATCGTATACCTTTCTCCAATCATTACCCTATATTTTTAGTTATTAATTTTATTTCTCTCTCTATCTCTCTCTAATCATTATCTCTCTCCAATCATTACCCTATTTCTCTCTCCACCCACTATCAAAACTAAACTAAATTAAAATGTCAACCAAACAAAGCTGACGTCAACATATTTATACTCTTAGGTTTGATTGGGGGCACTTCTAAGCCTTAAGATTGACATATTTGTATTCGTTGGGTATCGTCTAATACCTTATTAGTTTTATAATTTGGTATCAAATGGTTGTTAAATGGTTTAGGAGGTGTTGGTGGTCTTATTAATCTTTTTGACACTTGTTAGCATGGCAAATATATTATAGGGTGTATCATATATTTACTTAAACATTCGAAGGGATTCGTATGCTAATAGGAGTTAACCTGTGCCTAGGTAACGAGCTGGTTAGATAGAAGGTACCAAAACCGTAAGTTTGGCGTATCTCGGTTGATACAAAAGTGAGTGTGTTTGATATGATTTTTCTCCATATAATATTATTGTGGTGGTGATCAGTGTATATCTTGCTAATCGTGGCTAGCTTTTGATATGATTATCTTTGATGAGATATTATTGTAGTGAGGGGTGTATATTATGCTATTGTTGTTTAGCTTTTGATATGTTGTGAATGTGTGCGTGTGAGGCACACCATGTCGTAAGCCATATCGTTCAATGGATGATTGTTGGGAGCATGGTACGTGAGACACAAGGTTTGGTTGTGATATACGTGTTTGATGAATATGCATGCTGATAGGTGTTGATTGAACTGCCAAAGGTTAGTGTGAGAGGCATATCATGTCGTCTGCCATGTCGGCTAATTGTTGGTGGATGAGAGCATGGTAGTGGGACACCTCTTCTTGGGTATATGCGATGTGATAGACATGCATGTCACTGCATATGATGTGATTATATTCATGTTGTTGTGCATTGAATAAGACTGCTCTATTGGGTGGACAGGTTGGTTATAACGTTGGCATACATTCAAGTATTTCAGTAACTGGTGATGTGTATTCTTGTTGATATTCCTTTGGGTATTGTGGTATTATATTAAGCGTTTCTATATCTTACACACTCTGGCTTTCCTTTTTGGATTGCTAGGTAGCAAGTTGCTTAGAGTGGATCCACTACTGGTCATTATGTAGAGGAGTGTTTGGGCTGGCGTTATGAGCGAGTTGATTGTAGGTAGTGAATTAAAAAATTGATTTATTTAAATTGTAATTAAGTTGTTTGTGAACATGTTGAAGTATAAAATTTTCTAAAGTATTGTAAATCGTGGTTGAAGTTGTTTGGTCAGTACGTTGACATTGTTTTTATGTTAAGGTGATAAGTCTTCCGCTGGGTGTTTATATATTTCTGACAGGTTGTGAGGTATGATGTGGTCGCGCCGACTTGGGCCCACTTTGTGGGTGTCGTTTATGGGGCAGGGAGTGACAATTCTGGTGCAACATATTTTGATTATGTTACGGAATATCATACGAGTCAAAGAATTTTTGGTACGACTCATTGTGGCAAGATAATGCTAATTTATGGTGTTGTTATAGCATTTGTGGGTAGTACATATTATTTAATTTTTGATATTTAACTATGGGTAATCTGCTAATGATCTTTCAACAAATAAATTTAAAAGTATAAGTCGTAATTAGAATCATAAATATGGATGAGAAAACCAAAAATCGACATAATAAAAATCACATATTATCATAATTTAGACATACGGTATACCCTGTGTACCATAGCTTCCTCCTAATAGTTATAAGAAATCATAGAATATATATTCGAGCACCCATTTTTTCTGCACAAATAAATGACTATGGACAGTTGCCTGAAAAGTCTGAGTGCTTTTCTGAACAAATATATATTCGTTGGTTTGGGGGTTCGATTTAACGGGACCTTGACCCTGGTTTTAGGTCCTTCCCTCCGCAGCTCCGTGCTCCTACCGTTGGACCTGCAACAAGTCACTAGGGCTAGACTAGCCCAATGACCCTCCGACGATCAAGTTAGATCTCAGGGTAAGAAGGTAGGTCTAGAATTAGAGTAGAATGGCATGCCTCTCTAGGTGAATATCCTTTGGTATTTATAGACCTAGGTTTACTTGGCCTCCAAGCCAGCGCATGGAGAGTATGCTCGGGTAACCGCTTTAAGTGACATCATATATGATGAAAGGGATAAAGCGGTTGCGGAGCACATGCCCAGATATGATCCCAATGATTATGCTTGTTGTACAATTATCATAGGGCCCATCTGGCACAACAATTTCTCTTAGCCATCGTCGGGAGCTCCGAAACAGATGCCCTCCATACAGGGCCGGCTCAAGACTTTCGGGGGCCGGAAGCGCGCTTCGAAAATGAGGCCTTTAAGCAATTTTCTACTCCTTTTGTCCCAATTTGTTTGTCCAATTTTTGACTTTTATTTGTTCCAAAATGTTTGTCCATTTTAGAAGACCAAGGTACCAAAGGCTACAAAATTACCTTTTTGTCCGTTACCATTTGAACTAAAGTAATTTTTTCCAAAAAGTTTGGAGGGCAACTTTTGGAAAGTTGATCATTTATTGGTGCAATGATTAGGTTCCCTTAAAAAGTTGTATTTTCCAAGTTGGACAAAAAACTGAGACAGAGAGAGTAGTATTAAAAGAAATCAAAATAGCAAATTTGAAACAAATAAAGAATATGTATTTGCTATGGAATACGCCTTATTTTCTTTCTTTCTTTTTAATGCCTCAGTGTTTCTAATGAGTAATTCTACAATTAAGGCCTATTTTAATTGTGGCTCTTAAATTTTAATTGGGCCTATTATGTGTAAAAGAAGCTAGTGCAATTTTTTTTGGACCATATATATATAGGGATCCTAAAAATTTGGGGGCCTTCATTTTTAATTTTTTTCGGGGGCCGAAAGCACCGGCTTCTCCGGCCTTGGCTATAAGCCGGCTCTGCCTCCATACTGTCGAAAGCTGTCGAAGCCATCACCGAGGTAGTGTTACCGACCTCCAAGCTGAACAGCAGAACGGGGTCCACCACTTGCACCTAATTGTGGGCTAGACCCTTACAGGACCCCGGTTCACGGCTCCTAGGCATGGTTACCGAGCTTGTAACCGAGACCACCACAGTTGAGGACACATAACAGCAAAAGACAACTTTATTGTTTGATGGAAATAATACATTGCATACGATAAATCTTACCGAGAATCCCTAACCTAGCTTTAAAAAGAACAAAGACATGCATTCCGATGAATACATGCATGTTTCATCAAAGACAAGGCCATCGCTTAGAAGACTCTTTTTATTTCTTTAAGCAAATATAGTAAGCATACATATGTATTTCCATGATGATCTCTTTACTTGATCTTTGGACTCAATTTTGTGAGAGAGATTTCAAGTTGGCACAGGATCAACTAGTACGGAGGTCACAAATCCCTTGAGCTTGGTTCCAGAATGGGTGTAATTATCTCCATCCTTGTATAAAACATAAATAACTCGTGCAAGGTTGAGAGGTAGCCGGAGGAGAGGCATCGGGACAGGGGTTGGGCGGAGGAACTCTGAGTTCATGTCTTTCCATGCATTTGTAACTCGTTTCTGGAATTCAATGATAGCTTCTTCTTCTGTTGCACCGTATTGTTTCATGTAGCATTCAATTGAGGAGGCTATGTGACCTCTTTCTTGCTCAAACTATAATTTCACCACAAAAACTGTTAATTAGCATGGAAAAGAGGTAGCTACGTAGTAATTTATTTTTGTGTCCTAATTCATTGACAGCATTTAACATGTGTGGTTGGAATCTCGAATCTCAAGACATGATTGGGTGTCATCAGAATTCATTAGAGAAGCGCTTATGTATATTTGGACACTAGGGATCGAATGTCATGGATTCGCAACCTGTTACCCGAAGGTTATAATGTAATACCACATGTTGGGAGGAGTAGCCATTATAAGGAATGTCATATCACATCCCGCAATGGAAGTCTACATGGGTGATTGATCTTGGGCATATAACAATCCCATGTAAGATATATTTAGTACATTAGGCTTAAGTATTTTGGGCCATATGGTGTGACTTTTAGGTCAAAATCAAGATACTAAGCTAGTGGTTACGTGGAATAGAAGACATATATAAATTTATGATGAATAATGATATTTGTACATTGGACTTGTATATCTTACCTTGTGGCCAACCACGTCATCAATGAGCCTGCAAATCACTGATGAACCTTGAACAATCAAAGGATTACTAGACACCCAGTCAAAGGCCTCTTTGGTCGCCGACTCTCCCATTCCAATGAAGGAAATGGTTGAAATAGATTGGTGGCCACAACTCAATAGTGCAACTGGCCAGTGCTCGTCCATACTTGGAACATAGCCTTCATGATACCATTTGGCTTCTTTACAGTATGCTCCAACCAAATCTTTCAACTGGAATTTTGAGGATAATGAGTTAGTATTGGCCGAAATTTCAATATTATTACTAATATAAAAAAAAAGTAAGTTAGTTCGAGGCAAACTGCGGATTTTGCGTATTCGACTCCATATGATCTTCCTTGCTTGGCCATTTCATCCTCAATAATGTTGAAAGTATCCAAAACCGTTTGATAAACAAGTTTCATATAGTCCGAAAGTTGATCCAAGGCACTAACTTCCCACCTGAAAATCAAATAAGTTACGGGAAATGACTTAGGGGTACTATAGCGATAGGCAGTGGCAGCTCTAGAAATTTGTAATAGGGTGTTCAGAAATTACCTTAACTCTACTAGCTGATATACTAACCAATAATATATATGTACACAATCTCATATAGTTATATAAATAGTACGGTCAAAAAACATATTCTATTCTAAAAAAATTAACTACGAGGCAAAATGAGAATTTAAAAATATATACTATTTTTTTTAACGAAAATTTAATTTTTATGAAAGTTGTATTTCAATTCGTAGTAGATGATTTTTCGAGATTGGAGGGGGTAAATTTTTTACAGGTATACTAAATGAGTTTTCATATTTTGTGCCAACGTTTAACCAGCGTATTAATCTACTGAAATTCTTGTGAATACGTTGGGGTTGACCTTCTCAAAAATATGTTCTTTAGGATGACATGATGAGATTTTCTATCATAGTCTTAAATTCGAAAGAATACTATTCAAGTTAACGGGATTTACAATAGAGTTGAATTTTTTCTAAAGCTTTGTCCGTAATTTTATAAGCTAACTAGACCCAAAAAAAGAAGAAGTTATTGTCATGAATGCGAAATTAACACATTTAGACTATCGACAATAAAGATGGAGAGAAAACGTTGAGCATAATACTTACACCAATAGATTCTTCTTTTCACTTTCTCTGTACAAGCTTTTTATTATGATTATGAGCTTTATTGATGTAATGTGTTATGTGTTCAAATATGAATTATACCTGAATTGATGGGCTGTAAATTGGGTTGTTATGTAGTGTTCAATTAGTTTTGGGTTAGATGTTCAATTCTTTTTGGGTTAGGTGTTCAAGACTTTTAGAATTGAGTGTTCATTGATATTTACGTTGGGTGTTCAAGTGTTCAGTTTACCACGAAACGTCCCATGTGGAGCCGCCTCTGGCGATAGGTATGGAAACCAAATTTAGATTACAATACATTCTACTTTTAGATTCACACTAGCATAAGTCGATATCAAATATGTTTGTAGCTATAGCTGTGTGAGAACTCAGTAGCCCCAAAGGTACCTCAACTTTTAAGTTGCTTATAATCTAAAATCTAGACCAAAAAGCTCGTCAAACTCAGCAGCCCCAAAGGTACCTCAAACTTAGCTTTTCAACAATTCGATATTGTTTTTCAGCTTCTTAAAATATCTACAATGTAAAGGTCTGTTGGTAACATTTTTTAACAAGCACTACTGATCGACTTCTAAAATCACATTAATTAATAACTAATCCTCGAATTCATTTACACACATGCACGTCCTTGCATTGGTCTTAGATTGTGTATGTATCTTCAATATATGATCCTTCAGAAATCAAACAGTTTCTTACATGTCTTGAGCATTTAAAGAAGTTGCTATTTCCCCTTTTGCTTTTGCGAAATGATTTTTGCAGTCCAATATATTTTCATATAAATATGCTCAATAAAATTTTTAGAGTTGTATTGTGTAATTTGAAGTAGGAATAAATTAAAGATAGTTTTTTCCTGCATTTATAAGAAAGTGGATCCATTTTTAGCTGTGAATTCCATCAAAAACTCTAGATTCAAATCTTGTTGTCATCGAAGACATTTGCCGCAAAATTGATCAGTTAGGGGTTTGTAATATTTTTTTTTATATTTGTAGATTGGCAAATGTAGTTGCACACACTTTGGCAATCCAGGTTACTGAGGTTCTAGTATTCATACTCGGGAAGTTAGACTTCTTGATTGGTTATTAGATCCCATGTGGTACGATAATAGACTTCTTTGATGTAGTGATTGTTGGAAATTTGAATGGATTAAAGGGCCTTTACTACCCCATATTCATGGTGGGGGTTACCTCTATTCATTGTGGGGGTTTTTCCCCCATTCATTCTGCCATTACTCCACGTTTTGAATGCTGGCAGAGGTATTAGGGTCATGCTCTGCCTATAAAAGGAGCATTTCACAGCATTGTTTGACACAAGTTTTACAAAGAATTCACTAGCATTCTGATATTGTGTGAGAGAGAGACAGACACTGAGATAGTTCGCCAAGACGTTCTTCGGTGGTGTTCCGACGTTCGTGGTCCGAGCCAGATCAATCCTGGGAGACAGACGCCGAGTAACCTCAACACCCTCCAGTAGGCGGTGAATCTGTTTTAAGGACACCGTGTGCAACACGGGTTTCGGTTCACTAATACATATTCAGTATTTCTGTTCTCATTTCAATTTGTAGTTTCATTATATTGTAATTCAGTTCTTGTGTAAATATAATAGAATTTGTATTCTGGATTCCCGATTGAAATTTTTGGTTAACAAGCTTAAAACAGAATTCCAGAAAACGTATTCTGTTTGGGACTAACATTTGGGTTGCAAGAATAGTTTGGTGACAGATTAGTTTCCATGATGGATCAACCCCACTGGTGTCTGCATTTATGAAGTAATCTGGCAGATTGCTCGATGTTCAGAGAGATCATTTGCAAAACCTGTTTGGCTTCGGCCATGGCCTGTCGTGCGCGACATGGCCACTATTCGGTGATGAGATAAACAGTAAGGCTACGGCCTAAGGCAGTCATGCGCGGCTTGGCCTTGGATCAATTTTTGGATGGCCTCTGGGGTGATTTACTTGGCTTATGCCTTGACATTGCCTGGCCTTGATCCCACTATGATGATCTGCCTGGCGGATGCAATTTGGGTACTTGGCATGGCCAGAGGTGGCATGCGGCCTGGTGTGCCTTGCCTGAAGTGATTAAGCCAATGGTAGGCGTGATTCACTCAGCCTTGGTGCACGGCTTATGTGATGTAAGCCAATACCCAAATTACGCTGTTAGCAGAAGGGGGAGTCGGATGGCCACAGTCTTGTTAATACCCAAATTACACTATGATGATCCCCGCTGAGGGCCAGCCCTCAGACTCCCGCCCGGGGGCGCTGCCCCCAGGACCCTCGCCAGGGGGCACAGCCCCCTGGGACCCCTGCCAGGGGGCGCGCCCCCTGGGACCCCCTGGCTACATGGTATTATGGGGATGTTAGACTTAGCTTGTTTAATAGATTGCTAATCTATACATGTATAGCTTGTCATTTTGATATTGAGATTTGTTCTCTTATGTGTTGTTGTTCCAAATTTCAGGAAAAAACATGACAACAGTGCAAGGGAAAACAACTGTCACTGGCAAAAGACAAAGAGACTGGTGCGGTCAGTGGCAATGGAAATGGCGGTGGTGCTATTCCAACTCATGCTCTTGTTCCTGGGATTCCCACTGTTCCAATGTCTCACGTGGAAAGGCCGAGCAAATTTGTTGGGGTGGACTTCAAAAGGTGGCAACAGAAGATGTTGTTCTATCTCACCACCTTGAACTTGGCTAAATGGCTTATCGAGGAAGCACCTGTTATTGCTGAGGACGATCCTGACACTCAGAAGCGAATTGATGTGGCCAAATGGAAAGAGCATGACTACATGTGCAAGAATTATATTCTGAATGCTCTAAATGATTCGCTGTATTCTGTGTATGGCGAGGCTCCATCTGCGAAGGAGTTGTGGGATTCCTTAGACAGGAAATACAAGATCGAGGGTGCTGGGTCCAAAAAGTTTGTTGTGGGCCGGTTCCTTGACTATATGATGGTGGACTCCAAGTCTGTGGCAGTTCAAGTCCAAGAGCTGCAGCTCCTGCTCAATGAGATCAGGACTGAAGGGATGATTCTGAGTGAAGCATTCCAGGTGGCTGCGGTCATCCACAAGCTACCCCCAGCATGGAAAGAATTCAAGAGCTATCTCATGTTCAAGAATAAGGAGATGACCTTGGAGACTCTTTTCATCAAGCTCCGGATAGAAGAGGAGAATCGGGGAATGGATAGGAGTGCAAAGGCCTCCTACATGGCCAAGGCAAATATCATGGAGCATGGTCAATCTTCCAGTGTGAGGAAAAATCAGAATGACAGGCGTTCTGACAGGCGTTCTGACAAGCGGTCTGATAAGCAAGCTGGCAAACCGAAGGACAAGAATGTCAATCTGGGACCGAGAGGTGGTGTTGCCAAGAAACAGAGAGAGAAATTTCCGGGTACTTGCTTCAACTGCAACAAAGTCGGGCACAAGGCTTCGGAGTGTTTGAAGCCGCTTAACCCTCGCGCTCAGGCACACTTGGCTGAGGTGGAGGCTGCAGTGGCCGATATCAACCTCTCGGCTATGGTATCTGAAGTGAACATGATTGGTTCAAACCCGCAGGAATGGTGGGTAGACACTGGGGCTACACGTCATATCTGTTGTGACAGACAGTTGTTCACTACCTTCGAGCCGGCTGCTAACGGTGAGAAGTTGTTTATGGGGAATTCAGCTACCTCGGATGTTGCGGGGCAGGGGAAAGTGGTCCTGAAGATGACTTCGGGAAAAGAGTTGACTCTGAATAATGTGCTGTTTGTGCCAGATATTCGCAAGAATTTGGTGTCTGGTTCTCTGCTGAGCAAGCACGGCTTCCGTCTGGTTTTTGAGGCTGATAGGGTCACTCTAACTAAAGCTGGAATGTATGTAGGGAAAGGTTACATGACCGATGGTCTCTTTAAGATGAATGTAATGACTGTTATCCCTACTATCAATAAAAAGAAATCCCCTGTTGCTTATGTGCTTGAGTCTTCCTTTTTGTGGCATGGTAGACTAGGTCATGTTAATTATAATTCATTGCGTAAATTAATTAACATGGACCATATTCCAGCTTTTCAAATTAATAACAAACACAGATGTGAAACATGTGTTGAGGCAAAAATGCCAAGATCTTCTTTCAAACCAGTAGAGAGAAGCACAGCACCATTAGACCTAATCCACACAGATGTGTGTGATTTGAAATATGTCCAATCACGGGCCGGTAATAAGTACTTTATTACTTTTATTGACGATAGCACTAAGTTTTGCTATGTGTACTTGCTGAAAAGCAAGGATGAAGCCCTGGACAAGTTCATTCTTTACAAGAATGAAGTTGAAACTCAACTTAATAGAAAGATTAAGATGTTGAGAAGTGATCGAGGTGGTGAGTATGAATCACCGTATGGTGGATTCTGTGCCCAACATGGAATCATTTACCAAACCACTGCACCATACTCACCTCAGTCCAATAGAATTGCTGAACGCAAGAATCGGACTTTGAAGGATATGATGAACGCTATGTTGATCAGTTCTGGGTTGCCTCAGAACATGTGGGGAGATGCAATTCTCACTGCTAATTATATCCTTAACAAAATTCCCTGCAAGAAAATGGACAAAACCCCTTATGAATTGTTCAAAGGTAGGAAGCCTACCTACAATTACCTACGAATGTGGGGGTGCCTTGCAAAGGTGGCCATACCTCTTCCAAAGAAGGAAAAGATAGGCCCAAAAACCGTGGATTGTGTGTTCATCTGTTATGCAAAATGCAGTAGTGCATATCGTTTTCTTGTTTATGAATCAAACATATCCGATATTCACAAGAATACTCTCATGGAATCTAGGAATGCGACATTCTTTGAGCACATATTTCCTTATAGATCCATCGGAGAGTCAAGTTCGACAAAGCGGACTTTGAGAACTACTGGTGAGAGTAGTTGTGACCAAGGAGAAGAAGTTGAATTTGAGCCAAGACGTAGCAAAAGGGCTAGAACCTCTACTTCTTTCGGTCCAGACTTTCTAACTTATCTTTTAGAAAGCGAGCCTCGGACATTCAAAGAGGCGGTTAGCTCTCCTGAAGGTCCTTTATGGAAAGAGGCTATCAAGAGTGAGATTGACTCCATTTTGCAAAACCATACTTGGGAACTGGTGGATCTACCACCAGGCAGTAAGCCCTTGGGCTACAAATGGATTTTCAAGAGGAAATTGAAGGCGGATGGGTCAATAGATAAGTACAAAGCTAGGCTTGTTATCAAAGGGTATAGACAAAAGGAAGGCCTAGATTACTTTGATACTTACTCACCTGTGTCCAGGATAACGTCCATCCGGATGATCATTGCGATCGCTGCATTGCGAAAACTTGAGATACATCAGATGGATGTCAAGATAGCTTTTTTGAATGGCGACTTAGATGAGGAAATCTACATGGAACAACCTGAGGGTTTTTCTGCGCCAGGACAAGAGGGAAAAGTCTGTAAACTTGTTAGATCTCTGTACGGTCTAAAGCAAGCACCAAAACAATGGCATGAAAAATTTGACAATGCTATGTTGTTAAGTGGTTTCAAAATCAACGAATGTGACAAGTGTGTATATGTCAAAGACACAGCCGATGGCTACGTGATTTTATGTCTCTACGTTGATGACATGCTCATTGTAGGTAGTAATGATAAGATGATCAAGTCTACCAAGAACATGCTGAATTCTAAATTCGACATGAAAGATATGGGCCTTGCAGATGTAATCCTGGGGGTCAAGATCACCAGAACATCTGAAGGACTTGCCTTGTCTCAGTCTCATTACGTTGATAAGATTCTTGAGAGGTTTGACAAGTCTGGTACAGAGATAGCACGTACCCCTGTGGATTTAAGCCTCCACTTATCCAAGAATGTGGGGGAAGGTGTGTCTCAATTGGAGTATTCTCGGATAATCGGGAGTCTCATGTACTTAATGAGTTGTACAAGGCCTGATATAGCATACTCGGTGAGTCGTTTGAGTAGATACACGAGTAATCCAGGGCTTGATCACTGGAAGGCAATAGTTAGAGTGCTTCGCTATTTGAGATATACTCGTGATCTGGGACTGCACTATTTCAAATATCCAGCAGTACTAGAAGGGTACACTGATGCAAATTGGATATCAGACATGAAAGACTCAAAATCCACAAGTGGATATGTCTTTACACTTGGTGGTGCAGCAATCTCTTGGAAATCTTCGAAACAGACGTGCATTGCACGTTCAACAATGGAATCAGAATTCATTGCTTTAGATAAAGCAACTGAAGAGGCAGAATGGCTACGCCATTTTGTAGAGGATATTCCAAGATGGCCAAAACCTGTGCCTGCAGTATGCATTCACTGCGATAGTCAAGCGGCTATTGGAAGGGCACGTAGTACCATGTATAATGGTAAGTCTAGGCATATACGACGTAGACATAACACCATTAAGCAAATGCTCTCTAGTGGAATTGTCACTCTTGACTTTGTGAGGTCAAAGGACAATATTGCGGATCCGTTAACCAAAGGGTTAAACCGAGAGCTGGTCAATAATGCATCAAGGGGAATGGGGCTAACGCCTATTACGCTCAAGTTACCGTGAAGGAAAACCTATCCTAGCTGACTGGAGATCCCAAGATCTAGGTTCAATGGGACAACCTACTTGCGAGTAACAGAGAATGATCACTGAGGAGATATGCTCTCCTACCCATTCCTATGGTGTGAACAGTGATACCTGCAAATGGAAATAGGTTAAGCATTGGCTTTTAATGACTCTTATGCACTGGAATGCCAGGCGGGGTATAGCAGGATACCCTTTATAAGAAAGTCACCTATGTGAGTATGAAGTGGGGCCGCTTCTATGAGAATTTGGAAGGCAAAATTCTCGAGAGAATACTTGCAGAACCAGGAAGGGGTGTCATGGCCAAAATGAACCCAATAGTGAGAACTAAACTGTGTTAGGAGAAGCTCCTGTGTGAAGTCTATTGACTCGGTTTACACCAACGGCAGAACAGTTCAAGACAATACGTTCACTGGTCAGCCAGTAAATCCGATGGGCTCTTACGAGGGAAGGTTCAAGGCCAAAAGCTACCTATCCTATGCAGGAATTATCCGTTGCGCTCTCTCTCCAGCGTCTGCATTAGGTCTGGTCCCAAGTCCATTCATGTGGGGGACTGTTGGAAATTTGAATGGATTAAAGGGCCTTTACTACCCCATATTCATGGTGGGGGTTACCTCTATTCATTGTGGGGGTTTTTCCCCCATTCATTCTGCCATTACTCCACGTTTTGAATGCTGGCAGAGGTATTAGGGTCATGCTCTGCCTATAAAAGGAGCATTTCACAGCATTGTTTGACACAAGTTTTACAAAGAATTCACTAGCATTCTGATATTGTGTGAGAGAGAGACAGACACTGAGATAGTTCGCCAAGACGTTCTTCGGTGGTGTTCCGACGTTCGTGGTCCGAGCCGGATCAATCCTGGGAGACAGACGCCGAGTAACCTCAACACCCTCCGGTAAGCGGTGAATCTGTTTTAAGGACACCGTGTGCAACACGGGTTTCGGTTCACTAATACATATTCAGTATTTCTGTTCTCATTTCAATTTGTAGTTTCATTATATTGTAATTCAGTTCTTGTGTAAATATAATAGAATTTGTATTCTGGATTCCCGATTGAAATTTTTGGTTAACAGTGATATGCTTTTTTTAACAATGAGAAAGTTTCTTACCATATTTACAAAAAGAAAAATAGATTATTATCAAAATTAAGATCACTGCAGGAGTGGGGGTACAAAATTTTACCTTTGGATTGCATCATTGAAGAGCACAAGCTCTTCTATGGTAGCATTGCTAGCATCATAGATGTCATCAATAATGGAAATCAAGCACAACACTTTGGTTAGATTTCTTATAGCAATAATATAATGGGGCTCATACACTCCCAATATCCAAAAGTACATCTCCACCAATCTATCCCTTGCAAAAGGGAGTTTCCCTGCGACGTCCAAAGCTTTCCACCACCTAAACCAAAAATTGTACCATGAAAAATATAAGGTCCAACGTATAAAATTGTATTTTCTTCTTCTTTTAAGCAAATTTTCTTTCTTTCTTTTTTTTTCTTTTTTCCCCATTCATCTAAACTGAATGAATTTTATGTACACAATGAGTTTCAGCTCTATCTCATTTGTTACGAGGAAATCAATCAATCGACGACTTACGTGCGTGAGGATTACCAGTTGGCAGCAATGGCCTGGTTTCCGATATTGTAGTTGCGTTGGTTCCATATGGGGAATCCGGAATTGAGAGGGGTAGGGGGTGGAATGATATTGTAAAATTGTATTTTTTTTTTCCTTTCATAAATTATGAGTTTCCTTATGAAAATGAAATGATAATGAAGCATTTGTTTGAGGATTACCCACCTTGTGATTTCGCTTAACTCCTTCTGGTGCAATTTCTGCAATAAGTTGAAATCCAATTTCACAAAATCCAATAGAACTTTATTGTGGGAATCATCTTTTTGATAGAAGGAAATAAAAAGCCTTGACTCGAGCCTTGTCAAGCCCTTGTGGATGGGTTGATATAGAGCATGAACTACTTGTGCCGCAATTGGATTATTGCTCAAGTTCGGTAGTGCAGAATTGAGGTGAGTGGTGGTAAATTTCATTGCTTCATCTAGTATGTCTTCTTGATGTATACTCAGAAATGTAGCTTGGTACAAACTCAATAATCCTCTCACATCACCGATCAACGATTCCTTAAATTTCCCTTCATTGTCCTTGAATTTGTTGAATACATCTGCGTAAACCATTCAGAAACATGATCAATTGAAAAACAATATATTAGAAATATGAAAATTACTATCAGCAATTTTAACAAAAATTAGTAGTTGCGGCTTCAGAAACTTTCATGAAAGTAGTCATAAAGACAACTATTTTTCCCAAATTAGAGAGGAAATATAATACAGTATTATCGGTGTCTATTTTAGTGGACGATATAGTATATTTTTTATATTCTATGCAATTATTATGACCCATGCGACTATCGGTATTTAGTAGTAGTCAAAAAGAGCTTTAATAAAATATTCCTTTTGCCGACCAAAAATAATTCACGAGCAAACGAACTAAGTAATAGTAGTAACTAATATGTTTTCACGTTTCCATAAAAAGATTAACATTTTGAATATGTTTTCTCAGAATATATGATTTCCAAGCTCTCCTTTTATCATCATGCATACACTCGTTGTTTTGTTTTTTTTGGGCGTAGTGTGACCTACTTTTTGATACACCTTTCTCGATTCGAAGAGTAATTATATAAATGAACATAGACAAAGCCCCCCGAAAAAGTGTATAGGGAATAAAAAGGTAATGGCATATATATATATATATATATATATGGTAATCGAAGAACAACCTTGCAGTCAAGCCGCTATTGGACCCGACTGCGCAATCTAAATCTCGAGGGAGACTAACACAGCAATCCACCGCCATGGCCCCCCACTTAAATCATAGTTTGTCTCTAAGGGAATCGAACTTTACTATGTTGCAAGCGTAGGTTCACCCTTATCATTTTTTTTTTGCTCTGCAAACGAAACTTTTATATCACTTGAAAGGATACATCGTGCAGGCTCGAACACAGTAAGATTACACACTTACTAGTTCGCCCTTACCATGTTGACAACTTATGGGTGGATATAATGACATTTATTTGATTCTCTTCTTGTTGCTTATTATCAAAAACTGTGGCTCAAGGGTAAATTGAGTTCTAGCGATAGCAGCACTTAAACAATATATATGCATTCTCTGAAGCTCTCTCTTTTCTTTTCTTTTTTCTTCGATCGTTCTCGATTTCATTGTTTATCTTTAATAACAATGTAATCTTCTGTTGCCGTTAAAAAAAATCACTTTCCTTGACCGTACAAGAGACAAAGGTGACTTACCGCAAGAGACACGATATCCGTGTTGTCTCTGTAATCGAAATGAGAGAGCAGTAATGTAAAGATCCTCATCATTGTTGACATTTTTGTGACCACTTTGATGATAGGTTTCATTTATTTGATGTAATCCTTGCTCAATCTCTGTTTCGAAATGGTAGGCCACGCCAAGGCGCTGGATCGCATCAATAAGATCTACCTGTTGTGAAGATTTACCCTTTGCTTCCACTAGCTGCTTTCTCACATCTTCTTTAAACTGTTGATGTTTTTGCTTCGTGTTGATATCAACTTCCTACCCAAAAAAATTAAAAAAAAAAAAACAAATATAACCATGTATTAACATTATTACGTGGACTAGAACATTAGAACTATTGGTTTAACAGTTGCGTAGTTGCACTTAGGTGTGGTGAGATTGTGATTTCAACTTTTATGAAAAAATAAAATACATTTGTTGATGGTTTGGAACTGTATGTATTGATTCGTCTAACAAAAACAAGTACTAATTTTGTTATTTATCTTCATCATTTGACACTTGAAATGTTTATTTTTATTACTTTTTTTGAAATTAAAATTTATTTTTATTACCTCAAGAAAGTACATTCTGATCTAGGATTGGTGTGAGAATAAAAATTAAAATTAAAACTACACGACCTAGAATACTTGCCTTTCCAAGCTTGGCCCTTAAAATTGAATGCTATCAAAATCACTTTCCTAACCGGGCGAGCCCATCGCACACAAATTATAATCTAATTGAGCTTGAATAGTGGTTTATTTCTTATATATGTTGTTGAAAGTTAAACTTATTGTATTATTGTATGTGGGCCTTGAAGAGACAAAAGAGGATGAGAGAGTAAAGCTTAAAATCAAGCTTGATTTCCCACGTTTGGATACTGCTCCAATGGTGGCTTGGTGATAAGGTTCAAGTAGTCAAAGATCAAGATGGATGGGGTCAAATCCAGTAGGCTGCCTAGCTGCATATGGGTGATAGTAATCTTGTTAGGTTTATTTGTGTGACTGTGATTGATTTGTTTCTTGTATAAGTAGATGTGCAAGTGTAGTGTAAAAGTGTGGGGGGAAAAACGTGAGCAGAGGAGAGACGTGAGAAAGAGGAGTCCCTTCGGGGGAACTCCCCCACCACCGGTGAGAAATAGAAAGAAAAGAGAGCAGAGGAAGAGAGAGTCAGGGAGTCCCCTCAAGGAGTTCTCCCCCACCAGTGACTTGTGTGTGAGAGCAAGAGATATGGGTTTCTCCCCACCATCAGTGGAGAGAACAAATCATGAGTGAAGTAATTTGAGGTGAGTTGAGTAGAGTGAGCTGAGTGTCTCCTCCTCCTCCATTGTATTTGTATCTACTCATAATGAAATATCTCATCTCTCGTGGATGTACCCGATTTTGGGGAACCACGTATATCTTTGGGTTATGTGATTGATGTGTGTAATTGTTTACCACAACAATAATATAAAGGGCTACAATTTTTATGTTTATCAAAATTGCTAATTTTAATGTTTAAAGGTTTAAAATCATGTTCGATTCGACTTTAATTGCTATTTTAATGTTAAATATATACTACGGAGTATATATATTAGGTATTCCAAATATATAATGAAAAGTGTGTCTAGTGCAGTTGGTCGGAGCCATGCGCATAAAGGCTTGTGTAGTTGGATGTTCCGAGTTTGAAACCCAGGAGGTGCAAGAAAATTGTATTTTTTCGTCAAGTAACCTTTCGGCGAAGCAAAGCGAGTGTGGAACACCACCTGAGTATTCACAATAGCTATTTGGCCATTGAAAAAGAGTGTGGTTATAAAAGAAGGGAGTGTGAAAATCAATTACTTTTCAATAACCCAATTTGCTTTGATCGAGACACAAAGAAGTCCTAAATTATTGGTCCATTAACAAAACTCTTTGGTATTCCCTTTCCACCGTTCTCTATTAGGCCATTGAAGTAATAGACCAAATGTGAATTAAAATTAATTTACACTATTAGAAGGCTGGAATGATGTGGAGAGTATATACTATTAATTTACACTAACGTATTGCGTGATTTTCATTTAAATCTGATCGAAAAAAGATATTCGTTCAAAGAAAAATAATACAATTAATTTTACCATGTCAGCAGAAGCATAGGCAAGGAAATGATCTCCCCAAACACTAGGATGAAAAACTGATTCAGGGCGACGTTGTGTGACCTGAACGGGTGGTGGTGCCTTACTTGATGAGGTTAATAAAACAGTTGGGATGGCAGAGAACTCCATTTTTCTGTGTTGGGTGGCTGTGAAACGGGAAGGAATATTAAGAGAAGAGGAGAATATGAACCAGAAAATGGGAATTGGAAGGAATAAGAGAAGAGGAATGAACCAAAAATTAAGAACAGTCTCTAATCCTTTCCACCCTCTGAGTAATGATGTAGAGTAAAGAGCTACAATGCTTGCTATTTATAGACCAAAACTGCTACTGACACAGATTTCTGAAAACAGACAGCGCGTACAGATGGATTTTGGACCCATTTTGGATCCCACAAAGATGATCGGAGCCGCTCATTTTGTTCAAAACATCTTGTTTAAGGTCCCCTTAAAAAATCAGCTCATTTGGATATCGGTAAGGGGGTTTACGGAACACCCAACTTTGCTTCAGAAAATAATGCTATTTTCTGAAGCAAAGTTGGGTGTTTCGTAAACCCCCTTACCGATATCCAAATGAGCTAATTTTTTACGGAGACCTTAAACAAGATGTTTTGAATAAAATGAGCGGCTCCGATCATCTTTGCGGGACCCAAAACGGGTCCAAAGTTCATCTGTACGTGCTGTCTGTTTGCGAAAATCTGTACGTGTAGCACTGTTGTTTATAGACCACCTGAATCTGTTGGGAATGCAAATTCTCAGGAGGCATTCTTGCAAAATACAATTCTCCAGCCAAGGATGCACGTGTTTTTAATTCTAAATTCAGAGCTACACCACGCCGCCACCACTTTGTCTGGACTTGGAAATTCTGTACTGCGTAATGGTTCCGCTGTCCCGAGTTCCCATTGGCACACATACACAATCGTTTTTACACACTCAACCTCAGTTCCACCGTTTCGGTCTCCCGAGTATCCTCATAATATGGTTCTGTTGTCCCAGATTCCCATTGGCACATACACACACACAAAAAATCGTTTTTACACCAAAATCGTTTTTTACACATCCAACCTTGGTTCCACCGTTTCGGTCTCCTGAGTATTCTCACAATGGTTCCATTGTCCCGGGTTCCCATTGGCACACACACACATACAAAAAAATGTTTTTACACCAAAATCGTTTTTTACACACCCAACCTCGGTTCTGCCATTCCGGTCTTCTGAGTGTCCTCACAATGGTTTCGCTGTCCCGGGTTCCCATCGGCACACAATTTGCATTCGCTCCTCCTCGCGGATAACCAAACCACGTTACCAATGAGGCTACCAAGTCCGGCCACATTGCGGTCACAGAAACATTTTTCTTTCTTGGCTTCCTCTCCGCGGATAACCAAGTCACACATCTAATGAAACTATCAAGTCCGGCCCTATTGGCAACACACACACACACAAAATGAGCTACCAAGTCCGGCTACACTGCAGTTTCAAAAATAATTTTCTTTTTAAACACGTCTTTTCATTTTCAACACCCTACGTGTCATGCTTCTAACTTTTTCAATTTTTGTGTCTCATTTTCATGCAATGACTCCGCAGTAGGACTCTCTATACGATGTCTCGTAAACATGCATCATTGATCGTAATCTTGAAACTAACCTAGTAATAATTAAAACAACAAGATCATCCAATTCTATATTACTTTATCATGCTTATATTACCCATGAGTTCGCAAGATCATATTCAAACATTTGTCACACAACTTAAAGCATAGTGTCACATAGATGGACACCTTTGGAGTGGAAACCACTTATACTTTCTCACACATCAGGACAAATAATACTAATAACCATATATTCATGCTCATAACCATCCCAAAAATCAAAGTAATTATACTACCAATCAAACTACTACTTTAGCTTATCATGCATTTCCAATCACAAAAATATAATTATATTTTCTTTATACATAGAGATAGTGACTAGAGGTATTCTACCGTTCTTCTTGGCGGTTGGTACGGCTATGGAAAAAGTAAGTACATCGGCTTACAAAAGGCGAACGTGACTATTGAACGGTGTGACTTCTTACGGTAAGCTTACGGTAGTTTCGAAAGAGAAAAATATAAGACTTTCTTTTTCTCTCGAAACTAATTCTTGACTAAACTACTAAACTTTTTCGATCGAAAGGGTAGCCGAGTGGTGGTTTAGTGGCGGCTTTGGATGAGTTTCTTGAAGAACTCAAGAACACCAAGAACAAAAAAGAACAAATAACAAACACAAGATTTCTAAAGAGAGAAGTTGGAAGGTTTGAAGGTGTGAGTTGAAGGCAATAGTGGGGTGCTATTCATAGCAAAAATTGAGCTCCCTCTCTCTCTCTCTCTCTCTCTCTCTCTCTCTCTCTCTCATTTTTTGCTCCATTGTGCTGTCAAATCTTGGCTTTAATCATGCCATAGCCTTCCCTCACTTGTCATTTCTATTTTTAGGTGTAAGACTATGTGATCATGAATGATCCTAATGCTTAAAAAAAATCCTAGGTAATTATACCCTAGGTTGCAATTCTTACAAGTCAAAAGATAATGATAGTTAGGCTAAAGAGTAGTCTTCCATGTTCAGTAAATCCTAGGTCTAGATTGTAAGTAAGATTTAGGATGATTAAAGGCTAGATTTTAGGATTTAAGTGGCCTAAAGAAGGGTTGTAAAGTGGTGCTAGGCTTGAGTGTAAGGTTTTAAGTATGGTAGCTTGTTAGGTTGTACAAAACACATGCACACACTCCACACTCCACACACACACATACACTCACTCTCTCTCTCTCTCTCTCCCTATATATATATATATATGTATGTATACTTAGGACTAAGTAGTCTTACTAAGTCTAGGAAAAGGTAATGATGAGTAGTAAGACTGTCAAGTGGCAATACAATGACCAATGGTCAAGACTTTCCTAGAAAGTCTATATATATGTATATAGATATGATCATGGCAGGCTAGTATGTATATATACCTAGAAAAATCTAGGAAAGGCTAATTGTAAGACAACATTTGGTTCAAGGCTATTACTTTTAGGCTTGCATGCATAAACACCTACAAAAATCTAGGAAAGTTACCCTTCAAGAGTAAATAGGTTCAAGTTTAATATTTCTAGGCTTGCATGCATGAACACCTACAAAAAAAATTTAGGAAAGTTATCCTTGAATAGTAATTAAGTTCAAATCTAATATTTCTAGGCTTGCATGCATGACAAGTCTAGGAATACTACTTATGGAATTATTTCCTTAGGTTTAAAAGGTTCAACTAGGGTTTGGAATGGTTCATGTGGTTCAAGGATGGTTTGGAATAAATATCTCTTTGAAAGTGACCTTTCAATGGAGAGAAAGAACAATGCAATTTCTAGGAAAATAATTTGATTAAGAAAGCATAATGATGGGCTTGATTGATATGAGTGGAGAAAATGACAAGCCAATGAAAAGTAAAATGATTAAAGGGTTGGTTTTGGCTTTTGAAAATGACTTGTCAATGCAAAAAGAATGAATAAGGCTTTAAAGTAGCATTTCTAGGAAATTTTAGGATAATATATGTGTATATGTACATGCATGCCAAGGTTACTTGTAGAAAGGAGAAAGGAAGTGATGATGACTTTCATTGACGAGACCATCAACGAAAAATATGATTAAAGGTTTTCTGATAGGAGCGTAAATGTTCACATAAGTGTCCTTAATTCATCTTTGTTAAGTCTCATTTATATTATTACTTGGAGTTTAATGTTTTATTTTTATATTTTAAGAGTTTGGAAGATTAATACGTTAAAGTCGTAAATTATTTACGTCAACAGATCATGGATTGGGCCATATTGTTTTTGCTCTACTGGTGTGCAGGTTGTCATGGAAGTGAAAATTATAGCAAAATAACACAATGTCTTGGTGGGCCCAAAGTGGTTTTCTACGGAGTGTCACCTAGACTGACAAAGGAAGGAAAAAAGTGGTACAAGTTTTGGCCAAATTCTCGACAGTGGGCCCGCGGCTTTGACTAAAAAAAAAGGAGAAATAGCGTTTGTAAGAGCATGTACACCAAGGTTAGCAAAAATACCTACTCAAAAAGGTACCATTTCGGTTTTACCTATCCACTTTCCTCTTCCACCTTGTACCAGACTCTCTATATCTCCTCTCTATCCATCAAATATCCATTATATATATATATGCACACACACATACTCCTGTACACACACCTATGGATATGCTTGGTTCGCCGGTTTATGCTGCCGCCATCGCAGTGGAGGTTGCCGGAAAGAGTGAGACGAGATTGAGGTCATTGGACCAAGAGAGATTGAGGTTGTCGGATCTTGCCGTTAAAGATCAACGTCGATCGTCTCTTTAAACCTTACATCCTCAACTTTGCTGGGTATAGTTGATACAGTTCAAGAAGAGAAGACCTGAGACTACAAATAAACTCCCAAAACATGGGCTCCTCAACTATTGATTTAAGAAAACGTCCCTGATTCATGTACTAATCAGCCAAAACGTTCCGGAGATTAAGGTGCAGAGAGGAAGAACCAGAGAGAAGGGGAGAGTGGTTGGGAGGAGAGAGAAAAGAAAATAATATTTTAATGTTTTACTTGTGAACAGTTGATCGGTATATTTACCAAGTTATTTTCGTAAAGGGAAAATAGCTGCATGTTTCCCGAGCCTACTGCAGCCTTGTTTTTCTGTCTTAGTTAGGTAAAATACATAAAAAGGTTCTTTTGACTACTCTGGTGTACGTGCCCTAAAGGACACTACAGAAGCATATAAAAACGAACGGACGGACGCATATCACGTAGAACAGGGGAAACGAAACACGGGGCGACGTCAGGAGTTTCGAAATTACTTTACAGTTTCAGATTTGGGATAGGTTCATTCAACTCACAGTTTTCTTTTTCCTTCAAGTTTTTTTTATGCTTTGTTCAATTACTCGCACTCTGATAATTAATTTAAATTTTTTTTTAATAAAAGTTATTTGTTGGAATTTGATTAGTTGATATTTCTCATTTATTTTTTATATCGCGTAATAAAAGCATGTTTCAATCTAAGATTTCTTTTATTTTTTATTTGATGTTGAGTGAGCAGTCGTAAAGATAGGGTCACGGGGTGATTGGGACACCGTGGTCAGGTCAGACACATTCTGCTCCTGTTTTGGAACAATAATGGAAAAGACAATTTCAAGTTAACAAAGAACATTCGTTAGACGAACCCGGGCATTGTCGCAGCCCATGTAAACGGAGGAATTAGGGTCCAAAACTCATTCTCCGCTGCGCATGGGTAAACGGCGACCATAGGGTCTCGCATCTTGCGGCGTATCTTTTTCAATCTAAAGTTGAACATTTTTAAGAACACTGAATGGAGCAGATTAGTCCGGCTTGGTTGCGAGTGCTATGAACCCCATGACCGTGCCTCGTTTTAATTTTCTGAAAAGTACAATCAATTTCGTAAATTTAGTTAATCTCAATCAAAACGACAAGGGGAGCCACCTAATTAAGAGCCCGTTAAATTAGTAACAACCCGAGTTTTTAGTCAACACACATCACCATCTCTGTGGATTCGACTCCGGACTTACCGGATATTGTGCTACGTTGGTCTCCGCCCTACGCTTCGGACAACTCATTAATTTAGGACTAGGAAATCGTCAAGCACTTCCAAAATGTGTGAAATAGCCCTATAATGAGTGAGATAGACTTTCTAGGAAAAATTAGAGTTTAAAAAAAAGTTTGGAAGGTTCAAAAATAGTTAGGGAGGTTTAATTAGACTTAGAATCCAATCGGTTTTGCAAACTAATTGGTTGGAATCAAATTATCCTAGAAAATGTAGGATTCCTAGCCAAGAAAATGAATTTAATAAATTAATAAAAAAAATTCAAATATTTAACAAAATTTTTACTTACCAAAAATCAGGGTTGTTACATAACTTTATACTAAAATTAGTCTTAATGAGGTTTAATTCCAACCCTTTTAAACAAAATAAGAATACCAACAATAATTACTTAAAGCTATTGGCTAAAATTAAATAAAAGAGTAAGTAATTGTTTAATATTGTCATTAGAACAAATACTAATTTTGTACTAATATTGTTGTCATTTGAAGAAGAAATACTAAATAATTGTTTTATTGTGTAGACTCGCTCCTCCGACATATAAATCCTAGCTCCGTCCCTGCCCTATAGGATTCTCGAGTCCCCTTTATCCATCCTTTTTTCTTCTCTTCCAACTTTAAAGGTTTAAAAGAGAGTACTGAGGCCCTGTTCCACTTTCTCAAATAAGTAATTAAAAAATAAGTACCTATTTTCAAACTTAAAAATAATGGGCATACGGAAATAATTTTTTAATTTTTTTTACAGGATTTAATAGATCTCATCGAAATCTATCAATCAAATTTAGTAGGTGGTTTGTCAGAAAAGAAAAATATTTTTTTTTAAAAAAAGAAGGTGATTTCTTGCAGTTACAAAATTCAAACCAAAAACTACTCAATGTTGGGGCAAATTGCAATAAGAAGACAAATAAGGGATCCAAATTTGAAGAACGACACTTTTTCACAGTGGCAAAAAAATAATAATAAAGCAAGCCACCTCCCAGGTATTTCCCTTTAAAGTTTCTCCCCCTTTGGGGGGTTGAATATGGAAAAAAATCATTTTTATGCTTCTTGTCACATGGTAATCCAAATTTAATTTCCACTATTTTAATGTATAGAATTAGATCAATGTTATCGTGTATTAAATACGGGATCGAAAGAATATTAAATTATTATTTTATCAACTAGCGTTGTGTCCGTTCGATACACAGTGTTTTGAATACCTTTAAACGGATTGCGTAGAATTCTACAAAAACGGACACAACGCTAGTTGATAAAAAAATAATTTAGTATTTTGTTCAAGTCCGAATGTCCGGATTTTGCTTTGGTCTGCACCTCCCTTTTTCGATTGAATTTCGATGATCCGAGCCGCTCAATGTGATTAGAATGTGATTTTAAGGTTACGCGCGTGAAATCAGCGAAAAAATGACCGGAAATGGCTTCATCTGAACATTTTTTATTGAATAGTTCAATAAAAAAAATGTTCAAATGAAGCCCTTTCCGGTCATTTTTTTTTGTTGATTTCTCGCAAAAAAAATGAAAAAATTGTTCAGATGAATTTCGATGATCCGAGCCGTTAGTTCAATAAAAAACTGTTCAGATGAAGCCTTTTTCGGGCATTTTTTTTGCTGATTTCTCGCGGATACCCTTAAAATCACTTTCTAATCACATTGAGCAGCTCAGATCATCAAAATTCGATCGGGACGACATTTAACGAAGCCTTTAACGAAATCCGTTAGTCATTCAGACGGAAGGGGGCATTTTGATTAACGGAAAATAACGTTGGGAGTAAAATTGAAGTTTTTGAAAGTCTAATTGAATTTTGGTGTAAAGGTTAGGGGTATTTTGAATTTTTCACTTCTAATAAACCAACAAGTTACAAATGAAGCAATTCTAGTGGATTGCTTGTAGCTAGCAAATCTCCTTTTTGTAGTACCTTTGAGGATCACAACCCGAACAGGAGAGTAGTCAGAACAGGACAAATGTTCCCAAAATATAGTACTAGTTTGAAAGAGAACGCTGAAAAAGGACAAAGGAAAAATGCGCCGCCAGTGACTTGCAAGGAAAAGGCAACACCAGGTTCAGAAGATCTGTACTGCAGTAAAGACACAGAGATTACGGAATGCTACACCAACCATGCTACAACCACATAATTGATGCTACACTTATAACATGTTTACAACATCGTCCACGTCATCAGCGGGACCCACTATTCCACCTAGCACAAAAAAAAAGAAGAAGCAGGACGTAGAAAAGCGAACGAAATCCCCAATTTTTAAAACTTCTTCCGGTCACGCGAGAGTTCGAAGAGAGAGCGGAGGAGGACAAACCCATCACCACAACTGCCACCGCCGACCCCCATTACCACCTCCAGCGACCACCTCCCATCGGCGAGAGACCCTTGTGACTCTGGCGAACACCGCCCTTTCCGGTCATTTTTTTTGTTGATTTCTCGCGGGTACCCTTAAAATCGCGTTCTGATCACATTGAGTGGCTCGGATAATCAAAATTCGATCGGGACGATATTTAACGGAGCCTTTAACGAAATTCGTTAGTCATTCGGACGGAATGGGGCATTTTGATTAATGGAAGATAACGTTGCGAGTAAAATTGAAGTTTTTAAAAGGTTGGAAGTCTAATTGAATTTTGGTGTAAAGGTTGGGGAGTATTTTGAATTTTTCCCTTCTAATAAACCAACAAGTTACGAATGAAGCAATTCTAGTGGATTGCTTTTGGCTAGCAAACTTCCTTTTTCTAGTACCTTTGAGGATCATAGCCCGAATAGGAGAGCAGCTGGAACAGGACAAATGTTCCCAAAATATCAGCCCGAACAGCAGAGCAGCCAGAACAGGACAAATTTTCCCAAAAATATAGTACTAGTTTGAAAGAGAATGCTGAAAAAGGACAAAGGAAAAATCCGCCGCCAGTGACTTGCAATTAAAAGGCAACACCAGGTTCAGAAGATCTGTACTGTAGTAAAGACACAAAGATTACGGAATGCTACACCAACCATGCTGCAACCACATAATTGATGCTACATTTACAACATGTTTGCAACATCGTCCACGTCATCAGCGGGACCCACTATTCCACCTAGCACAAAAAAAAGAAGAAGCAGGACGTAGAAAAGCAAAAGAAATCCCCAATTTTTAAAACTTCTTCCGGTCACGCGCGAGTTCGAAGAGAGAGCGGTGGAGGACAAACCCATCACCACAACTGCCACCGCCGACCCCCATTACCACCTCCAGCGACTACCTCCCATCGGCGAGAGACCCTTGCGACTCCGGCGAACACCGCCCTTTCCGGTCATTTTTTTTGTTGATTTCTTGCGGGTACCCTTAAAATCGCGTTCTAATCACATTGAGCGGCTCGGGTAATCAAAATTCGATCGGGACGATATTTAACGGAGCCTTTAACGAAATTCGTTAGTCATTCGGACGGAATGGGGCATTTTGATTAATGGAAGATAACGTTGGGAGTAAAATTGAAGTTTTTAAAAGATTGGAAGTCTAATTGAATTTTGGTGTAAAGGTTGGGGAGTATTTTGAATTTTTTCCTTCTAATAAACCAACAAGTTACGAATGAAGCAATTCTAGTGGATTGCTTTTAGCTAGCAAACTTCCTTTTTCTAGTACCTTTGAGGATCACAGCCCGAACAGGAGAGCAGCCAGAACAGGACAAATGTTCCCAAAATATCAGCCCGAACAGCAGAGCAGCCAGAACAGGACAAATTTTCCCAAAAATATAGTACTAGTTTGAAAGAGAACGCTGAAAAAGGACAAAGGAAAAATCCGCCGCCAGTGACTTGCAATTAAAAGGCAACACCAGGTTCAGAAGATCTGTACTGTAGTAAAGACACAGAGATTACGGAATGCTACACCAACCATGCTGCAACCACATAATTGATGCTACATTTACAACATGTTTACAACATCGTCCACGTCATCAGCGGGACACTATTCCACCTAGCACAAAAAAAAGAAGAAGCAGGACGTAGAAAAGCGAACGAAATCCCCAATTTTTAAAACTTCTTCCGGTCACGCACGAGTTCGAAGAGAGAGCGATGGAGGACAAACCCATCACCACAACTGCCACCGCCGACCCCCATTACCACCTCCAGCGACTACCTCCCATCGGCGAGAGACCCTTGTGACTCCGGCGAACACCGCCCTTTCCGGTCATTTTTTTTGTTGATTTCTTGCGGGTACCCTTAAAATCGCGTTCTAATCACATTGAGCGGCTCGGGTAATCAAAATTCGATCGGGACGATATTTAACGAAGCCTTTAACGAAATTCGTTAGTCATTCGGATGGAATGGGGCATTTTGATTAATGGAAGATAACGTTGGGAGTAAAATTGAAGTTTTTAAAAAAGGTTGGAAATCTAATTGAATTTTGGTGTAAAGGTTGGGGAGTATTTTCAATTTTTCCCTTCTAATAAACCAACAAGTTACGAATGAAGCAATTCTAGTGGATTGCTTTTAGCTAGCAAACTTCCTTTTTCTAGTACCTTTGAGGATCACAGCCCGAATAGGAGAGCAGCCAGAGCAGGACAAATGTTCCCAAAATATCAGCCCGAACAGCAGAGCAGCCAGAACAGGACAAATTTTCCCAAAAATATAGTACTAGTTTGAAAGAGAACGCTGAAAAAGGACAAAGGAAAAATCCGCCGCCAGTGACTTGCAATTAAAAGGCAACACTAGGTTCAGAAGATCTGTACTGTAGTAAAGACACAGAGATTACGGAATGCTACACCAACCATGCTGCAACCACATAATTGATGCTACATTTACAACATGTTTACAACATCGTCCACGTCATCAGCGGGACCCACTATTCCACCTAGCACAAAAAGAAGAAGAAGCAGGACGTAGAAAAGCGAACGAAATCCCCAATTTTTAAAACTTCTTCCGGTCACACGTGAGTTCGAAGAGAGAGCTGTGGAGGACAAACCCATCACCACAACTGCCACCGCCGACCCCCATTACCACCTCCAGCGACTACCTCCCATCGGCGAGAGACCCTTGTGACTCCGGCGAACACCGCCCTTTCCGGTCATTTTTTTTGTTGATTTCTTGCGGGTACCCTTAAAATCGCGTTCTAATCACATTGAGCAGCTTGGGTAATCAAAATTCGATCGGGACGATATTTAACGGAGACTTTAACGAAATTCGTTAGTCATTCGGACGGAATGGGGCATTTTGATTAATGGAAGATAACGTTGGGAGTAAAATTGAAGTTTTTAAAAGGTTGGAAATCTAATTGAATTTTGGTGTAAAGGTTGGGGAGTATTTTGAAATTTTCCCTTCCAATAAACCAACAAGTTACGAATGAAGCAATTCTAGTGGATTGCTTTTAGCTAGCAAACTTCCTTTTTCTAGTACCTTTGAGGATCACAGCCCGAACAGGAGAGCAGCCAGAACAGGACAAATGTTCCCAAAATATCAGCCCGAACAGCAGAGCAGCCAGAACAGGACAAATTTTCCCAAAAATATAGTACTAGTTTGAAAGAGAACGCTGAAAAAGGACAAAGGAAAAATCCGCCGCTAGTGACTTGCAATTAAAAGTCGACACCAAGTTCAGAAGATTTGTACTGTAGTTGCACTACAAGAAATTACACCATTGCCGACTAAAATTTCCCGACTAAAGTAAATTTAGTCGCCAATTGTTGAACAAATACCGACTCGTGAAATAATAATTTTTGCCGACCATATCCTATTTTACTCGGAAAATAATAATTTTTGCCGACTAAAAAATGAATTTAGTCAACGAATATAAATTTTTCCCTATTATAAAAAGCCAATTAATGAAAAACATTTTCTAACTAAATAATTTAGTAGGGAATAGTAATATTTGCCGACTAAAATTACATTTGGTAGGGGAATATCAATTTTTTCCGTAATATAAAAAGTCAATAAATGAAAAACTATTTCCCGACTAAATAGTTTAGTAGGGAATAATAATATTTGCCGACTAAAATTACATTTGGTCGGCGAATATCAATTTTTCCTAATTTAAAAAAAATCAATAAATGAAAATATATTTCCCAACTAAATAGTTTAGTAGGGAATAGTAGTATTTTCCGACTAAAATTACATTTAGTCGGCGAATATTAATTTTTTTCCCTTTTAAACAAATTTCAAGGAAATATTTGTCCCGATGACGTTGAGCACAATGCAACCTTCCCGATCGAAGCCGTTCTTTTTTTATCTTTTTTTTTCCTTTTTAATCATAAGATTTTTGTAAATTTTTGGCTCGATCGGGTTAAGGAAAGCCGTTTATCGGCACACAAATTCTTAAATAAAAAGACTTTTGTTGGCCAATCAAGTATCTATTCATATGCGGTTAACTTCATTCTTAGTACGAATGATCTATAATTCGTATTACATCAAAGATAGATGATTTGGATTGCAAAAAAAGACCTCAGGCAGGGCTTGGTTAGTTCACTATAACACTAAAACGTCTCCGAACTCATTAAATATCTTTTGATCATGTGGTCCCCGATATCGAGTGATCTTCGATTTTGGTGACAATGCTATAATTGGTAATAAGTGAAATCCTAACAGTTCAGATCGGGCATTATAAAAAATTACTCGACAATTATGTTTACAATCTATACTTTGATTTACTTGATAGTCAACTAGGTCTTATGTTGCACTCATTATTGTAGAAGGCACACGATCGCGAGAAAATCATTACGATCGACACCGTTCATTTTGTTACACTTGTTGAATATATATATGAATATATTTCGGATAAAATTAATGAACCAAAAATTAATTATGACCATTTCGGATAAAATTATCAGAAAAATAAAATCTTCGCACCAGTTGAAATAGATTGAAAATTGGAGTACTTAATTTTTTATTCATATTTTTTTTAAAAATTCACAAATAGATTGAATCGGATAAAAAAAATCAAGTGCTTTAATTTTCAATCTGTTTGGACCGATGAAAAGATTTTATTTTTCTGATCATTTTTTCCTGGATGGTCATATAATGAATTTTTGGCTCTAAAACTTTTCAATGAGCACCCTAAGAGACCCCTAACTTATATGAGAGCTCTGTTCAAATCGTATTGGGCTAATTTTTTTAAGGAACCTATAAAAAAATATTTTAAGAATGACTTACAGTTTGAATCATTTTTATAGGATCTATAATGGATTCAAATAAAATATTAAACGTTGGATGAACAATAAAAAACTGAGGGTAAAACAAACAAAACCCAATGGTATAAGTATATTTATTACCGAAAAGTAAACATAGAATAACAGTGGTGGAGTGGCAAGTTGGGTGTGAGATGAAACACGAGGTCTCAGGTCTGAGACCTTGGAGGCTCTATCCGGAAAGGAAACTAACCAGGCAAATACGAAAGGTGCACAGGAAAGTGGAATATTATTTATCCACCAACCCTTTAATTTTTTTGTAATATCATTTGATGCCACAATGCGATTATTATTGCCGACTAAAAATTTAGTCGGCAAAAGTTACATTTCCCAACTAAAAATAGAAACCGCGACCAAGTTTTTAGTCGCCCCATTTAGTCGCTAAAATCATACATTAGCCGACTAAACCTTATTTAGTCGGCAATTACATTTGCCGACTCTCATTCCCCGACTAAATTGCTGACCAAATTATTTAGTCGGGAAAACCATTTCGCGACTAAAAAGGCCACATTAGGCGACTAAACCTTTAGTCGGCAATTGTGTTTTTTCTTGTAGTGTTGTGAGACCCGACTCTTATTTTATTTATTTTATTTTTTTTAAAAAAAGGAAAGAAAATAAATGAAGTAGGCTTATTAAAAGTGAGTTTTATTTTATTTATGTGGGTTTCCAATGTGATTTCCTAGAACTATTGGGTTTCAGTTGTATAAAAAAAACAAAATCTGTGTGCTGGTGTGCATGTGGAGCATAACGGGTGTGCTTGTGTGCATGTGTGGTATATATCTATCAAACAAAAAAAAAAGGTGATCAGAAACAGAGAAGAAGAAGTAGCGGACAGAAGGGAGGGAAAAGAGAAGAAGGGGAAAAAAGAAAGAAAGAAAGAAAGAAAAAGGAATTAGGTTTGTGGTAAGTACTCTTAATTGTCTTCTTGTCATGGGGATTTTGTGATTTGTTACGTTTTTTTTTTCCTCTCTGATTAACTCTAGGGTTTGAGTAGCACTGGAATAAAGGGAAACATTTATCCTTTTAAGAACTCAAACACAGGTGGTTAGGTGCAGGATTTGTGTGCTAAATACTGGAAATTATCTTCATAGCTGCTGTAAATGAATTTGTAAGTGTTGAATTTTATTGTAATCTGTTAGGATGTGAGCCGGAATGTCTAAAATAATTGCCCAAGTGTTGAACTGGGTTTGGAATTGTCGAAAATAAGGGAGATGCCGAATTTGACTGTACCAGATGTTGTGCTTTTGGAATTCCTGTGGCAATTTGTGGAATTTGGACTATGTAGTTGTTCAAGAAAGGAAACTGGGCTTGGTACGTGGAGCAGAGAACATGGGTTCTCTTGTGATTGCCAAAAGGGAATTTTATCTTGTGTGGCAAGTGTACAAGAGTATATATTGCTCCACTTTAGTTAGAGTTTGGCTAATTTGATGGCTTTTTGGATATGCGATTGACTTGTTTTCTTTTTCTGTTCTTTAATGTGCTGAATGTTATCTCAAGATTAGTTGGAAGGAACATGATACTAGAGGAATGGTTGCAATCCTTTCATTTTTATGAGTATATCAATCATAATACTCATGACATGTGTTGATTTATGTGTAACGCTTCAGGTTCGGAGGCGGCGACGAGTACCGTGACTCCACGTAGGTAGTGAGCTCGTGTTGGTACCTTTTGACTGGACCTCGAGGTGGGTGTTCTTATTTTTAATAACGGAAGATGAGACATAGAGTAAAGTTATGTTTTGTGTTGATAAGATATTGTTCGGCTTGAAGTTATTTGATATATAGCCTTAGTGGCGTTGAGAATATGGCCTTAGTGGCGTTGTGAGTATTATAGCCTTAGTGGCGTGAATGATATTGCCTTAGTGGCGTGGTCATGAATATTGCCTTAGTGACGTTACTAGTACTATGTTGGTGTTGTTATAGCCATGGCCTCGAGCCTATAAATTTACCAGTGTATTAATGAAGTGGTTATAAACAGGCTGAATATTGTGGTTCGGAATATTTTTTTTATAGCGCTTGTCAATATTGCTTCTTTTATTATGGATAAGAGCATTCACTGAGCACGTTGATAGCTCACACCCCCACAGTGTTTTCTTTTCAGGTGCGTGACGGCACGCGGGTCCACTGCAGAGTCTAGACAGGAGTTGTGTATATAGAAGTCTAGCTTTTTGACTTTTTTGATAATGTGCCTATTTTTGGAGCTTGTATACGTTGTAAATATATGTGGGCACGTCTTATATGACAGTTATTTCCGTATATATGCAAGTTAAGTTTTTTTTTTATGAGCTGGACACCTAGCTGGTGCTTTTATTTACTGTTTGAGCAGGGCCAAGGCGTGGGTCCATCCCATTCGGAAAATAAATTTAGTGTGGTGTTTTCCGGGATGGGCTGTGACAGTAGTAAAGACACAGAGATTACGTAATGCTACACCAACCATGCTACAACCACATAATTGATGCTACACTTACAACATGTTTACAACATCGTCCACGTCATCAGCGGGATCCACTATTCCACCTAGCACAAAAAAAAAAAAAAGCAAGACGTAGAAAAGGGAATTAACGAAATCCCCAATTTTTAAAACTTCTTCTGATTGCGCGCGAGTTCGAAGACAGAGAGAGAGAGAGAGAGAGAGAGAGAAAGAGCGGAGAAGGACAGACCCATCACCACAACTGCCACCGCCGACCCCCATTATCACCTCCGGTGACCACCTCCCATCGGCGAGAGACCCTTGTGACTCCGGCGAACACCACCACCGCACTGACGAGATTCAAAATAACACAAAGAGAAGACTGCGAACCAGATTGATGAACACATTGAGTTGGATAGCTTTCCTTGAGCAGATAGGACACAACGCCATCAACAGACATAAAAGCAAAGAAAGCACCTACCCTGGGGGAACTTGTACAAGCGTTAAAAGTCCCTTTTCTCCTAGGGTTAAGAAACATAGTGTAGTTGGAAGGTAGAAAGCAAGCTAGCATAGCAAGGCAGCAATCACATAGCTCAATTTAGTGCGAACAAGAACAAAAGCACAAAGCTAAGCAAGAATGGAATTAATCCAATGGAAAGAAATAGGGGCTGTCTTAGTGAAAGATCTAGCTAAATATATGCTTTTTCTTAAGACTTTCCTATCCTGGTGTTCAAGAAGCGCTAATATACTTCATGCACCAATCCAATACCTGGCTAAGATAGAATCATCTTTGCTTTGCGCAATGAAAGTCAAAATTATGATGGTTACACTACAACAACCCCTTCCTACAGAAACCGGGGCAGAGCCGGAGAAAATGTTGGAACATCCTGGATAAGGATAAGGTAATGGAATTGATAGAGAAATTCATAGACCTAGGTGAGATAGGATAATTGATAAAGGGAATAGAGACGATGATAGATATCATGCTGAGAAACAGAAGAATTCCGTACGGGTACAACTATTATTTGAACGAAGTGAAAAAAATGCGATCTTTGATGTCTAATAGAACAAACACTAATACCTTAATTGAGTCGGTCAAGATCAAATCTGTTTATCTTCGACCAAGGTCTCTCTCTCTCTCTCTCTCTCTCTCTCTCTCTCTGTATGTCGGTGGGTGTTCTATGTTTGAACTGAAGTTTGTATTCTTCATAGACAACAACTTCTTGGTGAGCCTAATTTTACTAGCACTATTAAGTTGGGGAACTGGTTTTATGTTTTTTGGAAGAGTATCTTTTGGAATCTAGTTTGTTGTTTAGGGTGCAATTTTCTTTTTTGGATTGTATTTTAAGGCTCAATTTGCAACAAACACATCCCAGCCTAGGTTAGTAAAATTGGGTGTGCGACCATTATTGTCTATTGTATGTGTTCACTGTTGCATATGTAAATTGATTCCTACAAGGTTCATTTCATATTGAAACCCTAGACTTAGGAATCCCCAATTAGAGGTCAGCCATTCATCCCAATACAACTGGTTATGGCTCTTGTTTATATTTGTAAATAAGAAATCTATTCTAGAAGTCACTAGGTGCTCTAATTGACTTCTGATTTTAATTAGACCCCTTCTGATCATGTGCTATGTATCTAATATGTTTCCTTTGTTTCTGGAAAAGTAGATGATGTCATCGGAGTCTATTCCGTCAGCAATGTCCTCTCCATCGCCAAAGCGGAGAAGAAACAAAGATGACCAAATTGATTTTGGCAGGTATTTTTCCCATCCTTTAATATAATCCAATCAATTTTGATAGTACCCTAGAATACAATCTTTATGTCAATTCCATGCATTATTAAGAGGTTTTTTTTTTTAATTTTGCAGTCACTGCAGAAGAAGAAGAGTTATGGAGTGGATATAGTAAAAATGAAGAAGAGGTAGGTCCTTCAAACAAAGAGTATGATGGGATATATACTACTGATGGCAAGGAGGCAATAGAAATTTGTGAAGATAAAGTTGAGGAATCAAAAGTGGGAATGACATTTGACTCATTAGACAAAGCTTATTTCCATTACTGTCAATTTGCTAAAGAAAAAGAGTTTGCTATGTGCAAAAGATTATCGAGAAAGGGAAAAGATGGGAAGTTGAGTTATGTAACTCTTTCTTGTAGTCGTGGTGAAAAGGCAAAGGTGACAACAAGCAACCTGGCAAAATCACGTCCGCAATCCAAAATTGATTGTCCAGCTCACGATACTGTTGTTATACTGTCGGATGGAAAGTGGAAGTTAAACCGGATTGTTTTGGAGCACAATCATGTCACTACAACAAAATGGAGATTAAGGGACACTTTTAAAAGGGCATGCTTGACGATTTCCTAGTCTTAAATTAATGGGTTACCCTAAGCGTAAGGCGGAGACCAACATAGCACAATATCCGGTAAGACCGGAGTCAAATCCACAAAGACGGTGATGTGTGCTGACTAAAAACTCGGGTTCTTACTTATTTAAACTGGTTCTTAGGTAGCCACCCCTTGTAGTTTGATTTAATTAAAACCTAAGAAATTATTTGACTTTTCAAATAATTAAAAAAGAAGGTACGGTCGTAGGATTCATAGCTCTCGTAACCAGTCCGGATTAACTTGCTCCATTCAGTGTTCTTAAAAACATTCAATTTTAGATCGAAAAAGATACCCCGTAAGATGAAAAACCTCATGGTCGCCGTTTACCCATGTGCAGCGGAGAATGAGTTTTGGACCCCCATTCTCCCGTTCACATGGGTTCCGACAATGCCCAGGTTTGTCCACGGGAAGTATTTTTTCAATTTAAAATCGTTTTTTTATTGTTTGGAAATAGGAGCAGTACTCAGACTGACCACGATATGCTAATCACCCCGCGACCTTACCTATACGACTACTCACTAATCATTGCGCATAAAATAAAAGAAACCCTAACTTCAAACATGCTGCTATTGTGCGAGATAAAAATAAATAGAAAATCTAAGTTAAACAAGAACCAATGAAAATCTTTTATGAAGAACAAAAATTAAACTGAATTACCAGAGTGCGAATAATTGAACAAAATATTAAATAACATAAAAGAAAGAGAGCACAAAGAAATCTAAACAATATTCGAACCTAATTAAAGAACGGCAGCCTCGTTCCTGATGTGCGTGCGTGGGCCTTTTTTAAGCAAAAGCCCTCGCCTCCTTTTTATATCCTTGCCGTGTAAACCCTTTTTAGACAAGAAGTCCTAGTATTGGCCCATTGATAATCTTAATCAGATTACCTCTCGGCCTCCACGTTTCCTTTGTGTCCACAAGCCATATTCCAATTCTTCAAAATCAGCGCCCAACATCATTGGCCCATGATAATTTCCAGCCACATCCACGGGCAAAGGCTAGCAAGAATTTGATCCAATGCTTCTCGCTTTATTTTATCTATCTCTTGATTAATTTCATCGGCGCTGGCTTGCTTGACACAAAATAAAATTCAACTTGGTACTTTAGCTCCAAATATTATTCACCGGCTCCATGAGTTCTGAAACATAAATAACAAGTATCAAACCCCAAATAACATACTAAACGGACATAACAAGCCTAAGTTAGGGAGTGCAAATAGGCATATTTACGCACCTTTCAGGGCATTTTTCCAACACTGCATTATCAAGATATTAACGAGGCACCATCTCGTAAAGTGCCCCATTTGATTCTACCTATTGCGATAGTCAACCAAGACACCAAATTTAATATTTTTTATTATTTTAATTTAATATGATAGAACAGTTGAAAGTGCCACGAAAAGTTAGGCTTAATAAGGCACTTATTTGGAGACATAAAACTACGCCGTTTTTGTAATAAACCTTTTTGTTTAAAACCAACGTTTCTAATAGGGCATCTTTGGAACAACGTCATTCAAAATCTGGACTCCAAATCGATATCGCTTCTTCCAAAGTTTTCAGCTACTCAAAGGAGTCCTGATGGGTCGAGCTATTCCTTCATGATTGTGAGACTTCTTCTTTTCTCATTAATGCCGCTATATGATGAATTGAAAGTGAACTAAGGAAACAAGTAGAAGTAGGTGTTCCTTTGATTTCAAATATTGATTGCACGAGAGTCCTGACGATTGGAAGAAAATGGCACCACTCTTCCATCTCTATCTGCATTGTGTTTCTTGTTTCTATTTGAAGCTTTCTCTCAAGCTCAATTTGTTGCCACGGGATACGAGGTATTTCATAGATTTTGGTCATATTTTTGCAAATAATGTGGGTAAATCTGGTCGCAGACTCGCCAATGGCGGTAGTCGCGTTGAGGCTCTTTTAAGTGCCTCGATAGGTAATCTATGCTGCACCTAAAAGTGCAGCGAGAAAGAGCTTTGGAGGCTTTTTTAAGTGCCTCGATAGGATCTATGCAGCACCTAAAAGTATAGCGAGAAAGACTTTTTGAGGCTCTTTTAAATACCTCGATAGGATCTATGCGGCACTTAAAAGTGCAGCTAGAAAGGGTTTTAGAGGCTCTTTTAAGTGCCTCGATAGGTAATCCATGCGGCATCTACAAATGCAGTGAGAAAGAGCTTTGGAGGCTTTTTTAAGTGCCTCGATAGGATCTATGCGGCACCTAAAAGTGTAGCGAGAAAGAGCTTTCAAGGCTCTTTTAAGTGCCTCGACAAGTAAACTATGCGGCACCTTAAAGTGCAGCGAGAAAGAGCTTTTGAGGCTCTTTGAAGTGCGTCGATAAAGAAATAGCTTTGGAGGTTCTTTTAAGTGCCTCGATAGGTAATCTATGCTGCACCCAAAAGTGCAGTAAGAAAGAGCTTTGGAGGCTCTTTTAAGTTCCTCGATTTGTAATCTATGTGGCACCTAAAAGGGTAGCGAGAAAGAGCTTTGGAGGTGCCTTAAAGTACCACATAACAAATGTTGCGTTAGACCTATAGCTGCATCGATACATGCGGCACTAAGGTGAAGTGGCCCAATATACAAACTGCCCCAACAGGCCTCTTTTCGAGGCAGTTTTGAGTGCCCTATAAAGTCATTTTTGTTGTAGTGTGTACAGAGCCCTTCAAAGGTAAAGTATTTCAAATGCAATAGGGTACTTGATGAGCATGTCAAAAGAAAAGCTTGAACTAAATGATAAAGCCGGGATCAACCTTGACTCACTTCAGATTGAGGTTAGGGACTGGTAAGCTTCCATATCTTCATAAAAATTGCCAAAATTATGTGGATAAAGTGTGACGTTCACTAGTTAAGAAAGGAGATGCTGAGGCAATGTACAATTATTTCATGAAAGATGAAAGTCGACAATTTTGACTTTTTTTTTGCAATCTATCAATATCCGAAGGGAATGTAGTTAGACCTCCCAAAAGCCTCCAAACCCTTATTTCTAATTTCCTGATTTCTTTACTTTTTAAAAACAGTAAAACGAAACTGCCACCTTACATGTGTTTTCCACCCAAAACCAAAAAACCCCCCACGTTCTAGCCTCGCAATACAGTTTCCTGGCTTTTGTACGTTTTTTAATAAAAACAGTAAAACAAAAAAAAAACCACCCCCACGTTCAAGACTAAAAACAGTAAAACAAAAAAAAACAAAAAACCACCCCACGTTCAAGACTAAAAACAGTAAAACAAAAAAAAAAAAAAAAAAAAAAAACCACCCCCACGTTCAAGACTAAAACCAGTAAAACAAAAAAGAAAAAAACCACCCCCACGTTCTAGCCTCGCAAGACAGTTTCCTGGCTTTTGTACGTTTTTAATAAAAACAGTAAAACTGAACCCATACCAATAACTGACTTCTCCCACTTTTTAACCTTTCTCATGCAACTCCTCCCCACTTATTCCCTGCAACTCCTCCTCACTTTTCCTCTTCTTCTACTCTTTTAACTCTTACCATTTCCGTACACGTAAAAAACGAAAAGCTGCCATCTATTTCTATGAAGCCAAAAGGGAAAGATTAACATACAATTGCTGACAAGGTAAGTCCACCACTACATCTTCATCATGTATCTTCACTGTTTTCTCGATCACATTCCCTCTCCTAATTAATGGTGTTTTGATTTTTTTGTTCTCCAAATTTTGAAAGCAAGAGGTTATGTAAGTCCACCACCACATCTTCGTCATGTATCTTCACTGTTTTCTCACATTCCCTCTCCTAATTAATGGTGTTTTGATTTTTTTGTTCTTCAGATTTTGAAAGTAAGAGGTTATGTTCACCAACTACAATAACAACACCGAATTGCGTCATTGGTCAATCTGTTAGAACATTTGGTTTCACTTCTCCATTCACTACAAAGGTTACAAAAATTCATGTACTTATGTACTTTTCCTGTCGCCTTGGTTTCAATTGCACGGGCAAAAAACGTTCTAAACAAATAGTGCTTCAGATCAGAATGAGTTTTTACAATTGACTATCTTTTTCGGGTTCGACATAATGCTTCTCTCATCCTTTGTGTACGACATCATTTGGCAGGTTTAGAGTCTTGACAATTGAAAGTGATTCGGATCTCGCAAGGCTCAGTTCTCCGAATCACTAGGTATGATTTTCTCTTGGCTAAATCTATTTTTGTTTGCTGCGCGCAAAAGTTCTCTAAAAAATGTCTGCTTTCATAGCTGTTGCAACTTGCAATTGAGACGAGCCTTTATAAATGTATTTGAGCCTTACAAATCTCCAAACCCCTATTCCTAATTTCCTAATTTTTTAACTTTTTGAAAATAGTAAAAAAAAATGATGCCACCTTACATGTGTTTTCCACCCAAAACCAAAAAACCCCCACGTTCTAGCCTCGCAAGATAGTTTCCTGGATTTTGTACCATTTGACGGTTACATTTTCAGTTCGTGGCAGAATGGGCACAAAAGAATTACTAACCCGAAAATCAACCAACCGAAAAAAAATCCACGAACAACATAGAACGGGTGACAACTAGCGTTACATATTCTTTCGAACGGGTTAGTTTTGTTCCATATTCGTGTTGTTTTTCGTGTATTAGTATACTATGAAATGTTAAATCATTACATAGTTTGTTTTCTTTGCTAATTCGGCTGACATCTTATTTGGGGGTAGTACTTACATTATTCACATTTGGGATGACTTCTAACTATGAGATCATAGTTAGAAGTAGTACATCACGGAACAAATCGCACGCAATAAGCAGTTTCGAACTTTAGTTCATGGTGTGTTCTGCTATTGATAATTGGTAATTAAGGATTGGGGGACAATTGGCCGTAGAACACACCAATTTCTTAGCCGTTTAATTTTCTGATTGCCACTAAATTTTTTTGTGTATGTTTTGTGCACTATTTGTAAAACTCTCAATAAAGCCCAACATTGTTAAGTCTAGGTGTTTGATTCCACGTTCCCACACCAAACAGAATTTAAAAAAAAAAAAAAATACCCTCCAACTACTCTCAATCATAATGCCAACTGCTGGCACACTATCTAAAAATGTGCCCCAATTGTTTCTCTTGGGTACTTTTAAGTTCAGATTCGGTACTTTTACATTTTATGCAGGTTTTCATGAGGCTTTCTCCATGTTTGCGTCGTAGTGATCACTCAAATATGTTGAATGAAGTATACGATTTTGAATTTAGACGTCATAGGGAGGGCAACCCAATAGAAAATTTTGTCAGACAAAAAATAGAGGCATGTAGAGCCTTGCAAAATCTTGGAGAAAATATAAGTGAACAATACCTTATAGGAAAAACTAGCGTTCAACCCGTTCTATGCACGGGCAAAACTAACCCGTTCTAGCGTTGTGCCCGTTTAATGCACGAGATAATTAATTAATATAAGTAGGTTCGAACGGGCACAATAATAGAACGGGTTAGTTTTGCCCGTGCATACAACAGGTTGAACGCTAGTGGATTTGGATGATAATGGTCAACTAAGAAATGTCTTCTGGGCTGATGCAAGGAGTAAGACAGCTTGTAAGGAGTTCGGTGATGTTGTGACCTTTGACACACAACGTACTTGGTAAACACGAATGAGATGCCTTTTGCTCCAATTGTAGGCGTGAATCATCATGGTCAATCTATTTTATTGGGATGCGGGCTAATTCCTCATGAAGATTCAGAGTCATTTTCTTGGCTATTTTAGACTTGAAAGACATGCATGTGGGGTCGTGCTCCGGGAGCAATCATTACCGACCAATGTTTGGCTACGAAGAATTGTATAGAAAATATATTCCCTAACACCCGACATCATTGATGCATATGGCATATTATGAAAACGTTGTCCAAAAAGTTGAATGAGTACAACGACTACGAGAAAAATAGATTGTGTATGCGTAAGGCAGTTTATGATTCACTGACAATAAAACAATTTGAGGATGCTTGGGATGTGTTCATCAAAAAGTGTGAGCTTCAAAGTAGCACATGGTTACAGGGGTTGTATCTAGAAAGGAAATGATGGGTGCCTACTTATTTGAAAGATATGTTTTGGACGGGGATGTCATCCATACAAAGAAGCGAGAGTATGAATGCATATTTCGATGATTACATTCATAAAAAGACGACCTTGAAACAATTTGTGGGGCTGTATGAAAATGCATTGGCGAATAAGGTAGAGAGTGAAAATGAACTAGATGCAAAAAGTCTCCACACTTACATCCCTTACTAACTGAAGATGAGTTGGAGAAGCAATTCCAAAATGCTTACACGAAATCAAAATTTCAGGAGTTTCAAAAGCAATTTTTCGAGAAACTTGACTGTTTGTGTTCGAAGACAAAAGAATGTGATATTGTGTCCGAATATGAGGTACAAGAGTGGGTTACATTTGGAGAAGAACAAGAGAAAAAGAGGAAACAAGTGTCATTTACTGTCGATTTTAATTCTGAAATCAATGAAACACATTGTAATTGTCGATTGTTTGAGTTCAGAAGAATGGTGTGCAAATATCAATTGATGGTGTGGTTTCAAAGGGGAATTCAAAAACTGTCTAACAAGTATGTGTTGAGAAAATGGTGCAAAAATGTGAAAAGTGTACACACTAAAGTTCGAATATGTTACGATAAGTTGTCAACGTCAATTGAAGCTCATCGGCATGACAACAAGTGCAATCTCTTTAATAAGATTGCTGACTTAGCCAAAGAATCTCAAGAGAAGTATGATATGGCGATATTGACAAGGATATGCGAAATAAAATGAGAGTTGATGGAAGATTCGATTCTTTGTGAAGTAATGTGGGTTTCGAAACTCCTAATGATTCATTTTCACTTGAAGAGGAGGTTAATTATTAAAACCAAAAGCACAAACATACTTGACCAAGAAGGTCTTCGTCGAAAAGGGAGACCGCTATGTAAAAGGATGCAAGGTGTTGTGGAAAAAGCTGTTAAGAAGAAAATAGAAAAGAAAAAGAAGACATTGCCCAAGGAAAAAGCTAAGGTATAAGTTCTTTATGATTTGTTAATATGGACATATAGTAATATTCAATGAATAATTAGTAATTATTTTATTTGCTAATTTCCAGAGATTGGAGAGAATGTGGTTGACCATGTGTTTGAGACACAAGAGAGTGTTGTCAATGTAAACGTCAGAAACTTTAGTTTTATTGTACAATTTCATGAATCATGTTAAAGTTATTGTTAACTCTCATTTTTATTGTTGGCCAGAGTCAGCCAAGCTACATGGGGCAATTAATGTGGCCAAACATGATGCCCTATAATATGCCACCGAATATGACACAAGGCGGAAGCATCTTCCAATTTTCTCTAAGTTCATGCCCAACTGGAACAAGCTTCAACCAATTTATGTATGTGTTTACAAGTTCACAAACAAACATGTTAACCTTATTCAATAGTCATGATTGGAGAGGGCACCCAAATATTACAAGTAGGCAAGTTTGGAGAGGAGGGCAATCAAGTTTTTTGAAGACTCAAGGCCAATGTGTTGGAAGACCACCACCAAGTTCACAAAAAAACATGCCAACCTTATTCGATAGGCATGATTGGAGAGGGCAATCAAATTTTTTGGAGACTCAAGGGCAATGTGTTGGAAGGCCACCGCCAAGTCTTATGGAAATGCTGAACGCATCGGATAATGCTGAAGAGTAGTTCAGTTCACTTGATAGTGGGTGTTTTAGTATTTATATCGTGTCGTATCTGTTGTGTTTCATATCCATTTACTAGCTAGTGCCCAATGGGATCTCAAACTCTCTTTTTTTCAAGACTTGGTATTGGCATGTAAGAAAAAGTTGTTTGAGTATTTGTTTATGTCGTGTCGTTTCTGTATTGTGTTGTGTCTTTATCATGTTATAACATCTGGTTGTCTATGTTAAAGGTTTGAATGAAAGCTTGCAACTTGAGTGGCATTGACAAATGGTTCAACAATTGGGCAGATTCTTAGATGATTTTTTTTAAAGTTGCTGAAGAAAGCAACATGACCACTTTGTTGAAGAACACGAGAAACTGAATTTGTACAAAATATTAGAAGAAAATTCATCTAAGAAAATTGATCACAGTTATGTTCATAGAAGATGCACATGGATAATGGTTCTGGAATATTTTTGGTATAGTCTCTCCTGTTTTTTGTCCTAACCCGACGTCTCGCATCTCAATCAATATAGCAATAACATCAGGTTACGCAAAAGCCCATGCTAGGCATTTATCATTTTAAATTACCATTCATAACAAAAATCACAAAACGAAATGCTATCACAAAATTTTTAGCTGGTACAGGTGACCAAATGAATTGCAACACCATATCATATATACTCCCAAGTCACACAAAATCATAGTTCCACCAATACATATTGTCATAGCATTACATATTGTCCATCATGACTTATATTAAGACTTCAACTTTATCACAATCCAAATTTACATTTAATCCATAAGCTCACACAACCGTTCTCATCCCAATTTTCATTTACAAAAATGGTACAAAGCTGTGCTTCATCATTAAGCCATACATTCGTATTCCAAAATTACGGAAGCGGCCCAAGGGGGCAGCAGCGTGCTACTATCCCCGTTTGTGGGCTCACCCCGGTCTCGTTCCGATGATCGGAAGCGTTCACTTTGTAGAGCTCGTCGAGTAAAATAACTATGCAAAAAATCAGCTTAATTGGATATCATTAAGTGCCTGATCGGAGCCCGTATAACTCTCGATCCATGGGTTACAATGGATTTGATCCAGTGTTTCAGATCCATTCTTTTCAAGATAAAAAGGTTTCGATTATGCACTTAATGATATCCAATTAAGCTGATTTTTTGCATAATTGTTTGACTCGACGAACTCTACAAAGTGAACGCTTCCGATCATCGGAGCGAGACCAGGGTAGGCCCACAAACGGGACACAGCCCCCCCCCCCCCCCCCCCCCCCAAAAAATACATACAACTTGATTTTCCAAACTAATGCTGGAGAGTTTCCAAAATCTATTGTATAAAATTCTCTCTCTATCGGTTTAACAGTTTCAAGCCTGATAACTGTCTATTCTTCTTTCTCCCTCTCTGATGGTTATATTATGTTGAGTTGTTGAATATTTTTGCGTAAAGATTTATTCCACGCTAATTGTGTAACCTCTGTATATCATAACTTATTAAATTGGTTTTTGTGTTTATGAAACCCATTCAGTTTACGATGACTGGATAAAAAGAATTGAAAGAGTTGTACTGTTTTTATTTGAAGACTTGTATAAGAGGAGAATTTTTAGACCATATACGAAATAATTGTAGTACTCACTCCGTCCCTAAATAAGTGTTCGACACGCAAACATAGGCCTTCAAAAAGATGCATTTGTTTCGTTAAAAATTTCACAAATCAATATATAGTAATGAGTTCTATTAGATTGTGAAAAAAAAATTAAATATTTTAATGAAAAACATGCATATTTTGTAAGGCCTAGTTTTGCGTGCCGGACACTTATTTAGGGACGGAATGAGTATTATTTAGAGATTTTAGGGCCCACAGTCATTTGTATATTTTGTTGGTAAAGCAACGACAGAAATTACCTGATGTTTTTAGGCCTCTGGTGATTTCTTTTCACTGACTGGTCATGATTTCGGGTTGGGTTGTGACAAAGTGGATTTAGGGGCTATTGGCAGCAGCAGGTGGTGGTGTGGTGTTCGGTGGTTGAGCTGTTCTTCGATGTTGGTGGTGGCTGGTTCTGGTGGGGCATCTTGTAGTGGGATGGTCGGGCCATTCTTCAGGGCAGCAGCAGTTCGTCTCTCTCCAGGTGGCTGCAGTGGGTGGTGGAGTAGGGTTGCTATTTTAGGATGACCTATATTGTCTATGGGTTGGTCTCCGGCTTAGCCTACAATCCATGAGTTATGCCTTTTAGTTTTTTGGGCTAGGATTTTGGCATCTTGGGCTTCTTGTTGTTTTTGGGTTATGGATTTCTTGTGAGCTTTAATATTATACTTATACCTATTTAGACCCTTTTGGTATTCTGGGCCAAGTCCATTGGGGTTCTCTTTGTTGGTTTCTTGCCAACAAGAGCTCGTTTTGTAATCTTTTTTCTTATCAATTAATTTTTTATTTCGCCATTCAAAAAAAAAAAATTATTCTCAAACGAGAGTATCTTCTAATAGAATCAACTTTTAAGAAAAAAATTACAAAAAATAATGTCTATACCAATTGGAGCTCAATTTCGAATGATCGTTTGTTGGCTACATTGCAACAAGCTGTCATTGAAAGAGAAAGAATTCCGTCTCACTTTCATCTTTCCAAATCATCAAATAAAATCAGTTTAATGGCAACAACAGATAACAATGCTCTGTTTGTTTGGGCGTAAAATATTTTTTTGTAAAATATATTACCTATTTTTCGGTGTTTGATTGCATAAAAAATGAGAAAATATTTTAAATATAAAACATTTTCTACTAATTGGATAAAAATAACTTACCCTTAAATCTTCCGTAAGTTATTTTGATTAATAGAAATCGACAACAGATGACAATTAAAAAATGTAGGAAAAATGAGTTTTGTACACAATATTTTTGGACATGTTTTGAGCCAAAAATAAAGTGGGACTCGGACACCTCGAGAGGTGGGTCCAAGTGGATTCATAATCTTTTATGCTAGGGGATTAATCCATAAAAGAAATGAACAAAATCCATTAATGATTGAATGAGAAATTGTCAATCAAAATTGGGCATTTTCAAATAGGGATGTGTGAGAAATAAGAGTATCCCACATTGCTTGGAATAGTAGCATTTGATGGGTATGTGAGTTCCAAAGATATCCTACAAGCAAAAACAAACAAAGGTGGTAACTGGTACACTACGCGGGCTTTGGACTGTGTCCAAAGAACTGCGTGTGCTGCCGCCTGCTTGGACCTGAGGGTTCGTGGGAATGTCCGTGTGTGCGATGGGTCTGGGCTTTTGGGGCCTGGATTGCCTGCTTTGGGTTTATCCGATTGGGCCCAGCCCTCATTGGGGCATGTACGGTGAGTTTTGCTGCAAGATGTCTTGGATTCATTTTGATCTTTGCTTTGTTGATGACTAACCTCTCTCCACCTGTTTGATCATTTTGATCTCTGCTTTGTTGAGTTTTTGGTTCCATTCCAACTTCAAATGCCTATAAATAGGCATTCCCTCCCAAGAGATGAGTGTTGTGTTTGGTTTGTGTTTTGAAAAATAGTAGGGGTAATAAGTAAAGAGAGATAAAAAGAAAAATGTTGAAAGTAGAGAGAATCTAGGAAAAAAATTTTTAAAAATGCTTTTTGAAAAGCAAAGAGAACAAGGCACCAGCATTCCAAAAAACAAGTTTTCTTTTGATTTTGTAAGCCTAAATGTTTTTCATCCGAGAGAGTACTACGCACATAAATTCTATTCACAGCAAGTTCAAGCGTGGTGCATGCTTAGCTTTCAACCAAGCTACCCTGGGAGATGGACGTCAAATTCAACCTCTGGAACCCCGGTGAGGCGGCAAATCTGTTTTTAAGGGCACCGTGTAAAACACGGGAATCGGTTTGTATCATTCATATTTCGTTTAGTATTTTTTGTATAAATTCCAGTATTGAATAAAAGATCTCATAACTATTTTTTACTGTCGATTGCGTTCAACAAAAAAATTAACACCGTTGACGTGCTAGTGCACAAGACTATGCAAACGATACGCTTTGTTGAGGCAAATTACATGGAGCAAAAAACCAATGGAAGAAATAATTATTGGAAACAGATCAATGAATCCTACGATCTGGACAACAACTGCCATCAAATATCAATCATCGTTTTGAGAATTTAAGCCAGGGTTTCAACAAACAGATAATCAATGTAGCCCCAATAATGGGTTCAGGAGCATAAACATGGGCTATTTGCGAAAGCTCTGTGCACGAATTGTAAAGCCAACAGCGTGACCTTGTTTCGCAGAAGCATGCAATTGCACCAAAACATCGTAGATATGAATTAGTTCTGTTGAGGTTGGAAAAGCCATTGTTAGTTCAACTCCATCTTTAGCACCAATAGATAGATGTAGTTATTGCAGACATTAATTAGAGTTGAAGTCTCGGGTTCAGAATGATCATTGAGTTTTCTAGTGTCCGGATAAAAGGGGATCTTCAACTGCCTCGCCTCTCCAATTCCATTTGGAGGTTTTGCCGAGCAAACCTCTCAAAACTCAAATTAACCCAACCAACTTTATCAATAGCATGGTATGTATAAGGAAAATATTAATGCCCAACTTTTTTTAGGTTGTGCTGAGTCAGCAGTTGTGTCGGGTTATGATAGTATGTACTGTGTAGAATTGTTGGAGAGCAATACACTGATCCTAATTGACTATTCTTGAGGCTCACGTTATTTGCTTGATAGTTCTCGAACAAGGAAAACCTTGTCTAAAAGTTTGCCCTGAGAGGAATTAACTTGACCGTTGGAGGGCATTTTGGTTGCGTCACACCGGCCGGCTGCATTCTCACTAACGGGGATTCTATCCTGTTGAGTTAATTTGAAAAGTTATCCAGCAGCTTATAATTCATTAGATCTTCTAATTAATTAGCATAAAAGAACTCCAACAGTTGAGCAAATTTATGCACCTAACTCCCAAATGTGACTCACACCTCCCAATCCCTGAGGGACCATTCCCACCGTCTACAAGCACACTCGGGCCAGGGTTCAATTAAAGTCGGGGCAAAATCCAGTACGGATTGGCCACACTAACGTACCCAAGACCTAAGACAGAGCAAACTCTTAAGTTTCAGGTCTTAACCACCGGGCCAACTCTTTTGGGTAGGGTTATCACAAAGTTAGGAACCCATTAGGCTGTTAATCATTTATCACTCCGACATTAGTACGTAGAATTAACTGTTAAGAAAATCAAAATACTCCGTCTATCGAAAGAATTCTACGGAATTGCTTGCAATGAACCCATTAGGTATATATGAAGCCAAAGTAAATACTAAAACTTACTTTGATTTGTGACTAAGTAAATAATGTAGCCCAACAAAACAATTAAATCAAGCCCGATAAATTTTCAACCAAAATAAATATCTTTACTTTGTGTAGTGCTTCGCATACAAAATATTGTAAATTCTTTTCGTCACCGCTAACCAAAACTTTTTGAGCTGTCCCAGCTCTACGATACATTCCCTCTGGGCGAGTTACATATGGTAGAAAACCGACAGGAAGAGACAATTATTAGAAACATAATAGCAAGTCTTAAGATCTGGACAACAGTCTTCAGTTTGTTGGGTTAAGGTTTTTCCAGGTTTGGGGTTTATTAATTAGGGTTTTGTTGGTCTTTGACCGGCGTTTGGGTCTCGGATACCTATGAAGATTAAGTAATTTTAATTTTTTTGTGCTCTTGTCCTTTTAATATTAATAATTTTCAAATTCGGAGATAAATAAAAATTTTGCTAATAAAAAAAAAACACAACTACTGTGATCCCTCCAGGAAAATTACATATAGTGAAAAACCACTGGCAGAAACAATTTATTAGGGACATAACAATACAACCTAAGATCCCAACAAGTTAAAGATCCTCCAATTGAGAATTTAAGCATTGGTTTTCAAGAAATGGAGCCAATAACAGGATCAGGAATGTAAACAATTTCTCTATTGTACCCGTTAAGCAGTGCGTTCAGCTCAAACCTACGAGGCGAATCCGGGTTGGCTAAGAACAAATGACTGTATGCAACAAGATCCGTACGATTCTCCACGACAGCTTGGTTACCATCTTCTCTATCATATCCGCCCGCGGAAATGAAAGCGCCGTTGAAGGCCTTCCTTATGGACACAAGACTGTATTGGTGGCTTTCACATTTTTCTCCGACCGTCTTCATTCTAGGCTCAACCATGTGACAGTACAGTACACTGAATTTACTCAAGGATTCAGCATTGGAAAGACCTAGAGCATTTGGATTCGAGTCACCTGATTCCATGTAATCAGCGAAGGGAGAAAGCTGGATTCCAACTTTATCTGCTCCTATCTCATTGACAATAGCTTCAACAATTTCTAGTGCAAACCGGCAATGTTTCTCCAAAGAGCCTCCGTATTTATCCGTGCGGTCATTGACTTGGTCTTTTAGAAACTGGTCTATTAGGTAACCATGGGCTCCATGGATCTCAATCCCATCACAACCTGCACGTTAAAAAGACATTGTAACTCAGAAACACAGCACATCAGTATACGGCACCAGGATCAGTACAAACTTGAGGGAAAATTCTTATTGCACTTTTTGAATCCAAAATATTTGGCCCTGCTTAAGTATGAGAGCAACTTTACATTGAAACAAGACTTGTAATTAGTAGGCAAGTTGAGAAAGAGCTGGCTACGTAACAAATCTTTTGTTTGAGTTATACATTTGTCAGTGAGCATTATTATGGATTAACACTATCATTTTCCAACAACATACTAAAAGGTTTCTACGAGATACATGGCGTTTACAAAGACTGGCATTGATTTTGATAGACAGAGACTTGATATCACGGTATAAAGTGAATTAGCCCCAAACTTACCAGCTTTCATAGCATTCTTCGCAGCAAGTCTATAATCATCGACTACTAGAGGAATTTCATCAGTTCTTAGCCGTCGTGGAGGTGAAAATTCTGCTACATAAACCATTAACTCGTATTTGAAGAGTTAATTTCTTGTCGGTGGAAGAGATTGGAGCCTGGCCTTTTGGCTGGAAATCTCTACGCGGTATAAACACAAATAAGTTTATAGAAACCGAACTGCTACAGGGCCTTAGTATCTTGATCTCACAGAAGACGCCAATACAGAAGATAACGATGAGTAATGATCAGTCACTAGACATAAGTTTGAAATGAGAGATTACATCGAATATTTATAAGTCATGTAAAAGGCTATTCCAATTCCTCGAAATCTAGATGCCTACATGTCGTAAAACTAGTTATAAATGTGTACAACGAAAAAGAAAGCAGGTGAATGAACCTTACAATAGCTACATGTGCAATGAAAAATCCATGTAGTTAATGTTCCAAAATGCATATTAAATCCAATAGCAGATCTACGCAATGATCCTTGAGCGACCCACAAAGCCCTGGACCAGAACATTTGACATGACCACAATATCCTCAGCCATTCTTGTTGATTTCGTCAATACTTGCCCTCGACACAAATATTGAGTCCATGCATCATTGTCAAACATACCGAGAAATGTAAGTAGAAAACTAGTACTCGTAAAGTATTGGCACAAATCCTACCACACATGTTTTGGTAGTATTTTGCAAACAATGAAAGTGGAATCTAAATATTGTCTTTTGATGACAGCTAAGAGACGAAGGAAAAGGAAATATTGTAAGCAATATACCATAGTTTGAAACTCTTCCAATGTGCCAAATCTGACAGAAGAAGATACCGCCTTTCGCATGAATAGCATCGACAATAGGCTTCCAGGCTTCAACTTGCTCCTGTGTCCATATACCAGGTGTATTAGGATACCTGCATGTTAAATAAAGAGCAAGTAGTTAACAAAACTATAAGAGAAATAAACAATCATTTTTAAGTTTTTAGCAACACACCGACCCACCTACATAGTTTCCTCTTAACCAACAAAAGAGACACAGGACTTAACAAATGCTAATGTTTCGTTACAATTTTATCGGATGTCCCCGAAGGGACAACAAATGCTAATGTTAAAAGTACCCTTTGTGCAGTATTAGAAATTAACTCCAGTGGCTTCTGAAATGAGGAGACCCCCTTTGGTGGTCCTCTGCGAGTAATATCGGAGAAAATTATTTTTACAGCTGAAATAAGCTTTTGGGGGTTATCAGCAAGAAGAAAACAACGATCTGTCGGAATCCCAAAACTCTGCTACATGATGTTCAAAAAACAATCTGATATTAAACAGCAAAAAAGCAAAACTGAACAAGAGTGACTAAACAAAATTACCCGGAAACTTAAGAATTCGAATGAATGATCATAATTCAATACTAACTTAAAGTTTTCAGAATCAACACTAACTTAAAGACGAGTTCTAGTGTGTTAATTATAAGCTACTAACTTTATGCTTTGACAAGTCTAGAAGGCAAAAATGAGATGGATATTAATTCCAAAAGAAAATGTGAAAAAACCCGACAATATCAGGCAAAGAAAGTCGCAATCTGGAAAACCAAAAGTTAAAAGGGAAAGCCAAAGGGGAAAAAGAGAATTCCATTGTAGTTTTGCAAACTTATTTGAGAGTACCTACAAAGAAGATAGGATCTTCCAAGATTAAAAAAATCAAAAAATAAAATAAAATAAAACAATGAGGTTATTGGTCCAATATTAACTTTCACAGAATCACAAGATAAAGATATGTTACGCGTGATAGGAAAGAGATTATTTTGTGCAAAACAAGTCTATTGGTTCCACTTCAACGTGTGATGGAGAACGAGTCTGGGCACTACGTGATAGTTAATATTGGACCAATAACCTCATATTTTATCAGGCGATTTAGAGGCCGGTCCAAAAAATAGGCCCACTACACAGAGAACTCCAACCCATTTTACAGAATGCACCAGTAAGGACCGTCCAACATTTATACCGAAAATACCCCTATTCTTAATGGACCCGAAGTTCTTGTCTAGCTACTAATCCTCACTCTCCCATTCAATCGGTAGCCCAGTCCTCTCTTGGAAGGGGAGGGTATCTAGTATATATTTGGACAATATTTTTTTTGAAGGGGAAGAGTACTTGTATATCACTTAGAACTTGAACTCTTTTGACATTGTACAAAATGACTAGATCCTTTCCATATTTATACTGTTCTATGGAAGGTTCTAGATATCTTTTACAAGATAATTTATAGGTACATTCTAGATTTTACACATGTGCCTTATACTAACAAATATCTAGATATTTTCTAGGGATATTCTAGAACTCTTCTAGAAACTAGGTCTTCTAGAAACAAGATATTTATACTCCTCCAATAATATCTTCTATTTGGGCTTCTTTATTGGGCTTATCTTGGATTATATTTTTCTTGGGCCAAAATACCAAATCAAATTTATGCTTCAACATCCCCCTTAAACTTGATTTAGTAACTCCGAGAAGATTTCTTAGCTTGTAGAAGACTTCATACTTGAGCGGCTTGGTGAGGATACCGGCAATTTGATCTTCCGATCTTGTGAATGTCATTCGGACCTCCATGTTAGTCATGCATTCTCTTATGAAATGATACCTTGTATCTATGTGCTTGCTACGATCATGGAAGACTGGATTCTTGTCTAGTGCTATTGCGGATTGATTGTCCACGAATATATATGTTGATTCTTCTGGTGCAAAATGAAGCTCCTTTAGTAAGCTCCTTAGCCACATTGCGTGACATACACATGAGGCAGCAGCTACATATTCGGCCTCACAAGTGGAGAGAGTGACAATCGGTTGCTTCTTCAAAATCCAAGTGAACGCCGTGTCACCAATGTAGAATCGAAAACTGGTTATACTCTTCTGGTCATCTAAGTCTCCAGCCCAATCACTGTCACTATATCCAACAAGTCGAAAATTGTTAGATGATGAATAAAATAGGCCGAAATCAAGTGTACCTATTATGTAGCAGAGAATCCTCTTTGTCATTTTTTAATGCGTCATGGTTGGCTCTTCCATGAATCGGCTAACCAATCCAACTCCGAAGAGTATGTCCGGTCTTGTACAAGTCAAGTAGTGCAAGCTTCCCACCAAGCTCTTGAAATATGTTGGATCCACTTTTTCTCCTTCATCAAGCATTGACAACTTAGCTCCGCATTCCACCGGCGTGCTAATTGGTTTGCAATTAGCCATGTTGAATTTCTTGAGCACTTCTTTCGCATAGCCTTCTTGGGAGATGAAAATGCCACCTTTGCTTTGCTTTACTTCGATTCCAAGATAGTATGACATGAGTGCAATATCCGTCATTTCAAACTCCCGAGCCATTGCTTTCTTGAACTCTTCAAACATTCTTGGGTTGTTGCCAGTGAAGATCAAATCGTCTACGTACAAGCAAACAAGCAAAATATCTCCATTCTCCACTTTGGTGTAAAGGGCATGCTCATGAGGGCATTTAGTGAAATTGTTTTCTTGGAAATATTTATCAATTCTAGTATTCCATGCCCTTGGAGCTTGTTTTAAACCATATAAAGCCCTGTTTAGCTTTAAAACTTTATTTTCATGCCCTTTCACCTCATACCCCATAGGTTGCTCTATATAGACTTCTTCTTCGAGAAAGCCATTTAAGAAAGCGGATTTAACATCCATTTGATAGATGTTCCATTTCATTTGAGCCACTATAGAAATAATTAATCTTATAGTTTCTAAGCGAGCAACGAGAGCTAATACCTCATCATAGTCAATGTCGGCTTGTTGCTTGTATCCTTTGGCGACAAGTCTTGCTTTGTATCGCTCCACTTCTCCTTTGGCATTCTTCTTGGCTTTGTACACCCACTTCACACCAATTGCTTTGTGGCTTTTTGGAAGATTGGCTAGCTCCCATGTGTCATTCTTCTTGATCGCTTGAATCTTTTCGTCCATGGCATCTCTCCATTTCATGCTTTGCACCACTTCTTCAAAACCTAATGGTTCACAATCGGCAAAAAGACAAAATAAGGTGAGATTGTCTTGGTTTGCCGTTACCTCATAGAGCTCTTATAGATTCCTCAAGCGGTGCGGCCTTTCACTTGAGCTTTCCTTCAATGATGGATCTTCTTGGTTTGGAGTTGGTGATGGAGGTGGTGTCATGGGCTCTTGTGACTCTTCTCTTTCTTCCCAACTTTCTTCGAACGAGGGAAAGAAATCATATTACTCCTCTTCTTGAGTCTCCCAATCCCACGTGCCTTCTTCGTCAAAGACCACGTCTCCGCTTGAAATCACCTATCCATTGCTTGGATTGTACAATTTGTAGCCTTTGGACCTTGAATCATAGCCGATGAAGACATACTTTTCGCTTCTATCATCAAGTTTAGATCGCTTTTCTTTGGCACTTGTGCATAGGCAATGCTCCCAAAAACTTGCAAGTGTGAGACCCCGGGCTTTTTTCCACTCCCTGCTTCTTGTGGAGTCTTCCCCCAAACACTTCATGTGGGAGAGCGGTTTGACAAATAAACCGCACAAACAACTGCTTCAGCTCAAAATTCTTTCGACATTCTCTTGCTCTTCAACATACTTCGAGTTGCGTTAAGAATGGATCTACTTTTCCTTTCGACAACACCATTTTGTTGAAGGGAGTACGGAAGTGTTAGAGGACGGCGAATCCCATTTTCTTCACAAAAATCATTAGATTCGTTTAAGGTGAATTCGCCTCCTCTATTAGATCTCATGGCTTTTATATCATAGTCACTTTCTTTTTCAACAAGCGCCTTGAATTTTTTAAAAACATTATACACTTTCGACTTTTGTTTCAAAAAATAGACCCATGTCTTACAGCTAAAATCATCAATAAAAAGAAGAAAGTATCTATTTTTGCTGAGAGAATAAGGATCAATTAGTCCACACACATTGGTGTGAATAAGTTCCAAAGGCTTTCTTGCTCTTGCTGTTGCCTCTCTTGGAAAGCCTTTTCTAAAGTGCTTACTAATGAGCACCCAATATAGTAGATATTTGGTGCGACTAGTCCCGCTTTATGTTGTTTTATCTTGCGTTTATTTAGCTTTTATAGCGATATTGCACGTAAGGTTGGTTTTTGTGTGTTTCAGGTAATTCATATAAATAAGGCACGTTTGAATGCCAAGGAATACTCCGGATGCTTCCAAGTACCCGAAGACCCCATCGGACCCTTAAAATCTATCTAAGTCTGAAAAAATGACTTTTTGGAAAAATATCGATTTTCGAGATAAAAAATGGCAGTAGTTGATCCTTGAATTTTTCTAAGAGTAACTACAAAGTTGCAAGGTTTTGTTTGAAGAGTAAGGTCATATTTTGATCCATTTTCTCTTGAGAAAAATGTGCAGTTTTCTGTTTTGTACTAAAAGTGGGGGGTTGACATTTTGATTTAATTGAAATCTTGAAATTCTGGTAATGCCATTGTTTCCAAATGGGGGGTAGATGCTGAGGAGCTATGAAGTTGCTGGGAGCTGTTTGCTGAAGCTGAAGCCTTAACCTGAAATCTGCAGTTTTGAAGAATGCTATCGATAACATCCTTAATGGCATCGATACCATTTGTCCCTTTTTGGTCCAGAAGTTGTCCAGACCAAAGGGTAGCGATACCTATCCCATTTGTTATCAATACCTTGTTTCTCCGGGGGAATATTTGAGTGATGTTATCGATACCCTTTTGATAGGTATCGATAACATTGGTCTCCTGCAGATATTTTTACTGCTTTTGGACTTTCCATTTATGGAATACTTGTCACTTTTAGCAAGTTCAGGGATATTTTGTGGAGAGAAAAGGCTGAGTTGTATAAATACCCCTCTCTCTCCCCCTTAGTTGTAGGTAGCACTTATCTACTTTAGTTTCTAGTTTTAGTTCTCTCTCTGGGAGAGATTTTTCCATTGTTGTCTTGCTCCAAGCTTTCTTAGTTAATTTCCTTAAGAACTCAAGTAAGTATTTGTCTTATGTTAATGTCTCGTTTATTAATGTTGTAGCTACGGCTTGGATCTTCCTCAATATCAAGTTCGTTTTTTATTTTGTCGGTTAAAAATATTTGTCAATTCTAGCATGCTATCTAGTCTTTTCAATATGAGTGAGTAGTTTATTAGGCTCGGCCATGGGGTGATTAACACACCTCGTGACTTATGTTTATCTTGCCTTTTCCAACTCAAGACTTGAGGTTTGGTTTGTAAATGTGCGTAGTTCGCCCTTTTATGTAACAAAACTTACCGATGTTAATCTCCGGTGATCATGTGCTTGCTCACACGGTTTCAAGAGTTATGTCTCAGTTCGTGTTTGTCAAAAGAACCAAAGAACTTGCTCACTTTCCAAACTATGCTTCTAGTTCATGACCTTGATATTTCGTTTGAATTCAAGTCTTGGCGTTGTTAATCTCCGGTGATCATGTGCTTGCACACATGGTTTCGGGAGCGATGTCACGCCTTGTGTTTAGCTTATTATTCAAACTCTATATCAAGTCTAACCATTTTCATAGCTATATCTTCTGATGGTAGCCTATGCCGTGCGATTCAACCGTGTTTTCGTTGAGAATTGTAAGATGGCTTAAGTTACGGGCGTTAGTAACTCCATTGCCTTGCCGCCTTTAATTCTTAGTCCAAACTCATTTTCTAGTCTTTTTCATAAGGGTATTTCTCACCTTTCAAAGGAAAACTAAAAGTTGGCCGCCTTAACGCCACAAACCCTTACATCTACAATCCGAACAAGCTATATTCAAACTCCCTGTGGATCGACTCGGACTTCCTCGCTATACTATGCAAATCTTTAGTTGTAGTTCGGTTAATAAATAATTGAATTTGACGGCCGTTCGGTAAACTTCAACAACTACCGAATGAGACATCACTTACCAAGAAGGCATCCTTCACAAAATTGATCCCGGTAATTAATGGAAGGCAATGCTTTCACCATTCCTTTTCCGGACAACAATTTTAGTCCCCCAAAATTGAAATGCCCAAATCTTAAGTGCCAAAGCCAAGTAGTATCTTTGTAGCATGCTTTTAAGTATTTAGCAACATCATTTTGTATATTTAACAAGAACATTCTATTGCTTGTCATTGGCACTTGGGCAATCAAGTCTCTTTTGTCATTTGTTATAAAAAGACTACGATTCTTCATGTGGATATCATAGCCTTTTTCTAAGAGTTGTCCAATACTCAAAATATTAGTTTTCATGTTGGGGACATAAACATTTGAAATAAATCGGTGCCTTCCATTTTTTAAGCGAATCAAAATTTTACCTCTTCCGTTCGCCGGAACTTTGGATAGATCTCCAAAGGAAACATTGCCGCTTATCGATTCATCAAGCTTCACGAACAAGCTTTTGTCTCCGCACATATGGTTGCTTGCGCCCGTGTCAAGATACCATGTATTCTTGTCCTCACCTTCTTTGCCTTTATAAGCCAATAATACCGTAGATTCACCTTCTTTGCCTTTATAAGCCAATAATACCATAGAGTCTATTTCTTCCCCTTTGCTAACAAGGTTAGCTTTCTCTTCCACATGGTTAGTATCATTTTCACATTCCCAGGCAAAATGACCAAACTTTTGACAATTATAACATTTAACTTGAGATTTGTCATATCTTTGCCTTCGGTTGCCATAATTTCCTCTCCCATGACTCTATTTGGTTGGAAATTTTGACTTCTTTCTTCATTGCAATAGTTTCCTCCTCTTCCTTGCCCTTCTCCTTGGCCACGACCACGACCACGTCCTCGGCCACGGCCACGTCCACGTCCACGACCACGACCATTTTGATTCACTTCACATCTTTCATTTAGATTGAGTCTTGTTTGAAGAACTTGCTCCAATGGCTCTTTCTTCCTTCTATTGATCTTCAACTCATGGGCTTCCAATGATCCCATGAGTTCATCAATAGCCATGGAATCAAGATTTTTTGATTACTCAATGGCCGCAACAACATAGTCAAATTTCATATCTAATGACCGAAGGAATTTTTCGACCACCCAGACATCATTTAAATTTTCACCATTTGATTTCATTTGATTTACAACAGCCAAAACTCTTGAGAAATAGTCAGAAATTGATTCGGAAGTATTCATTTGTAAAGCTTCAAACTCGCCTCGAAGTGTTTGGAGACGAACTCGAAATAAAAACATTGAAGAGGGATTTTGTCCATGTGTGTCTTGGAGTACAGATGAAGATCTTTTGCTTATTGATACATGCACAACGATATAACTCCAAGAAGTTTTCACTTCATTAATTCAACTATTTGAGTCGTCTTCCAATGGATTTCTGGAAGTGTCTTGGAAGACTTGTGAATTCAAGGCAGCAGCAGTTAAGAATTGGGTGTGGTGAACGTGGATTCGTCAAGTAGGTCTTAGACTCGATTGTGAGAATTCAAATCGTAGGGTAAGATTACTTGTAACTGCACAATAGTTATAGTGCTTGATTCCTTCCCGTGGTTTTTTCCCGTTTAGAGTTTTTCACATATATTCTTGTGTTCATCATTGTTTACTGCTGATTGGTGATTTATTGATTAAAGAATTCATACATAGCAAATATTTATAAACCTAGGCGAACTAGGGTTTTTCAGAGGGTACTAGGAAATCCATTCGTAATGGGAGAGATATATACCTTGTTCTGGGGGTATAATTGGTTGGGTTGTGGTCCCCTTAGATCCTGTGTTGAGGGCCCCCTTTGCACCATGAATTAGATCTTAGAGTTCAAGAGATTTGTGGGTCTGATTTGAGTTGGGATTTTAATAAAATTTCTATCATTCTCCCTCCTAACATTATTGAAAAAATCATGGGGACTGCTATTCCTTGGTTTCAAGCCGGATGTGATTGTTACTGTGTGGAATACTAATTCGGGCAAAATTCTCCTCCACTTTTGCTTATTCCCTCCACAAAAAGCCTTGCCCTATTCCCTCCACAAATCTCACCCAAAAGTTTTGCATTTCCTACTAAAGAATTCTTGTTCAAGCGTCACGTTTCGGTGGACAATTTGGCTCCGTTCAGTTGCCAGGAAAGGATGGGAAAATCAACTTTTCCATAATTTTTGTAGTGTTCAGTTGGCAGGAAAGTAGCGGGAAACATGTTTTTAAGTTTTCCTGCAGGAATTACTTTCCTGCAAAAGTGATCCTGCAAAAAACACAAGATTTTGCGTCGCGGGAAAAGGAAAATGAGTGAACACTCACAAAATTTTCCCGAAAGTTTCTTTTTCCTGACAAATGAACAACTAAACCTTAATTATTCTCGCAAAATTCTTTTGTCAAATGAACACTCACAGGAAAATAATTTTCTTTTTCTTTTACTTCATCTCACTTCACTTTTTCTAGGAACCAATTTCCCACACAACTTTCTCGACAACTGAACGGAGCCTTTGTGCCCTCACTGCCCCAACCAAATAGAAACCGCACTCCATGCTCTTCGGGGCTGTGGTAAAGCCAAGGATTTTTGGCTTCCTTTAGGTGTTGGTCATAACTTTTTCATTCCGAACTCATCTGTGGAGTATTAGATTCGCACTAACTCCTTCTCCAAATCTCTTCATGCGTCAGGCATTTCTTGGAGTAGCATGTTTCCCTTGGGTCGTTGGTGTATTTGGATTAATCGTAAATTCGTAATCGGAGACATTTTAATTCCAGTTGCAACCAAAATTTCCCTTTGTTCTCTAAAAATGATTGTCTTCCTCGGACCTTTGAATGGGAAGCTTGTTGTAATCATATTGATTCCCGGAAAACCGTTCAGACCTCCCATTTCGGTTGGACCGCCCCCTCCAGATGGTTGCTACAAGCTTAATGTGGATGCAGCTTGTAATAAAAAATGGTATTGCTACAGCAGGGGTATTGATCTGAGATTCCCAAGGAAAGTGGATTAAAGGTTTTCAAAAATGTATTGGGGCTGGTAATAGCCTGGGAGCCGAGATGTGGGCTCTTCGTGACGGTTTAAAAATGGCAGCTGATCTCAATCTTAACAATTTACAAGTGGAAATGGACGCCGGTCTTGTGGTTGAAGCTTTAAATTCTCACAGTGATGCTTCTCATGCGTTGGGTGCTATTAAGGAAAAAGAAAAAGAAAATAATGAAGACGTACAGGGGCTTATATGATCATTGAAATGTAGAAAAGGAGTGCAGTTGTAGGAATTACTTGTAGTTCAACACTGGCTGACTAATACTATTCTACTGGAACTTGAAATTCAAGCTTTGGCAACTGCACTTTCCTTCTTGGTAGAAACCAAGGGTCAGCAGTTCCAGTGCGAAGATAGTTACTCTAATCGGTGTATTATTTATACTCCACTGTTAATGCAGCTTTTACCCAGCAATTCTTGTATTATTGAAAGGTAGTTGTTGTTTTTTGGATACATTGGTACTCATTTGAGCCCTTCATATTATTCAGTTGCAGGAAAAGTACCATTCTGTAGGTTCTATCATTTGTTCATCATGACGGAGGATCAGCTTGGTTGAGTATTTCAGGTGCATTCTACTTTTCAGAATTAAGCTGGGCATCTGACGACTTGATCAGATAATCTATACACTTTTTACAATAATCGTGAGATATTTCTATATGTTGGATTTGTGCCAGAGTTACTATTATCTACGTGTTGCCGACAAGCCAAGATGGCATGTTTGATAAGCAAGCAACCGTGTCAAAAAATGGCATTCCTATGATCTCATTGTGCAGTGTGGAACCACCGATATCGCCTGCAATTCTAAGGATAGTCCTTTTTTGTGGGTTGTAAATAAAAATTAAGGGATTGCCTTTGAAATGTGTTGTATTGCTCCCAACTCTTACCATATCGGACTTTTTTCCCTGAAAAAGAACGGAAAAATTGGAGCCTCAGAGGATAGTTTTGAAATTTTCATTGTGGACAGTTTAAGCTCTCTGTTGTGTTTGTGTATCTATTATGATGGGACAGAGTAGTTATTTGTTTGACAATTTTACCATTGACGACTTTACAAGTTGAGTGTGGTCCCTAGATGATAATCATACTGAGTCATTTGTGTCAAAAATGTCTCGACTCACTAAACTTTCTATGAATACAAGGGTCAAACAATGAAATAGATTTTCGCACTTTAAGATTTATCATATGCACCTCAAAAATGGAGTGCGAAAATCAATTGCATATGGGGATTGATTTTTCGAACTCCACTTTATGATTTTAGATGGTACATTTTACAGTAGAAAAATCACAATCCTTTAAACATTTAAACAAACACAAAGAAAAAGGATTTTTGCTCACATCTAGGCTTTCGTTTCCTATATGGCAAAATGCAATTTGCCTCCCTGTAATTTGCCTCCTTGGCACATCACCTCCCTATCATGTAGAACTATCCATCTCCTCGTAGTTTTGGGTTTTTTGCAATACAAACTCCTCATCTATCATAAAAACAGAAAAAACTTATGCTAATTGGAAAGAGTACTGCTATTTACACCGATCGGTGTATACCAACGGTGTACCGACGGCCGCGCGCGGCCGTCTCCGGCCACCGGACGGCCGATCCGAGCCGTCCAAAAATTTTAAAAAAAAAAACCGAGGGGCCCCTATGCGGGAATCAAGGGCATCCGATGTGTATAGGGTACTTGATCTAAACACCCTATTTTTCGTGTATATATGTATACACGAAAAATAGGGTTAGATCAAGTACCCTACACACATCGGATGCCCTTGATTCCCGCATTTGGCCCCTCGGTTTTTTTTTCTAAAATTTTTGGACGGCTCGGATCGGCCGTCTGGTGGCCAGAGACGGCCGCGCACGGCTGTCGGTACGGTTTCCCTACAAAAATGGTCGGTACACATAGGATTTTCCAATTGGAAAACACTTTACAGAGCTAATATTCATCTGTACATGTACACTACTATACATAAACATGAGTTTGCGTGTGGTTTTCTATGTATATCCACTTACATATAGAATTCATGAAGCCAATCCCCACCCCAATCTGAAACACTTAATCTATTCCTTCCCTACAGCGTAGCCCCACCAGCATTCCAGAAACTTCATCAGTGGAGGCACATCTTAATCCGTACGTTTATAATTCTTTAATTAATGAAATACACTTTTTTCGGGTAAAGTAACAAATTGGTATACATATGCTTGCGGCCACCTATTTGAATTCGAGGCACATATTCAAACATTGCGGCCACGCACTCGAACCTTGCTGTCACGTATAATTGAGGTTTGAAAGTACCATTCAGAGTCGGAGCTCCATACAAACTGAGCTATCCAAAACGATCTACACTGGTCCTACTTTCTTGTCCTACTTTCGGGCGGAGGCGTAGCCATGGATTTTGCTCAAGCAATTGTTTAGGTTTAGGGAAAATTTCACTTACCTCCCCTGAGGTTTCTGACAATTATAGACACCTCCCCTCAGGTTTCTAAAATTGCACTTACCTCCCCTCTGCTTTAGCTGTCGGCTGCAAATTCCCCATCCGTTAGTTGACCGTCACTAAGTATGACGGAAATTGCTGACATCTTCCATTACATCTATAATACTACCCGTTTTACCCTTGAATCAACAATTTTGCTTAAGCCATTTCAAAATATAATTTAACATAAAATTACTTTTATCTTCAAACTAACCAATACTAAGTTTTGATGAAGCTTTAGGAAAAATTTTAAACTTTTTTTTAAGCCATCACATTTGTATAATGTAAAAAACCTTTCTCTTTAATGAAACTTCAAGATTTTTGTAAATACCCATATCTTTATTTGTATTTTACTTATAAATTTCATGACATATTATATATATATATATATATATATGTTAATTGAAATTCTTGTCCTAAATATTTTTTTCTTATATGCTAATTTAATGTTTATGCCACGCCCCAAATCCGGGAACATGACCGACCGTGAACCATGAAGCAATTATGAAACACGAAGCCTAATTAAAAATATTTTTACAATTCGAACTAATAAGAGAAAGACTGGATATTTTATTAAAGCAAAATATGCATACTCCAAAACCAGTATTTTTGTTAAAACATCTCATATTCTCAAACTCCAAATTCTACAATGAACTGCCAATAAATAAAAATGCGGAAGCTAATAAATAAAAGTGCAGAAGCTGTTTGACGATAGAAAATAAATAAAAATGCAGACGTCCTAGAGTTCCAAACAGAAGGTCCCAACAATACCACAGAGTCCACTATGATGCTCCATGAACTAACCTGAAAAATAATGTGGAATAAATCCGTCAGCTGACGAGCTCAATGAGTAGTTAAGCATGCTAAGGGTAATAATACAAAGTGGCATACTTTTAAACTAACGATAATGAGGGTTCCAAAGAAATGGTGTCAAATTAAGGAAGGTTGATGGTCCAACGAATACTATCAACAACCAATATCGAACAAAGAAGTCAACAGCTCAATGAATAGTATCCACAAGATGAAGAACGGATTAATGAATAATATGAACAATAATTGAATCACCACAATAATTAAGCATCTATACCAAACAATGTGTCCAATATTATCCAAACGATGAACAACGATAGATTGGAGTCTAAACCAAAGTGGGAACCATAATCACCAATTACCAAGTACCAAATGCCAAATATTTTCTCAGGGTTTTGCCCGTTGGATCCAACACCGTATTTAGAGTCACCACAGGATGGCACCTGGGACCTTTTCCCTAAGCCGATCCGAAATAGGGTCACAGGGTATTTCACAAGTCTTTTCCCTAGCGGCCAAAGTCACCACGATATCTCACGGGTCTTTTCCTTGGACTTTCACAAATTAATATAAACATAAATCCATGGTCCCAAACACACAGAACAACGGCAAACCGGAGTCACCTGCACCAGGATTATTCCCCGTGTCATTGCAGAGTCGCAATAATATTATGGAGCAACAAGAAAAATATGGGCAATCCAACAATCGAAAATATCATCAATAAACCTTGTATGCCAAAGGGTACGTCAATCGTCAATAAATATGAGAGCGACGAATAAGAACATCAATTATCGAATTACAACGAGTAAACGAATTGTCAAGAACAGATAGGCTCAAGGAGAATCCAAAAAAAGGGATCACATGTTTAACCACTCAACTCGGATCCAAAAAAATGATATCACAATTGCTATGCAATTGTAACAGCGCCTAATCTGGATAGAAGTATACAAAATCATAATTAATCACATGATGCCGAACTGCTAAATATAATACTCCAAACCTATACTAGCATTAACTAAGTACTAGAATTGCTAAAGCCTAAACCTAGAATTACTAAGTCATCAGAATCATGATCACCAACTAAACCCACGAGCAAATCATATATACATACACCACTGCCACCCGTTCCTCTCGGCGTGCAGCCGAACAAAAACCCACATAAATTATTACTATAGAAGGCCGTACATCGAGAACCAATAACAATAAAAATAATAATGTTTAGGAATAAAGAGTAGACTGACCCAAGGTATTGAAATGCTATTCAAATCCGCTGCAACGCTCTACACTTCAGTCCCTTCTCTCTCGTCTCTCAACTTTTTGAAATAAAACAACCCTACTTCTCAGATGTTTCCTCATCCTAATAAACTGCCCACGTTCAAACTTAAAACTTATCTTGTCTAATTACATAATCAACCCAACATTATTCTTTACGTTAACTAATCACTTGCGGGGACCCATTCCCAGTTTAACCAAACTTAGCATTTTAAGCGATACGTGTAACTGATGCAAAAAAATAAGCAGCCCAACATATATATATATATTAGCAAGAAGTTTAGAAAGAAAAATGAAAGATTTAATTATTTGCATAAAAAATATTATTATTATTTTTTAACTGAAAAAGTGGGACGTCACAGTTTAGCTAGTGAATACATGTTATAAATAATTAATTACTCCTCTAAACTAAATCAATTGTCTAGCTAATAAATATTGAAAAAAATAGTTATAATGTTGTCTTCTATGCTACATATCCATAAATACATTTGTATGTTAAATTAAACACATATCGACATTTGGTTTTAAACATGCATGTATAATTTTTTTTTAAAAGCTTCAAAAAAATTCTGAATTTTTACTAAGCCACATACATATGAGGCATAAACACAAAGGAATTAGAGTCCATTTACTTTTTTATGATACTTCACATTTGTTTTGGCAAAGAATAAAAAAATCTCAAATATGTAGCTTCATATTAAAATAATTATATTTTGCAACCCTATACCGCCTTTTTTACACCCCAAAAAAAACATGTTAACATTTTTAGCCAAAAATTCCTTTTTCTCCCATCGAATTTTTTTTTCTTGAACTTTTGGAATTTCTAAGCCACATATTCATTGAATAATGAACCTTCAAACACTTTACATTAACATTGATAAAAAAAAAAAAAAACTTTATTATGAAAATGAACTCAAAAAAATTATGCTAATTTTTTTTTTTTTTTTTTTTTGCATATTGGCTAAAAGAAACTATGCTTTATAGATGAAGGACTTTACACACACATCATAATTAATTTGGGTTACTTTACACACATCATAATTAATTTGGGTTACAACACTTTAGTTCAATGTTCAATCAACTTTCTTTGTATTGTACTAGAAAGGAAAAAATAGAAGTGAAAGCAATTACAAAAAAAAAAAAAACTATTTTTTTCGGGGGAGGTATCTAATATTATTATAAACCTCAAGGGAGGTAAATAAAGGGGTAGAAATGGAAATTCACACTTTCTATTAACAAAAGTTAGACCACAAGACTGACAGGGGAGGTAAGTGCAATTTCAGAAACATGAGGGGAGGTGTCTGTCATTGTCAGAAACCTCAGGGGAGGTAATTTACCCTTAGGTTTATAAATTATAGGCTTGGTTATATGATAGAAAGTGATTAGAGCACTTTGGAATGATCTATCAGACTGTTTTGTCGTTTAAATTTTTGGTTGAAGTTTAGGTGTAGAACCAGATATTGACTAAATATGTGTACCACTTTTGTCCAAAAAAAAATTATATGGTCCGCAAAACGAAAACTTAAAAAGGAATTTTTTTTTTTTCAAAAAAAGTCAACCCTTTTGTCACTAATTACTAAATATTGATGAGTTCTTTTAATTTATGGGAAAAAAAAAAGGTTGGAACTTTTCTTGGTAAAAAGACATTTACTATTAAAGTTATCTTTTGTGAAGTAAAACATCTTTTTGGGAGGGAGAGAGCAAATTTTTTTTGAAGGACCTGCAATAAAGTCTATTTAAGAGCGCATGTAACATATACAAACAATCAATTTGGATGGAAAAATTTCCGGAAGCACATTAGTCCAAAACCAAAGGGGCTGAATTGGTCATTTCGAATTGATAGGGAGGTGATATGCCAAAGAGGCAATCCATAGGGAGGTAAATTGCATTTTGCATTTTGCCCCCACTCCCTCTCCAAAGTCCAAACTTCACTTATCCTTTTTTCTTCTTCTGAAAATCTGAAGGCTTCAGACGTAGTAAGCAAATAAATGCTTCAGTTAGTGGAAAATTAGCATAGATTCGTGGATTTCCGAATTGTTCAACCTTTCGAAGTGTTGATGAATTTTTGGGCACACAAGAGACAACCTGGCAAACTGAAACATCTTAATAGCAAGAGAAAAAAGAAAGCAAAAGTTATTCCCATGGTAGCACCGAGCGAAATCGGAGCAGCCTAAACTGCGAAAACGGGATTGTGGAAGAGCAATACAAGCGTTGCAGTGGAATCTGTTGACAAGCTAAAAGATTTCCACTTGCAGTTGTGAACAGCATAAATTCCACCAATGTTAGCAGTCTCTTTTATGCTTACCCCTATTCATTCACTTTCGTTGTGGGAGAGCAATACAAGCGTCAGGGTGGAATCTGTTGACATGCAAGCAGGGGAAAGGGAAACAACCTAAATTCCACCAATGTTAGCAGTCTCTTTTATGTTTACCCCTATTCATTCGCATCCTCATTACGGTCTGCCAAATAGCTCAAATAAATTTTCTGGCCCATACAAAACGAACTTTTTTGGATAATTTTTTCCCAAATTCACTTCAGTTCCTCGAACTAATATCATTCATAACATGGTCTTATTAAGCTATATACTTCTATTACTACAGGGTCTATGTACAGATTATTTTTACGATGATAAGCATAAACAACTAGAGTTACACAGAGTAGAGAATTAAAAACCTGGCTTCCCATCAGTTCTATCAAATAATGCAGCAATGCAGAAAGAACAGAAAAATCCAATCTCAAGTTCAACTTTTCCAATCATCAACAATATAAGTTTAATAGCTACAGAAATTGACACAATAAATAATTCTATTGTGCCAATGCACAAGGCGCTAAATACAACAGGCTCCCTCCGGTGAATTACATTATAAAAGAATGCAGTTTGGTACCCATTCATGAGTGTCTGGAGGGTTATTCTGATACAGCAAAATAAAAACCACTTGAAGAAGAACTTCATTTCAATCAGTGAAATCCGAGATCAGGACAACAACTAGAGTGATCCTACCATTGTGCTTTTAAGCAGTGGCGTCAAGAAATGGATAATCAGTGTAGCCAATAACAGGTTCAGGAGCATAGAAAGTTTCTCTGTCGTATTTGTTAAGCGGCGCTTTGAGCTCAAACCTACGAGGCAAATCTGGGTTGGCCAAGAACAAACGGCCAAATGCAACAAGATCCGTGCGATTCTCTGCAACAGCTTGATTACCATCTTCTCTGTCATAACCACCCGCGGAAATGAAAGTGCCATTGAAAGCCTTCCTCATGGGCACAAGACTGTGGGGGCATTCAGATTTTTCTCCAACCTTTTTCATTCTAGGCTCAACCATGTGACAATAAAGTACACTAAATTTACTCAAGGATTCAGTCATATAAAGACCTAGAGCCTTTGGATTTGAGTCACCTGATTCCATGTAATCAGCAAACGGAGAAAGCCTGATTCCAACTTTATCTGATCCTATCTCATTTACAATAGCTTCAACGATTTCTAGGGCAAATCGGCAACGGTTCTCCAAAGAGCCTCCGTATTTATCAGTTCGGTCATTGACTTGGTCTTTTAGGAACTGGTCTATTAGGTAACCATGGGCTCCATGGATCTCAATCCCATCAAAACCTGCACATTAAAAAGAGATTGTTACTCAAGAAACATAGCATACAAGTACAAGGTAGCAGGATCAATACCAACGTGACGGAAAATTCTTACTTTTCTAATCCAAAATATTTGACCCTGCTTAAGACTGAGAGACTTTTAATTAGTAGGCAAGTCGAGAAAGAGTTGGCCGAGTCAAACTAATATTGTTTAAAGCTCCACATTTGTCAGTGGGTATTATTATGGATGCGCTATCACTTTCGAACATTACACTAAAAGGTTTCTACGACATATGTGGTGTTTACAAGTCTGGCATTGGTTTTGATTAACACAGAGTTGAGGTCACCATATAAAGTGAATTAGCCCCAAACTTACCTGCTTCCATAGCATTCCTTGCAGCAAGTCTGAAATCATTGACTACTAGGGGAATTTCATCAGTTCTTAGCCGTCGTGGAGGTGAAAATTCTGCTACATCAATACCATTAGCTCGAAATTGAGGAGTCAATTCCTTGTCTGTGGAAGAGATTGGAGCCTGGCCGTTTGGCTGGAAACCTACACACAGTATAACCACAAATAAGTCAACAGAGAACCAAACTTCGTATCTTGATCTAGAAGAAATGGCCAATAGAAAAGATAACAATGACTAATGAGTCATTTAGGCAAATTTGAAATGAGAGGTCACATCAAATATTAACAAGCCATGCAAAAGGCTATTCCAATTCCTCGAAATCTTGGTAGAATGACCTAAATGTGTTCCAATGAACCTAGTAATAGATGCCTACATCAAATATGTCATATCATAAAACAAGTTATAAATGTGTACAATGAAAAACAAATGTGGTGAATGGACCTAACACTAGCTACATGCAATGAATAAACACACAGTTAATGTATCTAAACGCATAATAAATCCATAATTGAGTCCATGCAACATTGTCAAACATACCGAGAAATGTAAATATAAAACTAGCACTCATAATGTTGGCACAAATACCAACACACATTTAAACAATTGAAGTGGAATCTAAACATTATCTTTCGATGAAAGATAAGGGATGAAAGGGACAGAAATGTAAACAATATACCATGGTTTGAAACTCTTCCCACATGCCAAATCTGACAGAAGAAGATACCGCCTTTCGCATGAACAGCGTCGACAATAGGCTTCCAGGCTTCAACTTGCTCCTTTGTCCAAATACCAGGCGTAAAAGGATACCTTTACGTAAAATAAAGATCACGTAGTTAACATAACTATAAGAGAAAGAGAATCAATTTTAGCAACCCATACACTCGCCTACATAATTTCCTCTAAACCAATACAAAAAATACAGAACTTGGAAAATGTTAATGTTAGAAGTACCCTTGTGCAGTATCAGAAACCCCTGTGGCTTCTGAAATGAGAAGACCCCCTTTAGTGGCCCTCTGCGAGTAGTACAAGATGGCATGTGGTTGAGGAACGTTATTGAAAGATCTCTGTCTAGTCAATGGTGCCAAGACAATTCTGAAACAATACAGAGAGAAAATAGTTATAACTGCAAGAAGCTTTGAAGTTCATCAGCAAGAAAGAAACAAATTGTCTGAATCCCAAACTCCGCTACACGGTCCTTGTTAAGTCTAAAAGAGAACACCATAACTAGATTTAACTACCAAAATTAAATAGCATAAAACAAATGAAAGGTTGAACCGCTAAGCAAGAATGACTAAACAAAATTAGCCAGAACCTTTAGATTCCAATGAATGGTCATAATGCGATGTTAGTTAACAAATTAAACCTAAGCTGTCATGATCAACACAAACTTTAAAGACTGGATCTAGTGTGTCAACTATATGCTATGTTTTGACAAGTCCATAATGCAAAAATGAGACAGATTCTAACAGACAAAAAAAAAACCTGAACACTTAAAGGCTATGAAGCACCGACACCTCTAGAGGGCGAGGTATCGCGGGAACACGTACGGGACACGCCACGTGGCGTGTCCCATAATTTAATTTGAATTTTTCATGGGGACACGGACGGGGACACCGCAGGGGACACGGCTGGGGACACCGATGGGGACACGCAGGGACCAAACTGCAATTTTTTTTAAAATTTGGGGGCCAAACTGTAATTTTTCAAAAAAAATAGGGGTCAAACTGTAATTTTAAAAAAAATTGGGGCCAAATTTTTAAAATTTTTGGGTGCCAAACTATAATTATTTATTTATTTATTTATATATATATATATATACAAATATACAAGTGGCGTGTCCCCCGCCGTGTCCGTGTCCCCATTTTTTTAGAATTCCTGTGTCCCAGTGTCGGTTTCGGTGTCCATATCGGTGTCGGTGTCCGTGTCGGTGCATCATAGCTTAAAGGTGAAGAAAGTCACAATACAGAAAATTTAAAACTTAAAAGGGAAAGCCATAAAGTGGAAAAGAGCACTCCATTCTTGACATACGGAGAATGCCTACAAAGGAGATTGGATCTTCCCATTTTTCTAATTCTGGCACAACATTATGAAACATTTGTTTAGGTGCATATTTCTTCTTAATCCCATGAATATTTGCTCCCTTTCATTATGTTTCCTTGTCCTTAACATATTACTTGAAAAAGAGTGAACCTCAACATGGCATAGAAACAAGATAGGGAAGTAGGAAGCCTGCTAGATTCAACATCAACATGGCATAGAAAAAAGAGCTGAAGGAATGTTTTGTTATTCACTACTGAGGTATCCTTCACAGGACATTCGATACATTTGCAATGCTAAGGAGCATCTAACATTAAAGACCTGGAGGAATATTTAGTTATAGAGATTGTATTAAGTCAATAGCTGAAATTTGGGAAATAACTGTAGGAGGGAAAACTCCAGCTTTTATGGTGGTACTAGATAAGAAAAACAAAAAACAAAAATTCACTAAAAAAAACTAATTCTTTTTCCTAAGATGGTGTCCCATGATCAAGTTCCCATGAGCTACGAAGGCTAATATATTCAGCAAAACGAGGTTATTATTTGGAGAAATCGCAGTGATTCGCAGAATCCCAAGATAAAGATACAGTACACCCTAATACCAGCACATGTACCGACTAGCAATGCACACATTTCTAAAAAAAATGTGAGATATATATCAAGACAGAAGTAAACAAGAAAAAATAAAGAAAGAAAATTTTAATCTTTGATGGACTACCTGCTCAACGCTTAAAGAATAAAAACATTTCTTCCAATCAACGTCACATTTTTATTAAAAAAAAATACTTAACATCACATTCAATCATAAGATATTCATTAACCAAAAAGAAAAGTGACTTCTGAACTCAAAGGAGTGCTTTTGACGAGAGAAAAATTCTACAACCACACACAAATACACGAACATTTGTGTAGGCGCACACACCGCCCATACTGATGCACATGAGGATGGGCGCACACACCGCACCTCATGAGTGTGTAAGTGTTTGTACAGTGTGGGGGGCCCACCCCCTATGAGTGAGTGTGTGCAAGGTTTCTGTATTTGTGTCTCGGTAGCAAAGTTGGGGAAAAAACCCGGTGAATTTCAGGAGTATTAAGGAATAATACTCCGAGTTGGGACTTTCTTCAAACGCCTGGTCAACAACAGATCAGCACAGCAACACAAGAAGAAACAATGAACGCGAAAATACTAGCAATCTACTTGAGATTAGCCAAACAAATTAGTGAAACAGACTGACACTAACTAAAACACGTGAGCCCAATAGTTAGTCCAGTTGGTTGGTGGATTTACTCTCCAAACAATTGAACATAGTTCAATTGAACATAGTTCAATTCTTGGGTCACGCAGCAGAAAAGGAATTTCCTGTGAATTTCCCAATCCCGACCTGGCGGACGCGGGCCAGGACACAAAGGCGAGGAAGAATCTTAAAGAACAACAATTGGAACGGATTGATTTATTTTCATCGCAATGAAATTTCAAAGATTACTCAGGCCCGGGTTGTGGTACTAGGAAAAAAACACAGAAGGGAAATCAAATGAAAAAAAAAACCAAACAAACAAGTGGGTTTTGTTTGACTCTATACCTGTGAGAAAGTTGGAAGTTTCCCATTTTGTAGGGAGTGAGAAGAGGGATTTGGAGGTGCGTAGTACTGTCTTCCTCCCCTGCTTCTGCTTGTCGTTCCATTTTTTCTTATATTGATTGATGACAATTGGAGAAGTTATTGTTGGTATGAGGAGTAAAATGGTTTTCCCAATTGGCAGGAACTGGGGGGTATATATAGGGAGAATATATGGCCAAGTACTCCAATGGGGGAAGTCAAATCAAAATTTGGGAGGGCTGGGACAAATACCTCATTCGTGACGCATCCAATCTGTGGTGGTGAACAGAGTGGGATGTTTGAATATAGTTGAATTATCAGAAAAAGAAGACTTATAAATTATGGGACGGATGAAATGGTACAGTATTAATTTATCTGCATAATTTTTGGATGAACCTAGACGTAATTGACTCTAGATTCGAGGGGGTGTTTTCGCTAAGTAATAAAATTGTTGACAATAAATTTTTGGTTTTGTTCTTATTTAAATTCTTTCCGCTTATGTTAGTTTTGCACCAACTTTTATGTATTAAGCGTTCATCTCGACAAGAGAAATCGAAAGAGTAAAAAATTAAATGTCTTTCACACGAATATTTTTGAAAATATTCAAGAAAAAAATCAATTTCTCCGGCTTTTCCTTAGATATTTCACTAAATATTTGTGTAAAAATTATAATTCTTTACCTTTTTGATTCATATCGTCGAGACAAACTCATAATACTTAGTACACTAAATTTTTTATGCAAAAGAACAAAATCAAAAAGTTGTTATCAATAATTTATTATTTAGTGGAAACGCCCCTCAATTCAACAAATAGGACTCTCACGCTCTCCGTAGGGATACCAACTCTCATCTATCTGTTCTATTTTATTCTTTCTTTCTATTCTATTCTATTTCTATCTTCTATCTATCTATCTATATCTATATAATAAGATAGGATTGGATTTGAATTCAAAAGATAACCAACGCAGATTCTATAAATCTAAACCGTTGATTGTTCAAGAATTATCATCATCGCATTTTGATAATCGGCTAATCAAAAAAAAAAAAAAAAGATCCCTGAGATTGATTCCCTGTGATTTAGAGATTTAATTTTTTACCACATTTATCAAATATTGACATTTAAACTTCTATTGATTATCACATGAATTGGGAAATATATAGCAAGTATGTTTGGAAATAATGAACCCCCAATCACGTAATGAATTGCAAGGAGGAAAAAATCACGGTTGTTAAGCGACAAACACAATCACAATCACAATCACGGCTGCCAGTTACTAAAATTTTTTAATTTCATTTTCAGGTTAGGAATCACAATCACAGCTGTGATTTGTGGGGTTTATTATAAAATTTTACAATCACAATCACGGCTATGAATTCCCCCCCCCCCCCGCTCTGTCTCTCTCTCATACATAAAGACACAGAGATATCTACACTATTTCCACCGCTGTTAAGCGGTAAGCAAAAAAGGTTCCCGTAAAGGTAAAGGAAAGATGATATAAGAACCATTGTAGACATTACCGAGACACCGATAGTGAGGTAATCTTTTGTTCTTTTGCTTCAACAGTTTTTCCAGTTCTAATGCACGGAGCTAAATCTCCTTCTCTACAGTTTAAAAAAACAAAGACGTTACGAGAACGGAATTATAGCCCTTCGCTATTCTATGAAGATTAAGGCTCTGTACGTGAACGGAATACCATTCTTAATATTTTGATGTCATGTATGCCTGAGTTTGCGTCAAATGTATAAAAAAAGAGGGAAAGTGATGAGTGGTCCCATTAATATTTTGTGGTTTGGAGTTTTGTTGGTGATTATTATAGATTTTCATGTTTAATCAAATTTTTTAACAATACGTTTGCTTAACAATACAGATTTTTTTATGTTCATAGATATAGATCGATACGGATTTTTTTATGTTCATAGATATAGAACAACTTAAGAATATTGGTAGACTGTGCTTCTCATTTTGCTATCACCACAACGTTTTTTAATGTTTATGGACATAGATGCAAAAATAAAGATTTAACCTATCTATTCATTATTTTCAGAATCCTAAATTCCTAAGATTTGTATTACTGTACAAGAGAACAAGAAGATCGGTCATATTTACACCCTAAATTTAAGGAGATAGGACTGGTTTTGAAGCCGGCTCTGAATGTCTAGAAAGTCTAAAATCAAAATGACAGAGAAGAGAACGATGAGAGACATGTTTACAAAAAATTGTAAGCAATTGGGGTGTTTACTTGAGGCTAGGGGCATTTTTTTTTTAATGTCTTTTAATATCTACCGACATAGGAAAAGAAAGAGTTCAAAACTAATTAACGCCCTATTCTTTTTTTCTTTTTTTTTTAACAGCAACACCCTATTCTTTTTTTCCTTGATAGTTGTCAAAACAACATTTTTTTGCAAGATTAACACATGGAGTAATTGTAAACTTTTTTTCTCATTTTTTTAAACTTCGTTTTATTAGAACATGTGTTGTTATTAACACTCTTTTAAACGTTACCATATATGTATTGATGGAAATATTTTGACGTTAACCAAACACACCGCAAAACTGGAGTTTTGTCTTCCTTTTTTTTTTTTTTTTTGTCACTCATTTAATATTATATATCTTTAAAACATTTTCTATTGTTATTCCCATGATAACTTTTGACTATTACTCTCTTTCGATTTTCAGATAACTTCTTGGGACTTTAACTAATTATGGACAATCTAAGTGTCTATGGTCATGTGAGTTGAACCGTTTCATTTTATATCTTGGTCGTAATAATCAAATTAATTATTTTCTATGCATTCGGTGAATTCTTCATTTTCTTATGCAGCTCGACGGTAACTTGCAGAAAATGTAAGAACTATTTACTCAATTGCATTACTTAATCTGACTTTATATTTGATTCATATTTGCTTTGTTTTATTTTTTCAGTACAAAGGTTACGTGTCTTCGTGAAAAAAATGTAATTGTGGTGATTTATGATGAGCAAGAAGTTAATTGTATTTTTATGCATTGGGGTATGCCTATCAATGCCATTATTACTTTACTCCCTCTATATTGTAAGGGGTCAACGAATTGATAAAAGGGATGTGGTGTCATACAATACATACCTTTCAAGAAAATATAATTCTCATATCAATGTGGAAATTTGTCCTGGAATAAAATCTGTTAAGTATATCCACAAGTACATCTACAAAGGTCATGATCGTACCATAATGGTGTTGAGAGACAAATAAACAAGATCTAGAATTAAGGTAATTATTATTAGTCATCATTTTACTTTTACAAGAAGGGATTCTTGCTCATTAATTATTTTTTTAGACTGTTATTTATGTTCTTAATTGTGCTTTTTGGATGTAGATATGTGTTGGTACAAAAACTCTTGGGAGGCAGATGGAGAGACAAATTTTAAGACAATAAGACCTATGTTGAACACCTTTTTTTTCCCCCTACGTAGTGTATCAGATTTGAATCTATAGAGATTTTTAGATTTTTTATGCATGTTAAAATTGGATTCTATGAATGCAACATGGCATTGGTTTTGAGTTTTGTGGTTTCAATTAATATAGTTCAGTGTGTATCCTATCAATGCAATTAACTCGGTATATGTGATTGGGATTATCATTGGTAGTGATGTACACACGGATAGAGGCTTAACAAATAAAACTTTTTGTTGCGGAGTGCTACAGGCATAGGTAATTAGCATATCAAAGCTTTGCAACAATAAAAATATACCATATTTTACTTTGTTCCTACCCATTTTTTTCAACATGCTCCATTTGCTCATTGCTTGACCCGTCGCTTTAGTTGTCTTCAAAATATGTTGCGCCATGCCTTCAGGCACGGACATTCGCTAGTCTATCTATATCCTAGGGAAATGTAGCTGAAGTCAAAACCTCTCAACCCTCAATTCTAAAAAAAAAAAATTGAGGGGGCGAGGTGTTAGGGGTGGGGCGGCCATTACCAAAAAAAAAAAAGAGAAGGCGGAGGGGGAGAAAAGGGGGGAGAGAGAATATAGGGAGGGGTTGAGAGTGATTTTAGGGGGAAGAGTTGAGATTTAAGTATTAAATAAGTAATGATAAATAAAAATTATACTTTTTAGTTTTTTTCTTCTTGAAAATCTCTATCAATTTTTTTTCCTGAGTTATATTTTCTATCAATCAAAGTTGTGTTCGTTCAACACACGAAATAAACCTATATTTATGAGATTTTCAAGTTGTATTTTCTATTAACCAGAGTTGTGTCTGTTCGACGCACGAGACAATAAAAGATTTACATTGACATTTCTTTTATAAACTAGCGGTATGCCGGTTTGATACACGAAAATAAAAATCATGTGGTGCTCCAAATTCATTTTGCATGTCTTTCAGTGCAGAGAATAAGACTAATGCTATAGTGCATATATCGAACAAGGGGCCTGAAAAAATATTAAATCATCTTTTTTATCAACTAGCTTTGTATCCGTTCGACACACAGGGCAATTTATTTTTTTTTATTTCCGTGTATCGAACGGGCACAAACGCTAGTTCTCTAGATATAGGTGTCTTTCCAACCTACTTAATTTAAGTGTGATGTACTGTAAAAGAATGACATGTCTCGTAAAATAGAAAATAAGTACTAAAAAAATAAGAACCTTGCGAAACGGAGCCAAAGTGTCTTGATTGATGGATATCACAAGCAAGCTTATATAGATACTAAGTTAGGGATCCTTAATCTCATTAAAACCTTTTAATTTCCTTCCAAAAGAAAATTTTAGCGGGAAATTACCGGCCGGTCCTTTTTTCCTGTTGTATCTCAGGTTGGAAGATCTCAGGTTGGAAGTCCTCGTGGATGGAAGTTGGAAGTCCTCATGATCTCAAGTTCTAAGTCCTATTGGATCTCATAAAAGTCTAAGGGAATTGTGAAATAAGGAGGTGAATTCTGCTTTTAAGGGGTTTTTGGGGTGTGAATTCTATCAAATAGGGCATGTGAATTTTGCTTTTAAAAGTTTAAATTCTGTTTTTAGGGGGTGAATTTTAGGGTGTGAATTGTGTCAAATATGGCATGTGAATTCTGTCAGATACAGTGAATTCTATTTTTAAAGGATGTGAATTCTGTCAAATTGAGCATGTGAATTCTATTTTTAAGGAGTGTGAATTCTTTCAAATAAAGGGGTGAACTCTGTTTTTAGGGGGTGGATTGTGTCCAATACAGGTTTTGAATTCTATTTTTAGATTTTTAGGGGTGTAAATTCTGTCAAATAGAGAGTGAATTCTGTTTTTAGGTGGTGTGAATTCTGTCAAATAGAGCATGTGAATTTTGTTTTCAGGGGGTGTGAATTGTGTCAAATAGGGCATGTGAATTCTGTCATGGTAGGGTGTGAATTCTATCAAATAGGATTTTTTAGGGGGTGTGAATTATGTCAAACAGGGCATATGAATTTAGGCCGTGAATTTTGTTTTTAGTGGATGTGAATTCTATTTTTAGGGGATGTGAATTATGAGGAATATGAATGTGGCTCCAATTCACGCCCTCACATCCCTTACAGAATTCACACTGATAATTCACACCTCCAAATTACACCACCCCTTAAAAATTCATACCTACAATTTACAGCCCCAAATTACACAATTCACACGACAAAACTTTTTATGAGATGCACTGGACTTCGAACTTGAGATCCACTAGGACTTTCAACTTTCAAACAAGGAGATCACAAGGACTTCCAACATGAGATCCACTTCCATTGTGGACGCCTCTCTCTCTACCACAGCCATTGAGGTGATTTGTGGCGGCTAGGGTGGGGCGGCAGTTCTGGCCTGTGTACGTGATTGTGTGCGCGGTGGCAACGCTGGTGGTCCCGCACCGAATTAGGAGCTCATCATACTAGAGGAGCTTGAAACTAAGGCAAGTCCAATGCCATGGCTGTCGAGATGCACGCGAGTAATAAAGGTGGGGGTATTTTGGGTACATCACTTGAAATAGGGCTTCAGCGGAAAGGGTGTGACACGGGGTGGAGCTGGACAGATATGCGGTGACAAATCAGGGCCGACTCGAAAGAATCCCAAAATTTAGACTAGTATAATGGAGAAAGGAGATAAGCAAAGAGCTTCATCTGTAACCACCGCTACTACAATGAAGAAATTGGGCAAGCAAAGAGCTCCTTGTAACCATCACTAAAATTAGAGAGGTGCTACCAGTACACATAAGAAATTTGTACCAGCACATACATATTCTTTTTGGGCCCGTTTCGGGTACTAAGAAAATGATCGAAACCATTCATTTTGTTTATGGTCTCTTAAAAAATAAACTCAATCTGGTATCGGTTAGGTCGCCCAACTTTGTCACAGAGTTCAAGCTTGAATTTTAAAATAAAGTTGAATGTTTTGTAAACGCCCTTACTGATACTGGATTGAGCTTTTCTTTTCAAAGAGCCATAAACAAAGTATTTAAATAAAATGAGCGGCTCTGATCATTTTTTTAACCCGAAACGGGCCCAAGAGAGGTATGTACCACTGATACAGATAAAAAATCTGTACCATTATCCTTTCTGCTAAAATTATGATTGGAGTGAGCAATAAACATATTAATCACCCAGGTGACTCTCAGATGAGAGTATATATTCTAATTGAATCAACTTTTAAGAAAAAAATAACAAAAATAATGTCAATACCAAATGCAGTCCACTTTCCAATGATCGTTTGGTGCTACATTGCAACAAGCTGTCATTGAAAGAGAAAGAATTCCGTCTCACTTTCATCTTTCCAAATCATCAAATAACTTCAGTAGTTCAGTTTAATGGCGACAACAGATGGCAAAAATAAAAAAATCAACACCATTGACGTGCCAATGCACAAGACTATGCACACGCTTTCTTGAGGCAATTTTTTGGAAACAGAACAATGAATCCTATGATCTGGACAACAACAGCCATCGAATATGGATCATCTGCCCCAATAACGGGTTCCGGAGCATAAACTTGGTCCATTTGCGAAAGCTCCGTGCACGAATTGTAAAGCCAACGGCGTGACCTTGTTCGCAGAAGCAATTTTGCCAAAACATCGTAGATATGAATTAGCCTTATAGGGTGATTCTGTTGAGGCTGGAAAAGCCATTGTTAGTTCAACGCCATCTTTAGCACCAATAGATGAGGTTATTGCAGACATTAGAGTTGGAAGTCTCGGGTTTTAGAATGATTGAGTTTTCTAGTGTCCGGGTAACCAATAAGGGGATCTTCAACTGCCTCGCCTCTCCTTCCATTCGAAGGTTTTGCCGAGCAAACCTCTCAAAACTCAAACCCAAATGTATCACTATCTTCCTCGGCAATTTCCCCTTTGCTATAGTGACTCGCCATGCCCAGCGAGTCACTATAGCACTCGGCTGAGTGGGTCTCTTTCTCTCTCCACTAGTTTGTGGAAATGATTTATGGGTTATCCGTAGAAACTTTAAGTCCATCTCAAAATCAATTGGCAATAAGTAGAGAGGTCACAAATGTTATTAAGTGATCACTCATTCCATTCCCAAGCAATGTGGGATTCATTTTCTTTACATCCCCCCTCACGTGCAGCCGCGTTTTGAGGTTTGTCACGTGTGGCCACTTTTTGGGTCCAATCATCGTGCAGCCTTTTTGCTAGTTTGTCATCGTGAGGTGTGGATTGTGAATTTTTAAAATGTGGGGTGGAATGGGTCCCGCTCTAATACCATGTAGAAACTTTAAGTTCATCTCAAAACCAATTGGCAATGAGTGAAGATGTCTGAAATGTTATTAAGTGATCATCCATTCCACTCCCAAGCAATGTGGAATTCATTTTCTTAACATTATCATCAATTTGATTTTAATATGAGTGGTGATGCCAATATCAGGACGTAGGGTGTAGGTGGGCTGGTGATGCCAATATCAGGGTGTACGTGCGCTGTGAGTGCCGATTTGGGGGTGATTAGTTCGTCGGAGAAGTAGAGTGGCGTAGATACATGTTAGTATGTGTAGGAGGGGTTGGGGGTGGTATGGAGGATGGTGGTGGGTGTTGTAGAGGAGGGGGTATAAACGTATGTATAGAGAGAAATAACGTATGTATGGAAGGTGGCTGGGATGGTGTCGATTAAGAGGTTAAGGGACGCGACAGTGCCAGAGAAGAAGTTTTGTGATTTGAATAGCTGTTTTGGTTGGGCTGTTGAAGTGTTATGAGAGAAATTGCAGGCCTCACCCTCCCTACAAAAATTTGTCAAGAAAGCAAAATTACTTGACATCTCCAAAGAGTACCTTGGTAGACTCAAACTCGTTAGCTACAGATATAGTAATAAGAAGAGTTTTCTGGTTGTGTAGAAAATCGGGAAACATCACAGGTCTTTGAGATTGTATTATGTCACTTGATCTTTAGCTTATTAGCACGTTTTCGTGCCCCATGGGCACGGAACAATTTTTTCCTAAGCAATTGGTGTCAACCAGCTGGGTGTAAAATGCAGTAGCACCAGCGGTAGCCGGTAGGGTTAATTCCATTTAACCAAATATATCCACAGAAGGATACATCACTTCCATCGAAGCAGCAGTTATAAAAATAACAACAAACGGTTCACATGCCAGCAAATCAGTTTCAGCCTTTCGGGTTTGACAACACAAAACAGAAAACAGATTCAAAGTCATGTTACGGTCTATCTCAGCAAACAAACAAACAAACAAAAACAACCATTGTCTGATAATCAGTTTTATCAAAAGAAAGCGAATCTGAAACTTAGCGACCCCGTTTGTTTTGGATTCTAATTATTACCCCAATCATTACCTATATTTTTAATTATTACTTTATTTCTTTCTACACTCATTACCTACAAATTCAAATCCAAAATCTCAAAACGAACGGGGTCAACGTGACCGATGCATGTGCTGATTGGAAGAGCCAAAAGCTAGCCCCACGTGAATGCCATGTTGCCTTCCACTCTGCTAAGGGACTCGAACTCGCTAGAGTACGGATTGTTACCCGGTTGCGAAATATGACTTAAACCTAGATACGCGGTTCATCATCTTAATCATCTTGATACAATTCTTTCTTGCATTGTGTTCATTGAATCCAGTCTTCTTCTACACTCCAATTCGCAAATTTCACAAAACAATGCCGCCTCTTCTTCCACAGGTTCAGCTTCTTCCATAGGTTCTGCGACCCTTCTCTTTCCATTCCATCTGGAGGATGAAAGAACAACCCCAAAAAAAAAGAAAAATAAATCAAGAAGTAAATTCAATAATGGATTTATGTGCACGTAACAGTAGTTTAGTGAGGTTATCATTCAGCTGCTGGTTAATTAGACAAGAAAAGGTTTAAGAGTTTTTGAGGTGTGTAGCAATCCAACAGACATACCTCTCGAGGCAAAGTATTGGAAATCACTCTGCAAAGAGACAATAACATGACAAACTTAGTTGTAAACACATTACAACACAGATACTACTATTGAATGCATAACTAACTGGTTTATCTTGTTAATGCTAATTAATTTTTTTTATTGCTTTTAAAAAAAAAAAACTTTCGAGGTCAAAATTGAATGATGAGAAGATAAGTAAAGCACACCCAATGACATGCCGACCATCATCTCAAACAGCTTGGGAAATTAGATCCCTGATGCTTGTGCTATCACCTTCATAGCCTTGATCAGTGTTGACCTTCAAAAACCAAATTGCAAATTAGGCCACAAAAAGTGTATGTAACAGCTAAAGATTCAGGATTCTAATTTCGCAATGCAATTCATTTTGCAATTACTAGTTTGTAGTAAATATGTAGCATATAGTATGAAGGTTTTTTTTTTTTTTGAAAACCTTGATGGGTAAGGTCACATACACCCTGTTTGATCTATATGTGACAAACCCATTGCAAGAAAATAGAGCTTTTTTAGGGGGCCGGATTGGGCTCAAAATGAATCTGTGCACATTTAACCCTCAACCCATAAGCTTGCAGGAATGAAGAAAGAAATGTGAAGTTAGATTCCTCAACAGTCCACAAAATGGAGTTTTGGTTTTTCATAGCCCCGTCCCGCTAATAAAAATAAGTACTTATTTTTTGAATTAAATATAATGCATTTTAAGAAAATGACTTATTTATAAAACAGAAAATAAGTACTTAAAAAATAAATAACTTGACGGGACAGGGTCTGACTTTTCCATCTATGGGGAAGGATGAGATACCCAGACAAAGGTTGAGAGAGAGAGAGAGAGTATACAAACATCCCCCAACATGACAGGTCTTGCTTGTAAAACTTCCAAAACATGATAAGTAGCAACTTATAAACAAAAGTATCCCATTTTAACAAATCAGCAGAAAGATCGTAGAATGAAATGAAAAACCCTTGAACCAGCTTACAAACAACGATACTACATGACTTCCAACAAAACCCACCTCAAATCCAATAGAAAGCATGGTCAGAAATAAATTTTTTGCAAAACCCAGATGACAAAACAAACATGTGTCAACAACCCATGTGAAAAAAGCCCCCAACAATACCATATCTTTGCAGAAAACACTCTAAATACACGCATTTTTCAGGAAACCTATTGATGAAACAGACATTTTCCATCAACCCATGTGAAAAAAAGTGGTTATAGAAAAAACGGAGCCATTAACATGAAGAAAAGCTATACCATGCATTCCCTTTGGAGCTCTTCAGCACATTTTGGTAGCTGGTCATCTGCCCTGTCTACGCCCACCGAACACATACTCAAAACCCAAACCGCACAGGGTCTCTGTCGACGCCCACCGAAACGCATACTCGAAACCCCAAAACCCAAACTGTACTGGGTCTATGTATTCGGTGGGCGTAGACGGGGACACAAGACCAGCTGCCAAAATGCTGCTGAAGAGCTGCGGTCTGCCCCCCGCCCCCTCCCCCGGACGCCTCCACTTGATGCTTTACGCCCACGCTTCGTTCAGGCAGACCTACTTGGGTATGTCTTGCCAATCGCCAAAGCAGTGCTACTTCCAGGATTTTTTTGGGCCAAGCTAGGGAACCTTCCCTTTAGTGAAAGGCTCTATCCCGGAAAGAATAGAAAGAGAGGGGGAAGGCCGGAGTCAAATATCCATCTCTCTCTCTCTCTCTCTCTCTCTCTCTCTATATATATATATATATATATAACTCTCTCCGTGTAAAAATAAATAGACCCTCCCGCAGGAGCGGACCTACTATAGAGCACGTGGGGTCCCGTGCCACCACGTCCTTTAAAAAAAAAATTTGTGGTTATATATATGATTTATGTTGAATGCATGCGAGTAATTATTTGTTGGTGTATTGGTAAAATGCTTTCTTTCTAAACAAGAGGTGGTGGGTTCAAGATTACCCTATGCTCTATGCAGGTTTTTTTTTCCTTTTCCCAAAAAGGCTACTGGAAAAGTGTGTTTTTTTTTTTTTCCAAAAGGCAGTAGAATATAGTAGTTCGTACCTTATTTTTTATCTTATTCGTAGGTTTGAGTCTGTCCCATATTGCATTTGTATACTTTTTGTCTCCAAAAATGTAATAGTAAAGTTAGTAATAGAAAAATAGATGATAAACATGTGATAATGTTGTTTCGATCTTGCTATTATCAGTCCACTTGGCTGACGATAAACACACTAGAAGACGAGAAAATCATGTATTTCTGTGTACTTTTTATACCCTTTAATACACATTCACATACTCACTATTGTGAGCCCATTGAGCTGATTTTAGAATTTTTCTTGTTGTTTTAATGCATTTAGTCAAGGTGCGCAAATTTACTCAAGTAGTTAATTACTATTAAAATACATATCTGCTTTAAAATTGTTAATTTATCATGAATACTAAAATTATTTTAGAGTAAATGTGCTTAACTGTAACTCACATATAACGGTTACACAAAAATTGGTACCCGTTATGTCAAATTCCCAAGCCCGCTACTGTCCTCCCGGCTTCAGATCCCCTATTCCAGGTACAGGTGGAAGGAAAGTACTGAGAACACCTTACTTTTGTGGGAGATGGATATTTGACAAGCACATTTAACCCTCAACCCATAAACTTGCAGGAATGAAGAAAGAAATGTAAAATTGGATTCCTCAGCAGTCCACAAAACGGAGTTTTGGTTTTCCAGAGTCCAGTCCCGTTAATAAAAATAAATATTTATTTTTTAAATTAATGTGATACATTTTAAGAAAATGACTTGAACACCTTACTTTTGTCAGGTTGAGAAGATCGAGACTTATCATTTGGAGATGTTATGGGGCAGTCGAGGTTGCAGGTGGAGGATGCTTCTGGTTCTGCCCCTACCAGCAGGAGGCGGGGGTGCTGCTGTCCCAAGGGGGCAGCAGCGTGCTGCTATTCCGGCTTTTCGGGCCCATTCCGGTCTCGCTTCGATGATCTGAAACGTTCATTTTGTACAGCTCGTCAAGTAGAATAACTATACCAAAAATCAGGTTAATTGGGTATCATTAAGTGCATGATCGGAGCCCATATAACTCTCGGTCCATGGGTTACAAAGGATTTGATCCAGTGTTTCGGATCCATTCTTTTTAAGATAAAAGGATTCCGATCAGGGACTTAATGATATCCAATTAAGCTGATTTTTGGTATAGTTATTCTACTCGACGAGCTGTACAAAGTGAACGTTTCAAATCATCGGAGCGAGACCGCAGTGGGCCCGAAAAGCCGGGATAGCAGCACGCTGCTGCCCCCTTGGGGCAGCAGCCCCCCCGCCTCCCTACCAGCACAGCTGGCTCTCTCTCTCTCTCTCAACCATTTTACTTGTGCAATAAGTATTGCGGTTTTATTTGATTAAGAGTTTAGTTTAATTTAATTTTGATAGTAGGTGAAGAGAGAAATAGATTAATAATTGAATATATGAATAATAATTGAAGAGAGATAAAGAGAGATGAGAAAGTAATAATTAGAAAAATAGGATAATAATTAAAAAAATAGAATAATGATTGAAAACTAAACTAAAACTAACTAAAGGTTAACCAAACAAAGCCGCATTGTTGTGTTTGTGTGTGGTGGTAACATAACTTTATTTTTTTTTGACAAATCAATCCTTGTTTGGATCAAGATTTAGAAATTTTTTCTCAACTCAAAAATTATTTATTATTCCTATTTTTAATTATTATTATTCACTTATTATTCTTATTTTGAATAATTATTCTCATTTTTCTCACTTTGTCTCTCCACCTATTACATCTACTTCTAATCATTACTCTTATAAAAAATTTCTCGAAAACTCATCCAAATCCAGCACAAATTATCTCAAATATTATATACTCCATAAAAAATACAGTACAATAAAAGTGGATACTACCAATCTAAAATACAAAAAACATCAAACAAAAACAAAATACCCCAAACAAAACAAAACAAAACAAAAACGTATTTATTTTTAAATTAAAAATAATGCATTATAAGAGAATAATCTATCTCGTAAAGTAATAAATAAGTACTTAAAAAATAAGAACCTTAGTGGAACAGAACTTGAATCTCATATATGAACTTGTGAGCAAGGATCGATGGACCTACATAGGGGCACATGCCTCCACTCGAATGCGTGCACCCGTTCGAAATTAAAATATTTATTTTTAAATTTTTGTATAAATTAGCATAATTATAAAAATATGGTAATATATAAACATACACACTTGCATATTTTTATCGAGTTTCATCTTCCATATTTACTTTGGTTTTCTAAGTTGTTGAACCTTGGGCATATCTTATCTCTCTTCTTTGTTGTTTAATTTTTTTTGGGAATTACTTTCTGGAAATTAGGACAGCTTAGCCAATGGTTAATTAACTACACTTGTCATCACATGAGCTCTTCTCACTAATCCCTCTTTGTTTACTAGTACTCCCTTCGTCTCTAAATAAATGTCCAATCAACAAATCTAGACCTTTAAAAAAATCAATTTTTTGGTAAAAAATTCAAACTGTTTCAGAACTTGAAATAACTTATTGATTTCTATTGATTTATGAAAAAAAAATTGAAATTTTTAACTGATAAAATGCATCTTTTTAAAGATCTAGGTTTACAGTCCGAATATTTATTTAGGGATGTATGGAGTATATGATATTGGAGAAATTTTTGAGTATCACGTGGTGCCCACTCAATGCAAATCCGGACACTCCATTCCGATTTTGCATGGCTCGGATTTGGAGAGATTTTTGAGTGTCATGGTGGATACCACGTGGTACTTGCTTGATGCATTTTGACCGTCCATTTCGATTTTGGATGAATCGGATTTGGAGAGAGAAGGAGAGAAAAAGAAGAGAGAGAGTGATGGGGTAAGAGGAGAGAGAGAGTTTCAATTTGGACCGTCCAAAATACTTTTGGACGGTCTAGATGAGCTGTTCGGGCATCGCGTGGGCACGACCACGCGGTACTCACCCAGCACCCAAAAATGAGTAATTATTCAATAGTCCCGGACAACCACCTAGCATGTCCACGTGGCGCTCTTGATCAAGCGAAATTTTTCACGCGTAATACATAATCATCCTCTCTTGTTGGGTGATTAGGCCAAGGACAAAGATTGACCCACTTAATGCGGGTGCCGATAATTAATTATTAGCTGGAAGCACCAATAGGATATACCACGTGGCGCTCCGGTACTATTGAAGAATTTTCCCCCAAAAGTTTCTCATGGCGTAGATATATGGTGATAGATGTATAGTGGATGTATGGCGATGGACGAGGATGACGATCGAATGAACGGAGTACAGTAATAAGTAAAATCACGTGCATGCCTATTGCATCCACAATATATCCACAATATTTTTACCCATGCAACCTACTATAACTGTGACAGACTGACAGTAGCCAGTAGGGTTAAAAGCAAGCAGAGGAACAGGAGTAGCATCTTTTTGTGTATGTGTGTTATTTTATGCAGAGAAGGACGATTTGGGTTTTTACTTCGATCCTTTTCCTTTCCTGCATTTGAGAATCCGAGGCCTTTTAAAAGCCCAATCCGAAAGGCTCCTTGCTGTTTTTTGAGCCTCTGCCTCTGCCTCTGTAGTCTCTCTCTCTCTCTCCCTTTACTCCGATTAAGGCCTGTTTTAGCGTGAGTTCTCCTAAACTTTAAAAAAAATACTTTTGTTTTTATTTGATTTTTTTTATACATTTTTTAGTTTTGCATTCAACTTTTATGAATTATTAATTCGTTTTTACAAGAGAAATGGGAAAAGTAAATTTTTTTTACTTGTACCCAAGTATTTTAAAAAATAACCACTTATTAGCAAAATAAGTTAAATAAGTTGAGCTATTTTGCTAAGAAAATACTTATTTCCCAAAATACTTACCTAAAAGTTAAAAAAAAATTATTTTTCCGATTCTTCTTGCCAAGACGAAACAATAATAATCTATAAAAGTTTAGTGCAAAACTAATAAATGTAAAAAAAATTCAAATAAGGACAAAGCCAACTTAATTCTTTTTAAGTTTAGGAGAGCTTAACTTAATAATTTTAGGCAAATTCTCGCTGCTTATGTGGGACCAAAAACCAAACTTTACGGAGGGTTTATTCATTCAAAATTACAACTTGTTCACACTTATAAATAGGGATGCAAAAATTTTCAATTAATATAAACAATATGCAATTTTGCCACAATTTGTTAATAAAAAAATAGTGGAAACACCACCAAAGTACAGTGAGTAGTATCATTGCATGTCGAGACAAACCACTGACAATGACATAACCTCCTTGGTCCTACAGTATTTTTGGGCACTTTACATTTTTGTCCCAGGTGTTTTCTAATGAAAATTTTGTAAATTTTTATTCGTGGTAGAGAAGTTGTTGGTATTTTCTGTAGTGAATAAGTTATTAAGAAATGTCAAGTTATTTTCGATTGTTGATAATTTTTTTGTAAGTGAAAAAAAAATCGTAAAATGCTGAAATTTTTTTGTTAATAAAAACGATATGATAAAATACGTTAAGTTTTTAATATTTTTTATAGTAGAAACGGGACCTTAGTTTTCTAAGAAATAACAAAGCAAAATAAAAAATGTATAAATAGTAATACTTGGCAGGGGCTTTTTCCTCTATAGCAATTTTGGGGTCCTTTTCCCCCTTTCATTTCATTTTTACCAATATTTTTTGAACATCACCAATATTGTCCGAACTCTTCCTCTCAATACATCTGTTTTGCATATATAGTATTGTCTGAACCTAAGGTTCTTAATATTGTACCTGCTAGAGTACTGATTTTTCTATTCGTACGGTACGTATTGATACTAGTAAGATACTAGGTACTGTATCAAATTTTATCACAATTAGAACAAGTCCAATGGGGCGATGGATAGTTATTTTAGTGTGATTAAAAGTTAGTTAAATGGACAATAGGATTCCCTTCTCTCCACGGACAATTATTTTAGGATGAAAATTTGATTAACTAACTTTTTTCCCATTTTATAGGACTCCCCCCTCTTTCCGTCGACTCTCCGATGAGAGTTGTTTCTGGCGTTCAACCTTTCAGCTGTGAGCAGATTTTCAAATAATCTAGCGAGGTAGGGTAGATTTTCCAGATTCCAGTGAGCTAGGGCAGATTTGCCGGCCATTTTCCAACGACTCAAGTATACTCCGGCCATCCATTTTTTTTATAAATTGGGTGATTTATTGAATTGTCTAGGAATGAAAAGATGCATTTTCAGGCAACTCATGTATACATCAAAGTTATTTTCCATCCCCATTGGAGAATAGATTTTCCATTTGGAGCTGAAAAATGGCTATAACAACCCCATTGGAGTTGCTCGTAGTGTTATTTATTATTGGTATGCGGACGTGCTCTGTCTTTTCTCTCTACAGTGGTTGGATAATTGTAAACTTTTATAGGTATATTCCTAATTTCATATTTCTTGGTAGAGCTATCTACGGTCCGGATCGGATCGAATTCGTATGAATCCAATCTTAATCCGTATCTCACGATTTTTAGAAAATGCAATCCAATCCTAATCCAAAAGTCTCATGGTTCGGTTCGGATTCCGAACCGTGAATCACGGTTCGGTTCCGATTTTATCCACGGATTTCCTTCCAAAAAAATAAAATGATGCTACTACCATGATCATACTCCAAATAAAAATGCAAACACTAATTTCCATAAACATTGTCCAAATTGTAAAGGCAATAAAGGCATTAAGGCAATAAACATGGTAAAGGCAGCAAGGCAGCAACCAAATAAAATTAAGCATTGTCCAAAATATACAAATTCTGGTCAAGCATGATCTACATATTACATCCCATAAAAATCAAACGAAAAATAGCAAATTAGTTCCTCAAAACAAACAAGCAAATTAGTAAAAGGGAAAATTTTAAAATGGCACCTGAACTTTTACTCTAATGTCACCAAAACACCTAGACTTCAATTTATTTCAATTAAACACCTAAACTTACTAAATCCCCAAAATGAGGCACCTGTCGTTAGTCTCCATCCATTCTGTTAACAAAATTGCTGATGTGGCAAACATCACCCGTTAATTGGCCTCATTTTACATGTTAGGAAGTAAAAGACATGCACACAATCAAAACCCCACCCTTTCACTCCGCTAGATCTATCGTCGCTTCCACTTCTTGAACCCTCCTAATTTCCTTTGCTTTCCCATCAACCGAAGCCATAATTTCTCCCAAATTCGGTTTGATTTCTTCAACAATCCTTGATTCTGAACATTGGGCTGGAACGCGATTTGCCTCTGCTCAACCACGGAAATTGCTCCTAAGAAACCTCATCAGTGGCGGTGGGAACTTCTCCGACTGGTCTAGTGAAAGGGACTAGATTGGAGGTTTGTGGGGTTTTGATTTTTTTTTTTTTTTTGATCCGTGGAGTTTTGATTGTGCACACAATTAAAAGGTGAAGAAAAATGAAGTAGGGTAGTGTTGGGTTGTGATTGTGTGCATTTTATTTGCTTTCTAACATGTGAAATGGGCCCACTTAACAGGTGAAGTGTGCCACATCAGCAATTTTTTGGATGGAATGGATGGAAGCTAACGGCAGATGCCTCATTTTAGGGATTTTGTAAGTCCAGGAGTTTAATTGAAATAAAGTGAAGTTTAGTTGTTTCTGTGACATTGCAATGAAAGTTCAGGTGCCATTTTGAAAATTTTCTTTAATAAAATTATAATTATCTCTATTATAAAACAGAAGGGTGTGGGGACAAGTTATTGCAACGGCTCAAATTTGTTTGATCCAAGGGTTGAGATGCATTTTTTCACATTTTATGAAAGTATCCACATTTGCCCATCATATTACATAAATGTCATCTGTTGTCTAAGAGAAAAAAAAGAATTGAAATGTGTGTGTGTGTGAAGACAAAGAAGGGGGAAAAACAATTCTCCTTTCTTCCTATCTACAAGACCTTTCTTCCCCTATGGGTTGACTGTCTTTGGGGAAGGGGTTCTCCCCCCCCCCCCCCCCCCCCCGGGACTGCCGAGCATTGAGACCGTCCACTCCTCCTCAACAGTCAAACCCCTCAGGGGAAATCAAATCAGAAGAGGTATTTTTTGTTACTCATCATGTGTTTGTTAAAATGCTCTCTTCTATTTTGTATACCCTTCCTCCAAAATCTGGAGAGGTATTTTCTATTGCCCACCATGTGTTTGTTAAATATTCTCTTTTGTTTTGTAGAGTTGTAGAGACTTTGTAGGTTTTTTTTCTTTTTTGAACGGTGTTTGCATAATTTCGTGAGTTACTAATTTCTTAACTACATTGTTTGGTATCCACTTATTTCATATCTCAATAAAAAAAAATCTTCGCCGTTCAAAAAAAGAGAGATTAATTTTCAGCAATTTGTAACTACATAAAAATTAAAATAATGTTTTGAGTCACTATCGAGATTCAAAGGGTATTTCAATTCCAATCGGAGTGAGTAGTACTGTAGGCACGGGCAAACATTAATTTATATATATTACACACACATCTATATTTTTATTCTTTTAAATATCTCACGGTCCGGTTCGGTTAATCCACGATTTTGAAATGAAAATCCAATCATAATCCATATCTCACGGTTTTTTAATTTTCAAATCCGTGTCCGGACCATTAATCCATGGACAAAATCCAAAAAACACGAATTGAATTGGTCTGGACCGATTTCACGATTCTCGATTTTTCTTGGACGGCCCTATTTCTTGGTTGTACTATTCAAACTAGTAAATGATTTGATATTTATGTTTTTTTTATCCTAAATATTTATGTTAATAGAGCTAGCAAAAGATACTTAGAGTGATTTTTGAACACTCTTACCAATTTTAAAAGCCACCATTGCTTTTATGAATAATGGCAATCGAATATTTTAGCTTAAGAGTATGGCCTTACTGTTATGCTCCCACTTAACTAATTTCATTTGCCTACAAAATAGATTGCATACTATCAAGCTCTAACACTCCTAACTGCCAGCCATATCCATAATTGACACTTTAGAAATACATGGATCAACCTCTTGGACATGCCAAGTGCATGATCAATCTATTCATCAATCAGTTCAATTATTTTTTAACAGAAGTGATAAGTGCCAAAATATACATATTTTGGCTCTCCAATCTGCATTTATTAGTCTTTTATATTTGTTAACTGATTTTTATTATGTGTTTTTATGTTTATAGGTTGCTCGAGCTCGTTGTCTAAGACTGTTGATAGAAAGAAGATTTTAAAGAAGTTTGGAGTTCAAATGCAAAATAATTCAAAATTGAATGGTTCATTTGTTATTTCATGAAGTTCAAAGAGTCTTTGTGTGATTGAAGTCTTCGATACTAATTTAACCTCCTGGCGGTACAAAACAGTGAAAAAGGAGCGGCCGACTACAAGGACGCATAACGACGAGCGAGGCTGCCGTTCTTTGGATGGAATGTTGTTTACTTTCTTTCTGAGTGTTTTTTTTTCACCAAGTTATGTAAAGCTTTGTTTAATTATTCGCATTTTTGTAACTCGTTTTAATTTCTGGTATTTATAAAAATTGTTAATTGGTTCTTGTTTAACTTAGATTTCTTGTTGATTTTTCATCTCGCGTAATAGAAGTATATTTCAAACTAGGGTTTCTTCTGTTTCTCGTGCAATGATTAGTAAGTAGTCATATAGGTAGGGTCACGGAGTGATTAGCACGCCGTGGTCAGTCCGGGCACTGCTCTTATTTTCAAACAATAAAGAAAAAACAATTTTAGGTTAATAAATAACATTTGTTAGACGAATCCGGGCATCGTCAGAGCCCATGCGAACGGGGTCCAAAACCATTATTCGCTACGAATGGGTGAACGGCGATCATAAGAATTCGCATTTTTTGGGGTATCCTTTTCTCACTAAAATCGAACGTTTTAAGAACACTGAATTGAGCAAGTTAATCCGGACTAGTTACGAGTGTTATAAACCCTTCGACCGTACCTCCTTTAAATTATTCGAAAAGAATAATCAATTTCTCAGGTTTTAGTTTATCTCAATCAATTGATAAGCGGTGGTTACCTAAGAGTCTATTTAAATAAGTAACAACCCGAGTTTTTAAGTCAGCACATATCACCGTCTTTGTGGATTCGACTCCTAACTTACCAGATATTATGTTACGTCAGTTTTAACTTTACTCTTAGGGCAACCCATTATTTTAGGACTAGGGAATCGGTCAAGAAGACACACCAAGGTCACATATACAACACCTGTATCTTAACTTTTATGCGACTAACTTTACGCTTTGACAAGTCTAGAAGGCAAAATTGAGATGGATATTAATTCCAAAACGAAATGCGAAAAAACCCCGACAATATCAGGTAAAGAAAGTCACAATCTGGAAAATCCAAAACTTAAAAACTTAAAAGGGAAAGCCATAAGGTGGAAAAGAGAATTCCATTGTGGTTTTGTAGACTTAGTACCCAAAGGATATATAGGATCTTCCTATTGCTAAGATATTCGGCAGAAATGATGTTATTGGTCCAATAATAACTCAAAGTGATTCACAAAATCACAAGATAAAGATATCTGACGCATGATACCAAAGAGATTATTTTGTGCCTCTGGGTCACTGTACTAGTGCACAGGCTCCTCCACCACACATTGAAGTGGAACTGATATACTTGTCTTGAGTCCTGCCCAAGGGCATTGAATAATCCAGAAATAAGCAAACACTACTTGCCAATGCATTACTCAAGCCAAGAATGTAAGAGCGCTAAAACCATCAAGAAAGAAGGATTATTGGTAATCATTAAAGCAAAATTGGTCCCCAGGCAACAATGTACAGTTCCACAGCATCAACCGAAAGTTATAATGTATAAGAAAGGTGTGAAGATTATTACTCGAAACAGCTGACCTGTCAACTTGTATATGCAAAAATAGGCTTTTTGACCACAATTTAAGGGAACAAAAGGAAAAAGACTATTGGATCAAGTGAATCCGAGTCTCTGGGTCCCTACACTTCCCGCGATTTCTTTCCAAAACTATTTTCTGTTTTTCCTCGGGGCCTATTCTGCTTAATTGGCTTAAGAATACTTTTCTTTCACCAAAATTGCCAGTAAGTACTGATCAAAAAAATAATGCCGGTAGGTCTTTTTTTCTTTGAGTTCTGCTTTTTGTCTACAATTTGCTGCTTATTTCATTTCATTTTGTTTTTTTTCAAAAGGGATGGGAAAAAATGCCTGAATGGGGAAAAAGAGCCTATAAGCCGGGGAGTTTTGAATAATGTTTGTAATTTGAAGAGCCCATAATTTTTTTTTGCTTTTGTTTCCTTGGCTTTTTTTAAAGATGTCTGAATGGTGTTCATTCTATTTCTACCATGCATTTTAACAAACACATTGAAAGCAAACATATGCCATGGGTGATTAATAAGAAACCGAAAACTCAGCAATAATTGCAAACTTCAAAACAGAAAAGGGTACTAAACGAATAAAACATTGAACTTACAAAGGAGGGAGAGAGGACGATGGTGATGGAGGTGGTGCCTTGAGAGAGAGAGAGAGAGAGAGAGAGAGAGAGAGGAATTCTGGCGTGGGGGTTTCAAAAGACGAAGTACAGTGAATACGTCGTTTTGGAATGTGGTGGCGAGGCATGTATGGCAGTTGTGTAATTAGCTTTAAAATGTGAGCTCTTTAATGAAATGGGCTCTTTAATGGGATGAGGAGAATGCCTCTCAGCTCTTAGATCAAATCAATCCTAACCATTTCAATAACTTGTCCCCACACCCTTCTGTTTTATAATAGAGAAAAGAGTAATGCTACAGGTACCGACGAAACCCGTAGGAAAATCGTACCGACGGCCGCGCCGGGCCGTCTCAGGCCACCGGACGGCCGATCCGAGCCGTCCAAAAATTTTAAAAAAAGCCACGAGGGTCCACGCGGGAATCAATGGCATCTGATGTGTGTAGGGTGCTTGATCTAAACACTCTATTTTTTGTGTATATATGAGTGTTTAGATCAAGCACCCTACACACATCGGATGTCGTTGATCCTCGCATAAGGCCCCCTCGGGTTTTTTTTTAGAATTTTTGGATGGCTCAGATCAGCCATCTGGTGGCCGGAGACGGTTCGGTGCAGCCGTCGGTACGATTTCCCAACGGTTTGGTCGGTACCTATATCTTTTTCGAGAAAGAAAATCCGATCTAATATTTCATTCAACGTGTGAAGAATAATAAAAGACTTTTGTTCCAATCAGCTTTACGATTGGATAAAAAAAATTAACCTTACGTCAATCATAAAATATTTATTGCCTAAAAGAAAAGTGACGGCTGAACTCAAAGGAGTGCTGATTTTTTTTTAATTATAAAAAACCTCCAAGGGAGTGGACTGAAATAAAATTCTTTATTTTCAACCAAAACAAATATCTTTATTTTGTGTAGTGCTTCGGATATAAAGTATTGTAATTCATTTTCGTCACCGCTGGTCAAAAATTCTGGAGCTGCCCTAGCATTACGTCACATTCCCTCTGGGCAAGTTACATATAGTAGAAAACCAACAGGAAGAGGCAATTTATTAGAAACATAATATATAGTAGCAGTGCTGTACAGTAGCATTTCTGTAGTAACTATGATCCCTCCGGGCAAATTACATATAGTGAAAAACCACTGGCAGAAACAATTTATTAGAGACATAACAATACAACCAAAGATCCCGAAAACAACAAGTGTTATAGATCCTCCCATTGAGAATTTAAGCATTGGTTTCAAGAAATGGATAATCAGTGTAGCCAACAAGAAGATCAGGAATGTAAATAGTTTCTCTATTGTACTTCTTGAGCGGTACGTCAGCCCAAACCTACGAGGCAAATCCGGGTTGGCCAAGAACAAATGACCGTACGCGACAACATCCGTGCGATTCTCCGCGACAGCTTGGTTACCATCTTCTCTTTCATAACTGCCTGCGTAAATGAAAGCACCGTTAAAGCCTTCCTCATGGGCACAAGACTATATTGGGGGCATTCACATTTTTCTCCGACCATCTTCATTCTAGGCTCAACCATGTCACAGTATAGTATGCCGAATTTACTCAAGGATTCTGCCGTGCATGTAAAGACCTAGAGCATTTGGATTCAAGTCGCCTGATTCCATGTAATCGGCGAAGGGAGACAGCCAGATTCCAACTTTATCTGCTCCTATCTCATTGACAATAGCTTCAACAACTTCGATCTAGTGCAAACCGGCAACGGTTCTCCAAAGAGCCTCCGTAATTATCTGTTCGGTCATTGACTTGGTCTTTTAGGAGCTGGTCTATTAGGTAACCATGGGCTCCATGGATCTCAATCCCATCAAAACCTGCACGTTAAAAAGACATTGTAACTCAAGAAACATAGCATACTACAGTAGCAGGGATCAGTACCAACTTGAGGGAAAATTCTTATTGCACGTTTTGAATCCAAAATATTTGAACCTGCTTAAGATCGATCGAACAACTTTACATCGAAACAAGACTTCTAATCATTAGGCAAGTCGAGAAAGAGCTGGCTGCGTAATAGTGATCTTGTGTTAAAGAGCACTATTATGGATTAACTATCATTTTCCGACAACATACTAAAAGGTTTCTACGAGATACATATGGTGTTTACAAGACTGGCATTGATTTTGATTAACAGAGACTTGATATCACGGTATGAAGTGAATAAGCCCCAAACGTATCAGCTTCCATAGCAATCTTCGCAGCAAGTTAATAGAAACCAAACTGGAGGTGAAAATTCATCAGTTCTAAGCCATCGTGGAGGTGAAAATTCTGCTACATAAACATCCTTAAATCCTATTTGAAGAGACAATTTCTTGTCTGTGGAAGAGATTGGAGCCTGGCCGTTTGGCTGGAAATCTTTACGCGGTATAAACACAGATAAGTCAATAGAAACCGAAGTGCTACGGGGCCTTAGTGTCTTGATCTAGAAGAAGAGGCCAATACAAAAGATAAACAATGACTAATGATCAGTCTCTAGACGTAAGTTTGAAACGAGAGATTACGTAATATTTACAAGTCATGCTAAAGGCTATTCCAATTCCTCGGAATCTTGATGCCTACATCGGAGCAGCTACAAGTCTAGCCAGGGAAATTTGGGGGCTACGTGACAGATTACAGTTAACAACTAGTCTTCAAGTTGAATCGGACTCCATGGTCATGATCCAGTTGCATGCTACACATTAGGAGGAAAAACACCAACTGAGTGCTCTATTAAATTATTGCAGGTACCTTTTGCAGCAATTAAGGGTGAGAGAAGTGAATCATAACTTTCGAGAGGGTAATGCATGTGCGGACCGGCTGACAGATTTGGGACTGCAAGTCTGCAAGATGAGGGGTTTAATGTCTTAGATAATATGCCTAATTGTATTTCTATTCAATTAAGGACAGATGCCCATAGGTTATATACCCTAGACTCATGTACTCTACTATTTATATAATCCCTGTTTACCAAAAAAAAAAAAAACAATTAGTACATGGCTTCTACCGATATTAAACAGTACAAAGCAAAACTGAAACAAGAGTGACTAAACAAAATTACCCAGAAAACTAAAGAATTCAAACGAATGATCATAATTCAATACTAAGAGCGTAAAGTATTCACAATCAACACTAACTTAAAGACGGGTTCTAGTGTGTTAATTATAAGCTACTAACTCAGTACTAAAGCTAAGTTCCGCTAAGATTTTTTGGGCTTTTTCTTTTTTTTTCTTATTCAAATCGTTTTCGCTTTTATTAATTTTGCGCCTAACTTTTGTGGATTATTAATTCGGTTCGTCGAGAAAAATCATGGAAATGTAAAAAATTATGACTTTTATCCAAATTTTAAAAAAATATCTAAGATAAAGCCTAAAAAATTGGCTTTTGGGATTTTTTTTCTTGGATATTTTAAAAAATATTTAGGTAAAAGTTATAATTTTTTACTTTTTCAATTTCTCCCTTCAGAACAAATTGATAATCCACAAAAACTAGGCTCAAAACTAGCAAAAGCGAAATTTTTTTAATAATGACAAAACAAGAAACAGCTTCAAAAATCTTATGCTTCGACGAGCCTAGAAGGCAAAAATGAGATGGATATAACTCCAAAACGAAATGTGAAAAAACCCGACAATATCAGGTAAAAAAAGTCGCTATCTCCTTTCAAATAAAGTCTCCAAAAGTTAAAAAGGGAAAGCAATAGGTGAAAAAGAGAATTCCATTGTGTAGTTTTGCAGACTTTATTTGAAAGGAGATAGGAAATTAAGGCCCCATTTGATAATCATATTAGCACTTAGGATTGGATTACACGGGACTACTAATATTATGTTTGGTAATCCAAAATGAGTTGGAATTATTAGTTTTTAGGACCAGTAAGATGGGTAATAGGAGTATTGAGAAGGGCCTTTTCCACTTGGTATTAACAATCCAATACCCTCCTCGCCAATGCACAAATACGAAAATAGCCTTCTTCAATCCCATCTCCTTACCAATCCTATCCCATGTAAAGGGCAAAAATGAAAATGTGCACTAGGAATCCAATCCTATCTCATGTGAAACAAACATGATATTAATAATTATATTATCTAATCTCATCTCAAACAAATATACTCATCACCAATCACATTTCCTTACCAAGTCCTTCTCATTACCAATCTCAATCTTAATCTCATCTCCTTGCGAATCCCATCCATCTATCATTGTTATTAAACGGGGCTTCAGAGAATTCCATTGTAGTTTTGTAGACTTATACTGTATTTGTGAATTGTGAGTACCTCTACAAATTAAGGAGATAGGATCTTCCTATTTTGCCTAAGATTTTTTTTGCTAGGCCTATTTTGCCTAAGATATTCAGGGGGTGTTCCACTAATCCTTCTTTTTTAAAAAGTTCTTTTTCTTAAATTTTCAAATTCAAATATAATGAAAATGAAAAATAATTTTTTGATTTTTTTTGCACCGTATAAAAGATCTCAATGAAATCTATCAAACAAGATCCATATTGGTAGAAAAATTATTTACGTAAACACATGATTTTTAAGCTCGAAATTACCTTTCTTTTCTAAAAAGTTCTTTTTTAAAAAACGGGAACACCACCTCAGCAAAATTGAGGTTATTGGTCCAATATTAACTCAAAGTGATTCACATAATCACAAGAGATAAAGGCATCGTACGCATGATACCAAAGAGATTATTCTGTGCTTTTGGATCACCATCACGTAATATTCACTCTTTTTTCACCATACGTTGAAGTGAGACCGACACTTGTCTTAGACCCCACCCAAGAGCATTGAATAATCCCGATATAAACAAATACTACTTGCCAACGCACGTTCGTCTAAAATAAAGGCGAGAGATACTCCTATATCACATACAAGCAAACAACAAAAGCTAGTGCTGGGAATCTAGCTCTTTGTAGAGCTTGGAATATTTCAGAGAGAATTTTGTAGCTAGCTGGTAGTTGGGTTCTGATGCAGTTTGTTTACTTTGTCTTCTAATTGCTCCAGTTTGTTGGTTTCGTTTTCCTCTGGGGTATGCCCCGTATTTTCTTGTATTCCGTGCTTTATTTTTTATAATAAAATTCTTCTTTATCAAAAAAAAAAAAGGAGAATGATACTCCCACCGAAGGGAGTCCCACCGCGCCGCCCACGGCACCGCCGCTGGGCTCACTCCGGCCACCAGACGTCCGATCCGAACCGTCCAAAATTTTTTTTAAAAAAAACCGAGTGGCCCTACGCGAGAATTAATGACATCCGACGTGTGTAAGTGCTCGATCCGAACTTCCATTTTTAATGGCTCGGATCATCTGATGTTTTGAAGTTCTGATCAAGCACTTACACACGTCGGATGCCGTTAATTCTCGCGTAGGGTCACTCGGTTTTTTTTTTAAAAAATTTTGGACGGTTCGGATCAGATGTCTGGTGGCCGGAGTGGGCCCGGCGGCGGTGCGGTCAGCGGCGCGGTGGGACTCCCTTCGGTGGGAGTATCATTCTCCAAAAAAAAAAACAAAAAAAAAAGAAAGAAAATTATGATCTTTACCTACTCAACTCGTAAGAATAAAAAGACTTTTGTTCCAATCAAATTTACGATTGAATAACAAAAATTAACGTCACGTCACAATCATAAAATATTCATTAACCGAAAGAAAAGTGACAACTGAACTCAAAGAGTGCTGTTTTTACTCCAAGAATAAAAAGGCTTTTTGACGATGAAGATTAAAAACTAATTATGACTAATAATAATTAATTATCCATCTAAAGTGTTTCATTAAAATCTGAACCGTCCAAAATAGAACTGGATGCGCGAGATTTAACAGCTCCATAAAAAAGACACTCTCGATAATGAATGCTCCCATTTGGGACTTTTTTCAGACTCCTATGGTGACTAAAGTCTACCTTTTTATGAACTTAACTTAAATTTAACTTAAATTTGAGAATTTTATCCTTATTTGATTTTTTTTTTTTTGCATTTGTTAGTTTTGTGCCAAAATTTTGACGGCTATTGATTCGTCTCGACGAGAGGAATCAGAAAAGTAAAATTTATTTACTTTTACACATGTATTTTAAGAAATAACCATTTTTTAGAGCAAAAAGTGATTTTTTGCGTTAAAAAGTGGTTATTTCTCAAAATAATTGGGTAAAAGTGAAAATTTTTACTTTTTCGATTTGTCTCGTCGATACAAATTAATAACCCACAAAAGTTTGGCGCAAAACTAATAAATGCAAAAAAAAATCAAATAAAGACAAAATTTTTAGATTTAAGTTAAGTCCATAAAAACGCAGAAGATAATAAATCCAGACAACAACGGAGGAGTCAAAATCAATGGACTAAAGACAACAACCATCTAGTACTTGGGATTATCCAAGGTGATTAACGAAAGAGACTCTGGCACTAACTAAAATAACTGGGCTAACTCCTTGAAGAACAACGGTCGAAACGAATTTATTTTCAATATCACGATGAAATTTCAAAGATTGCCCAGCAGAATTTTAAAGATTATCCGGGCCATAGCACTGCAAAAATGAAACAGAAGGGAAATCAAATGACAATACCTATGAGAAAGTTGGAAGTTTCCGATTTTGTGGGGAGTGAGAAGGGGGATTTGGAGGAGGGTACTATCTTCCTCTCGTGCTTCCCCTGCTTGTCCTTCCATTTTTATTGTATCGGACAATTGGAAAAGTGGTTGGAATTAAGGAATATGATTTTTTCATTTGGCACGAACTGGGGTGGTATAAATAGAGAGACTACAGGGTGTGCATGTCCTATAATGATGGCCGATGTTGGTCAAAATTTGGAGTGATTGTGCGTTGTCCCTCGGGTATGGTAGGCGGGTGCCTCGACTCCCTTTGTACCGCACATTTGTATTGGTTTACACATTTCGTTATCAGCTCCACACAAATGTGTGGCGAGGAGGGAGATTGGGACATTGTCCTATCATGCCCTGGGAGCATTGAATAATAGTTTCCAAAATTTGGGAGCTTGGGTCCCAAAGGAGGGTTGGGGACAAATACATCAGTCGTGACGAATCTAATCGGTGACGGACACAGTTTTTTTATGAGTGCTAAAATGGAAGGGCAGGCATATATTGTATTTAGTCATTTTCGCCAGAAAGTATTGGCCGGTGTCACCACACAACTATTTTATAGGGGATCTCATCCTACATATGTATTGAACCTCAAGTCCAACATGAAGATAGTGTTAAGAATATGTTTGGTCCTGATAAAAGATTATAAAGACTTGAACTTGGGTATTATCCAACAAATTTCCAACCACTAAATCAATCTTACATTGGTGCGATGGACTGTACATACGTGGGGAACAAATTAAAAAGGTAAGGGTTTTATTTTATTTTTATAACCAACTGTCTTGCTAATTTCAACATCCTGAAATTAATGACCAGATAAAACTCCAATGACCTGATCTTTCGAACCTGAGATCTTAAGAAGAAGTCCTTAGGTTGGGACACTGGGTAAGTTCCCTTTTGGTAATCGATACTCCTAATATTTTCTCTCCCTCTTATAACTGAATAGTTATTGATTGATGTTGGAACATGGCAAAGTGGCACTCTAGGGTCCTAACTCCTAACCACCACAAAATCAAATGAGACTCACAATTAAGTGTGTGTATAAATTCTGAATAATTGTGTGGTGATTAAGAGCATTGGAGTGTCACTTGGTCATGCTCGAAGAGCAGTCAATAATTATTTATAATTTTAGTCTACTTTTCTACTTGAAAATGTCGCGTAATAATAGATGTTCATTTTGCCAAGTCAATATGAAAAAGTTGATAAATTTCATTTTTGTCCTCTTTTGAAGTAGAGTAATAGCTCTTATTATTCAAAATAAAAGATAATTTTGGAATGTCGTGTTTCGTGATGTGCAATAATTTTGTCTCCTTAAATACTTAGATTCTTCAAAAAAGATGCGTAAAAATTATAGGAGGGGGTAATTAATTAATTTTCTTATTTCTTGGATGAATTTAGGCAAAATTGAGTCTAAATTCATTCAAAAAATAAGCAAATTATCCGTGTCTAGATTCTTTTTAGAAATTAAAGGGGTGTTTCCGCTCAGCAAAAAGTTATGAACTACTCCTTGTAGTACTTTGTAGTCAGATTATATTGTTTCTACTAATTAAACTATAGTTTAAAGATGGTATAGAGGAAATGTCAAAGGCATAACGGATGTGAAAAAAAATTTAGTATAGGAGAAACGACTTTACTTTTGACAATAAATTATAAATGAAAAAGATAGCAAAAACGGGGCTTTAGGCATTTTTAAGTCCTAAGAAAAGCCCTTCTTGATTGATTTTGAAATGAGAAGGACTTTAGGCATTCTTCCACCTCTTTTTGGGTATGAGAAACTAGAAGCTCTTTCTTTTCATTTGAAATGAATGAGAAGTCGAACTCACTTCCGAGAGAGAGCCCACTAGACTAGACTGATCGTAGCAAAAAGTGGGCTATTGGCTTGTCAGTTGTCAATGGACTCTTGATAGAACGAGGGTTCTTGAACCCTTAACTTAATTCGTTTATTTTGCATTCATGAAAGATTTTACCATGCTAGACCTCCTTTATTTCCAAAGGACTATCCAGCCTAAGACCACTTGCCCTATTTGACGGTGATGTTTTCCGGAGTTACCAAATTGAGATCTCACATAAATAAATAAGCTATTCCAATCTAAAAAGTCCACGAAAAATTGGGATACTCAGGATATCCACAATGCTATAGTAAAAAATTGATAATCAAAAATTGTCACATCGATTATTCATTTAAGAGATTGCTAAGATTAGCAAAATAGATGCCTACAATAACAAAATTAAAATTGGATAATCAAAACTTGTCATGCACGTTATCTTTTCAAACTACAAAAAACTAAAAACTGTGAATAGTAGAAAATAGTTTTTCTAAAAATAATTTTGAAACTAATAAAAACTATTTACTAAAAATAGAATATAGTTTTTGAAACTTTTTTTTGGAAAAAAACTAATTTTACAAAACAGTTTTCTAAAAAAAAAATTTCCAAAATATTATTTGAAAAGAAAGAGAGAAAGGAAAAGGGAGGAGAGATAGAACATTTTTGTATAATAATTGGTGTATTTGATTGAGAATATGTAGGGTCTATTAAATTTGATTTTTGTCAAAAGGTTGTTAGTTTTGGTTATCAAAAATCCAAAATTTGATTATTTCTAAGGAGGTTGTTAAGTTTAATTATAGTATTGTGAGCCATATTTTGTATAAATATTGTTAACTTTAAAAACTTTTTACTTTTGATTATAGCATTGTGGATACTCTCAATTGGAGGGAGAAAGAATGAATAATAAATTTGATTTCTCTTGTATGGGCAAGCTCAAAATTTACAAAAGTTGACGAAGAAAATAAGAAAACCTCATCAAGGACAAAAAATACTGAATTGAAAAATTAGGGAAATTTATGCACCCAAATTCCAAAGGGGACTTCCACTTTCAAAACCATGAGGAACCAATCCTGTTGACTTAAAATTGGATCATTGGATCAAAGTCCTGTATGAAAGGACCTCACAATAATTGATTACACCTAGCATATTTCCAACATGAGACCTAAGAGAAATAAATCTCCGAATCTCTTATCTTGACTATTAGGCCAATTCCTTGGGACTAACATTTAAGGAATGGGCTAGCACAAAGTGAACCCATTGGGATAGCTATTGTTATCATTGTCACTACAACCATAGCATAATTTGCAATAAAGTTATACAAACTAGACACAACGAAATTCGATCACACTAACATCCGGTCATTGATGTTCAATTGAAATACCAACCTCACGCTCTTTGGATATATATAGGTGTCTTCCAACCTATGCATCACTTAAGTGCCTTGACTTGGACAAGGAGGTTTGGCGACACCTCCGGCAAGTGAGTTTGATTCGGGTTTTGCTTGGGAAAAATTGTCGGCAGGGGAATTTGATTTGGGGTTTGTTTGGAAAAAATCATAACTAATTTGGGTTTGGTTTGAAAAAAAAAAGAAGAAACAAATTAATCCGGTTGGTGTTTGGATATGTTTGTTATTGTATTGGATAACTTAAATGCCTAGATGTTTAGAAATTACATTAGAAACTAGCGAAAGTAGAGAATGATGTTCTTCGAAGCAAAATATCTCGTGACTACTGGAGATGCTCTTAGCTCAACTCCATTTTTAGCACCAATAGATGTGGTTATTGAGGAGCAAGACATAAGATTTGAAGCATCGGGTTTAGAAAGATGGAGTTCTCCTCCTGGATAACCAAGTATAGAAAGATGGAGTTCTCCTCCTGGATAACCATTATTAACCAATACTAATTGGGTAGCTTCTTATTTAAATAAAAATTTATAGGTCTGTTTTTCTTTTATTATAAATAAATGCTAGTTTCGAATTTCATTATGTCCGTCCTCATTTGCTGGCATTTTCGATTATTACTAAATTATCACATATTTTTATCAAAAGCAAAAGAAGAAATCATGCATTGCACTTGACATTGGACCACCTTATAATTTTTCAATCAGGACTAACATCTACAATCCAATACTCTATTTGAGAGTATCAAAATACTCTATTTTATTCATAAAGTGATTTTAGAGGAAATTACTATTCATATTTACTCCAACCACAAACTCTCTATTTATTCATAAAGTGATTTTAGAGGAAATCTTCCATATTTTCTCCCATCCTCTAAATATGGAGGATCAAAATCCCATCCTCTCAAATAGAGGAGGCTTGAGAGGATGGGTTGGAGGAATTCTATACTCTCAAATGAAGGAATAGAGCATGGGTTGGAGATGCTCTAAGGAAAAAATTTAATAAGGACCCGGGATGCCGTAGGGCAGCCCGCCTTATAGCCTGTAGTGCGGCCGATCTGATCGTTCATTTCGGTAATGGATAATTCGGATTTTAATCCAAGCAATGAACAGCTTAGACCAATAAGAGATTGGATTAAATTCAAGTTGTCCGTGTCAAAATATACAGCCGAGTTGATTGCGGCCGTGCACTACAGGAAATCCTAATCCTTTAATAAGTAGCACTAGCAATCTTATTGATCTAAATAGTTTATTGCTCATATTAAAATTCAAGCCGTCCATTGCTGAATTTGAACGATCGGATCAGTCACATTACACGGCTGTAATGCGGGTTGCCCTAAAGCATCCCCGGATCCCAATTTTTTAAAGGAACCTAGTATGAACTATAAAGCACACACAAAAACTGAAAAAATAAAAACTAAAAAAAAAAAGTAGAAGAAAAGAAAAGCCATAAATGTGACCAGGTGCAACTATTAATTTACTTTTGTTTTTTGCTTCGGAAACTTCCAATAGTTATCGAACGATCCGAACCATTTTCGCAATGGCTGAACCGGAGGTTAACCCGGTCATCCTTCCACTCTCCCGGCCTACTAGTATGACCAGACAAACCACCTCTGCAACGACTTTTACAATCTTCTAAAAAAGTGATGGGATCCATCCCACGACCACGAGAGAGAATGTTGAGAGAGAGAGAAAGAGAGAACCAGAGATCTAAACCAGCATTTAGGTGAAGAGAGAGACCACATCTGAAGAAAACATCCAGTACCAGGAGAAACCCACATACCATCGAGAGAGAGAGAGAGAGAGAGAATCAAAGAATAGGAAAGAACCCATCGAGAAAAGGTAGGAGAGAGAGGGAGAGAGAAATGGAATCCGAGAACACCCATCAAGAACCCGTCAAGAAACCAACCGAAACCTCAACAACGACCACCACAACCACCACCACCACAACCACTACCACCACCACAACAGCGTCATCAACCAAGCCCTTCACGGCCGTCCTCCCGTACCAAACCCCTCGGCTCCGCGACCACTACAACCTCGGCAAGAAGCTCGGCCAGGGCCAGTTCGGCACCACCTACCTCTCCACCGACAAGGCCACCGGCGCCCAGTACGCCTGCAAGTCCATCCCCAAGCGCAAGCTCCTCTGCCGCGAGGACTACGATGACGTCTGGCGGGAGATCCAGATCATGCACCACCTCTCCGAGCATCCCCACGTGGTGCGCATAAAAGGCACCTACGAGGATAACGTGTTCGTGCACATCGTGATGGAGCTCTGCGCCGGCGGGGAGCTGTTCGACAGGATCGTGCAGAAGGGGCATTACAGTGAGAGAAAGGCTGCGGGGTTGATCAAGACCATTGTCGGGGTTGTGGAGGCGTGCCATTCGCTTGGGGTTATGCATAGGGATTTGAAGCCTGAGAATTTCTTGTTTGATAGTTCTGACGAGGATGCCAAGCTCAAGACCACCGATTTCGGGCTCTCGATTTTTTACAAGCCTGGTTAGTTTTTTGGTTTGGTACCCATTTGATCTTGTTTTTGATATGCTTAGATGTTAGTTTGATTTGTGATTTTTTATTATCTGGGTTTGTTGATTTTTCATTTATTATGGTTCGAAAGTGCATAATTGGCTTTGTTTTGTTTAGTTCGTGGGTTCTGATCTTGTTTTTGGTATGGATAGAAATTCTTGTTTATTTTGTGGTTTTTGCCCCCTCTGATTCTTGGCCTAGCTTCTTTGTGTAAATGTAGTTGTTGATCTTTTGATTACTAGTTTGTGAGATATTCTTGTTTGATTTGAAGCTTATTGGTTGGGGATCGTTGTTCCATATGCTTAATGGCTAGGGTGGTCTTGGTTCATGTCCTTTTCTTGAGTTTGGTCGATATTTCTTTTGATCGTCATGAATTTTGTGGGTCATGAATAATTTAATTTTGGCCGTATCTTGAATTATTGACCAACTGGTTCCTGTTTCAAGATTCCTCTCCTTCATGGTTTCTTTCTTTCTTTCCTGGATATGTTACTAAATTATGGCCTTTATGGTTTGTTGCTCAATCGTTGTCCCAGGTACCTTCACTTTATTGTGAAATTAATTTTGATATCTAAGCTATTGTTTAATAGACTTTCTAATGGAATTCATCTCATTATGCTTAAAGATACCGCGATAGCTTATTATCTTGTATAATACACATGTTTTATCTCCAAGAGAATCGTTAGCTGCTGGTGTAAGACCGTTGGATCTTTGGAGGTGAGTTAAGCAGGCATTGTAGACTTGGAAATTGTAAAAATGAGTCTCCAAACAGCTAACGATTCTCTTGGAGATGAAGGAGGAGGATGCCTGTATATAGTGGAGCCAAACGAGGGAGGCATAAGTGGAAAGGACCTTACTAGTAGCTCTAGAGCTTATGTCCTTGAAGAGGCTCAGGTTGTAAAGGTACTCGGTTGTGTTTCTCATGCCTGGAAGGGCACGGAGCAATGTATATTTTTCTCACTTTGGAATATCTTCATGTGGGGATGTCTGTGTTTCTGGAAATTGATTAGCCTGATAGCTTGACCATGGACTTGTAACGTACTTACATTTTTTTGCAGAAAACACGTGGAAATGGTACAGAATTATATGGTAGGTAGTTGGAATTAGGGAAGCAAAAGGAAGAAGGGAAAGCAAAAGAGCATGATCATCTAGTAGGAGCCATGGACTTAGAAGCATAGCACATCTATGAACATTGAGTGCTTCACCAATAAATGAAGCATGTCTTGTAAAAATTAGAAAGGGTGTCCCTAAGCTAACTGTTGGAAGCGGGGAAATGAAAAGCATTGGAGGCCCAATCAGTGCTGTTTTGAAGTGCAATTACTGCTTTGGAACTTGAAACAGCATTTTGATGGAACTATTTGAAAAAGATCTTGTCATGAATAGTAGAAACTTCTAGGGAGAGCTTGTTAAACCCAAGGCATTCCGATAAGGTTGTATTGATGAAGAGAAGTTCAGTGATATAAGGCCCCTAGACAAAGTAATTTCTTAAATCACCTCACCAGTTATGCAAAGTTGATGCCATGGTACTGCTTATTTAGAACCGTCTGTATATCGTCCAATTTGTTAGTTGATACAGGTAACCTCTGGCATATTGTGTTCCATGTTGTTTTCTCTTAAACCCAAAGAACGTTATAATCCAAACTCAAAATCTTCGCTTAGTCATCTACCTTTTACACATTGGTTAATTTCCACGGCCATGGGCTTGAGACCTAATGATTTATCTTTCCTTCGTCAAAACTTGTAACACATGATGGACAGCCGTAAAGAGTTTCTTGCACGAGTGCAATGACTTGTTCTATGTCTGTTTCAATTCTAAACTCACGAAGAGCATGGAGCACATTGGATTATTGGGAAATGCTGTGGTTTTCATGTGACACAGTAGGCAGATAATTGAAGAAAAACACAATGTTAATGAGCTAGCATGATTGGGTTTCTTCAATATGCAATGCGCCAATTTGATTTACTTCTATATGCCATTTTCCAAATTGTTAGGTAATCAAATGCTCTTGAAGGACCTTATACCTTTTATGTTGCAAATGTAAGATGTGATAGTGTATGTCAGATTCATGGGAGGATGGAACGCGCCCTTTCTGCTTTGTTTCTTTGTTAATTTGCATCCTCTACTTTTGTCTCATTTATCAACTGCTGAATTCCTTTTCTTTTCCGTCCAGGCCAATATTTTTCCGATGTTGTTGGAAGTCCGTATTATGTTGCACCAGAAGTGTTGCACAAATATTATGGACCTGAAATAGATGTCTGGAGTGCTGGTGTTATCCTATACATCTTGTTATCTGGGGCTCCCCCATTTTGGGCAGGTGGCCTTATTGATGATTTTGAGTTTTCTGCTCCTACAGTTGCAACTACATTTTACTGTAAAATGTGTTTTTTTCTTCATCATGTTCTTGGACTAAGTACGTTTTATCTTCTTGTTTCACGTTGCAGAAACTGACACGGGTATCTTCCGGCAGATTTTAAAAGGCAAATTAGACTTTGAATCTGATCCATGGCCTCTCATTTCAGAGAGTGCTAAAGATTTGATACAAAAGATGCTTTGTAGGGATCCAAGGAAAAGAATAACTGCCCATGAAGTCCTATGTGAGTCCATATCTTGGTATTAAGCCAGGATAGTTCTTTGAAGCTAGGAATGTAGTGAGGCATATTTCTTGCGTATGTTTATTTTTCATGCCATTTGAGTTAATAATTGGAATTTCCAATAGGTCACCCATGGATCGTGGATGACAGAGTGGCCCCTGACAAGCCCTTGGATTCTGCAGTCTTGTCCCGCCTGAAGAAGTTTTCAGCTATGAACAAACTCAAGAAAATGGCTCTGCGTGTACGTTTTTTCATCTGTTTACTGTTTGCTTATGAAATCTTTGCAACTGTAGGCTATGTTTCCATAAATTACTTGATCATCACTTGACATACTATACCTGAAAGTTGCATTCTGGATTACTTATCCATAAGTATGAAATCCCACGAATCATACCATCGGCAATGCCATGGGAGATGTGTTAGTGTTAATCCAGTGCATTGCTTTTTCTTCGGGATTATGTATTTTATTGCTTAACTACTAGTCCAGTCACACAAAATTGACCTAAAAGTACTTGATCAAGAATTCATCAGCAGTTGCTATGTTTTGGCAATGAAGTGTAATTCATGGAATGATAATGGTAATCTGCACCACCATGTTATTTCCTTTATACTACAGGAGAAAAACAAGGTAATGTCAAAGGCATCAATTAAGACAAAGCATATATTTCTTACAATTGGAAGTTTTTCTGCAGGTTATAGCGGAAAGACTGTCAGAAGAAGAAATTGGTGGTTTAAAACAGTTGTTTAAGATGATTGACACAGACAACAGTGGAACTATAACATTTGAGGAGCTAAAAGCGGGTTTGAAAAGAGTAGGTTCCGAGCTAATGGAGTCTGAGATCAAGGCCCTTATGGATGCGGTAAATTAATGGACATTGGCATAAGTTAAAAGTTTAGCATTTTCAAATGACGGACTGTTTTTTTTTTCCCCCTTGTCGTACTCGTGTATGAAGGCTGAGTTGAGTTGGCTTACTTTTTGACAGGCTGACATCGATAAGAGCGGGACAATTGACTATGGTGAATTTATTGCTGCCACATTGCACATGAATAAGATGGAGAAAGAGGAGAATTTGCTTGCAGCCTTCTCTTTCTTTGACAAGGATGGTAGCGGTTACTTGACCATCGACGAACTTCAACAAGCTTGCAGAGACTTTGGTCTCGCTGATTTTAATTTGGATGAGATGATCAAAGAAATTGATCAAGACAATGTATGTCACTCTGGTTATGTCATACTCAGCTTTTTAAAATCCTTTTGTTTGTTATTCATTTTAGCTTACATGGCCCTACTGACTGCCAGTGTATCTCAATTTCCTAGAACTATCAAAAATTGAGAAGTTATGGTCCTAGACATTAAGTTGAGTACAAATTGTATCAGTTATGGATTTGGTTTTTCCTAAGAAGCACCTAAAGAGATGGCACATGGTGTTGGACACAAGAACTTCTTGGACACTAGTAAAAGCGTGTTCAAATCTTCTTTAACATGTCTTAATGAAGTTATCAAAAAACATAGAGAAATTAAATTGCTAATAGTGGATACTTCAGACACTTTGCAGCAACTTTTCTTGAACCCTCTAAACTTGTCCTCTGAAATGAACTATCCATTGCAATAACGTTCTGACTTCTACATTCTCTGGAACAAAACTTATGTACTATAAATATGTATCGGATTATTGAAAAGATGGAAACATTATGTGTATGGCAATTATATTGACACTGTATGGCAATGATATTGACACTCATTGAATTGCAATTGTCGGTTGAGTGATATTTTTGTTTATATTATGGAATATACAGATTTTTAGTTTTGTTAGTGTATTTTACATATTTCTGCTTTTCTTTTTTATCCTCGCATATTTCTCCTTACTTGATTAAACGATTCATGTACATGTTGTTTGATTAACTTGTAAAATCTTACTATATTTTCAACATGTCACAAGGGTGTCGTGTCCTGGATTTTTTAACACGTCACCATTTGACTTGTGCTTGATTCTGGTTGTCTGGATTCTGGGATTCTTCTTGGCTGTTCATCTAAGAAGTGTCCCCCGTGTGAAATATGTGGGCACGCCGCTGTTAACATTGCCTGAAATTCAACCCCACTTTCCATTCTTGTTAGGATTTGGGTACAAATTAATATGATAAGCAAAATACTGATCCAATGGTGGCACTCTGCTATGGCATTTTACAGGATGGACGTATAGACTATGGGGAATTCGCAACGATGATGAGGAAGGGAGACGCAGAAATTGGCAGCAGAACCATTAGAGGAAACTTAAACTTTAGCTTGGCAGACGCCTTTGCCGGAAAAACCGACTTGGCAGATCAACACTAGACTGTGTTTGTTGAAACTTGCGGCTGCTTAAGAAATGGAATGGTTAAATTCTGCTGCTCTGATGATTTCTAAAAATTTTGTTGGTTTAATTGATAAGTACACTTTTTGCAGTCTTAGATGGTGAGGTTTCCTCAAGACTAATCTTTTTCATAGTTCTCTTACTGATCTTGCCTGTTTCCTTCTCCAAAATGCAATTTTGACAGAACAAAAATGCCAAAACTTGGGTTAGAAGAGGCCAAAAAGTTGGTTTTGTTGCAGAGCAAGTATGTGGAAAGCAGAAGGGTTTAAGCAATTATAGTTGTAGTAGTTCTGTTGTGCAAGGGATGAGTAACATTCCCCATTCTATTTTGTACAAGCAAAGCAATGATATATTCAGCTTTTGATTGAAATTTATTGTCGTGTTTATTTTTTCCCAAGTAACTGCATGTTAGTACCAATTCGTAATCATACCAGTGGTGTTGCATGCAAATAAGGCCGCAAACTAAATATATTGTATATATATTTTTTTAACTCATGTGTCCAAACCAGCATATGCACACCTTGTCTAATTCTTGTGACTCAATTCCACCGTCAGCTAGGGAAGTCCAGTTAGAGTCGGGGCACAGCCCGTTTGGACTAGTCCCGTTAGTATAGAACCAAATGAGTCCGTTGACATACCTACTGCAGTTGGGGACAACAAAACTTTTTTGCAAATAAGTTAGTTTTGCGAGTTATTTGGTTTTTGTGCATTCTGGATCACCCGACCCAAGAATAAATTAATAAGCAAACAAACTAATGGTAGCTAAACAATTTAGTTTTTTTTTTTATAACAGACACGTACGTACTCCAAAGCTTGGAAACTTGAAGGCTCGGCTGGTTCAATAAATGGAATGGCTGGAGCTTTGTAGATGGCCGAGTCATCTTCTGCATGAATAGTAACAATCTTTCCCTTTATGAACTCCGGTTATTCCCACTAGGTACTAGAGGAAGGGAACTACGAGCTAATAGGAAAGAAGAGAGCTACTAGCTACAGCTACCAGAAAGAATAGAAAGGGGATGATAGTATCCCGGTTGTTGTCTTGCCAGCCAACAGCTAGAGTTTCTGCTAGTATAAAAAGAGGTATATAGGCTGAAGGGAGAGCCGGCTATATAGCATGAAAAGAGCCATGTAGTATTATTTGATTGAATGCAATGGAAGGTAAGGTAAGGAATGAATTCGAGTCTCTGGCTAGGAGTAGTTAGTCTCATCCTGTCCTTTCCTATGCCACGGAGTATAGCTATCACTAGTCTGCCATCAGAACCAGACACTATCATAGGAATCCAGCATTCTTAACAATGAAGTTATGGGATTGGGATAGATGTAACTTGCCTGGGATTAGTGGGATTTTGTTGGATCTTATTCAGGCTATGGCCTCTCCTTTCAAAGGTCAGTCTTTTTGGTAGCTAAACTTATGCTTGCAGCTGCTGTGTATGCAATCTGGCATTTCTTTCATGCCAGGACATTGATCCTGCCATAATGTACTCCTGCCTATAGCACCAGCAACCGAAGTCGAGCATACATACGTCGATCTTCATGCGTGAATAGCCGGGAGGAAAGAAAGGGTGGTAAATGATAATGAGAAAGGGCGGAGCTAACAATCCTGTCTCTTCTTAGGAATCGAAATATTCTATTGGTGAAGGCAAATACTAACTAACAATTGATCAATCACTCATAGCTAGTTGAATGGTTGTTCCTGTAAGCCAAGCTGCTATCGAAGAGCGTAGGAGAGAAGAGAGCCGAAAAAGGTGAGCGCCCCTATGCGAGCCTTATTGAAAAGGCCCCTTACTATAGATAGGGCGTTAGCGCTTTACTAATAACATATAAAGGGGCAAAGCCAAAACTTACTCCTAAGAGCATCTCCAATAGGCTAAGCAAATCCTCCTTTTATCTATTTTGAATAGGATGAAACCCAAAATCAAGCCCAACAGCCTCAAGAAAAGGCTCGCCTCTTGCCATATTGCTACAGTACCTCGTCTGGACCAGCGAGGTACTGTTCACTCATGCCAGATTATTTTACCATTTCCTTTGTGTTTCTTGCAGCGCGTCCGACTGGCAGAATCGGTTTCGACGACGGCAAAATCGAACTTGGGTTCAGATCGATGGCAGAAACAAGCTCGACGATGGAAAAATCAAACTCCACGACGGCGGCTGCAGCGGCAAAATCGAACTCAATGACGACGGAATCCAAGCAAGCATTTCATTTTTCATTTAAGAAATCAGTCTCTCGGACCAGGGCATGCGGATCAGAGAACATTCAAGCAAGCATTTCATTTCATTTACATAAAAAAACAAATACTAAGGACCTCCTAATTCGGAAAAAATTCCTGATAATCTTTAGTGGATATTTTTCAACTTTTGGCTGAAAATTTTGCTAACTTTTTAAATTCCGCTCGTGGATTCAAATTATGACCAAATACAGTATTAACTTAAAATGCGCATAAGTGCGTAAGTGAGTAGGAGCACGAGAGCGAGCTAGCTGAAAGCATCTTCTAAAAATATTTTTGTTTTAACTAAACCAAAAATTGACAACTACTCCAGTATTCAAAAACAAAAATTGACAATGGCATCTTCTAAAAATATTTTTGTTTTAACTAAACAAAAAATTGACAATGGGAGCTAGGGTATCTGTAAGAGCAACGGTACAAACACATCTTTAAAACACAATCCCGGACACTATTGTTTTCAAAGAGATTTGATGCACATGAGTCCACGTGCATGCAATGATCCGAAGTTTTTATCGTTGTGTGCTAAATTTGTGTTCATATTAACTGGGACGACTTATTCGGTAAATAAATAAATAAATTGTGTTGGTAACTTGCCCCGTTCGGCTAAATAAGCCAAATAAGCCAACTGACTTATTTTTGTCCTTATTCAATTTTTTTTCGTATTTGTTATCTTTTCGTCAATTTTTTGGTGATTATTGCATCGTCATGATGAGAAGAATCTAAAAAGTAAAAAGTTATGATCGAAATCTATTTTTTTTAATAAAGACAAAAAAATTGACTTATTGGTTTATTTTTGTCTTTATTAAAAAAAAATTTCGATCGTAATTTTTTACTTTTTAAATTCATCTTGTCATGACGATGTAATAATCCCAGAAAAATTAACAAAAAACAAACAAATACGAAAAAAAATTGAATAAGATTCCTCTTATCATGACGATGTAATAATTTCCAAAAAATTGATAAAAAACTAAAAATACGAAAAAAATTTAAATAAAGAAAAAAATAATAATTTAGTTGCTTTATTTAGCCGGGGAGGCTTTTCTGTTTTTTTTTTTTAACCCTGTAAGTGTAAACGGATAGGATAATATAGACAGAGAGGATAGAGCGAGAGGAGCAAGCTCAGCTCCGCCGAACATGGCGACTCCTCTTTCTTCCTTGTGCTCTTCGCTCGTCCCCAGACCTCTTTCCCTCGAACAATCCCTTACCTCTTTACATTTCACCAAAATCCACTTCAACTTTCTCTCTCTTACTCCCTCTCTCTCTTCCCACAGGCTCATCTCCTCCTCGTCTCCAAGATTACCCACATTGTCATTTGTCCCTAAATCCTCAGAAACCGAACCCGCCGTCTTAGAATCCGAACCGGATATCGAAACCCTACCGAAGGAGCAGGTGGAGTCCGCCCTTAAAGAAGCCAGTCGCGAGGAGATCTTTGGGGTTGTTCAGGTAGGTTCTCTCTCTCTCTCTCTCTCTCTCTCTCTCTCTCTCTCTCTCTCTCTCTATATATATATATATATAACATTGGTATATAAAAGATGGAAAGAGGAAAATCTTGAATTGAGATTAAAGAAGTCTAGGATGTGAAAGTGGAGAAGAGGAGAGAAGAAATTTGGGGTGACAAATTTTTTTTGTTCTTAAGAGTTTCTTTAGGTAGTTAAAGGGATGGTTTGGGTAAAATCTGTTTGGAACCCATGTCAAGAAAGGAAAAGAAAGGAAAATTAAAAAATTTTCCCTTCCATGGTTGGAAGAAAAAGAGCGAAGAAAATAAGAATTTCAAGTGTAGTAAATAGTAAATTTTTCCTTCCATTTCCTTAATTTTCTTTTCCTTTTCTTTCCATGGGTTCCAAACAGAGAGCCAGCTTCAAAATTTACGTTCCCTCTTCCATAGTGATGTTCAAACCAAAGTGTTTCCTTTATAATAGTAATAATAGTAATGCAAAATAGACGTGTGTGTGTGTGAAAATGCTAAGAGCATCCACATTGTAATAAGCAAATTGGTATGGATAAGCAAACTTAACAACAATGCTAAAAGAATACCTCACATTGTAATAAGCAAAGTTATAAGTCTTTTAGCAAATAACCAAATTTCACCCATTCCATAACCAAACTTAACAACTTTTACCAATAACCAAAACTCAATAATCAAACCCAATAACCAAATTCAAAACTAAAAAACTAAAAAACACCTCACATTAGAATCGTCTCATCGAGAAGAATAATTTGATGTGGTCGAGTGCGTGATTAGAACTCGTTTGTAATTGAACATAGGTGCATTGCGTATTGTGGGGGGTTTTTTTTATAGGGATGCAAAAATAAACAATGTGAAGGTAAAGTTTGTTAAGTTTGATTATGAACTAAATGGATAATCAAATGCTGACGTGGCACATTTTGGTTATTGATTTTGATTATTCTCATTGCGGATGCTCTAACAGCCACCTTAAGGACTGATGAATGTGAAAAATACACTTTGATGTGTATCAAAATCTAAGAAAGTATACTCATATCTGTGAAGTTTTTACAATTTAGCATTATGGGCATTATGCGTCGCTTTTTTTCTTGCTAACCGGATGTCCGGGCAATGGCAGTGTAGCCAGAAATATGCATCAGTGGGGCACTATGAAATAAAAATTCTGGTGACTCCGAATCTCACACATCCCACCGACTCATGACTTGATGCTTTTTGGCAAAAAGACTAGCTTGCGGCGTGTTACATCACGAGAAACAAATGGGAGTTTTTCAGATTTTGGAGCAGTGTTTTGTTCACCCACCTATTATGAATCCTAAATAAAGTAGATAATGCTATCATGTTCGCCCTAGTTTTGAATTATTGAACAGAAAATCCTTTATGTGTGCATATTTGGGCGAGTTGAATGAACTATATAAAAAGTAATAGCTGATTGGATTCAAGTAACAAAAAAAAATGCAGTGGGGGCCCGTGCCCCTAGTGGGCCTACATTGGCTCCGCCACTGTATCCGGGCCAGCTTGCACACACCTCGACTAATTCCGGGGCCTTGAAGTTAATGATCGGGCAAAATCTCCGGTGGCCCCAAGGTTTGGAATGTTTGGCCTCATAAGATTCGAACATGTGACCTCCTGGAGGACAAGTTACTTATTATTAAATAGTTATATCCCATATTGGTTTAAGTTACTTATGTTTCTGGAGAAGTTTAGGGGATGCCAAATAGCATTAGTTTTTTACCGTGTTTTTTTTCTTCTTAGAGTAGGTTTTAAGCTGTGTTTGGATGTTAGGATTTGTCAGGCGAAAAGGAGGTTGAAAGGGAAACAAAGGAGAACATATTTAGCTTATTCGTGTCATTTGTTTCTCAAGTTTATTGTAGTTTTCCGTTTCCTCCTCAGATCCGTTGACAATTGATGATCCAAACGCAGTCTGGCGTGATTTTATCACAACTCATATGTTAAGCTTTGGTTGCTTGTGTTTTGGAGTTAGTATGTTGTTATCGCACTATTGTCAGTCCTTTCTGCCTTTGTTTCTAAGATTGTCTAATGTTAGCCAATTGTTTCTTTTGTGACTTGTAGTATTACATCGATACTTACAAGATGAAGTTTTATCATATTTATGTATAGCTTATGCTCTTTCGTGTCATTTTTCGGTTGTTGAGTAGGTTGGAGGTCGACAATTTTTCGTTATTCCCGGGCGGTATATCTACACTCAGAGGTTCAAAGGTGCAAAGGTTAATGATAAGGTAACCCTTATCCGTAAACTCTTTCTTATTCTTACCTTCGTTCACAATTTATTTGGCTATCTATTGCAGTTCTTTCGTATGGGTAGAGATTTAGTTTTTATGAGAATGGCCTTGAGTTTGGTCTTTGAATTGTTTTCTGTCTGGTCTCTGGACAGATTTTTAATTCTGCTATCCAAGTTAAGTTGGGTTAGAGCTTGTTCAGAACTTTAAATGATGTCTTGCAAAAAATACCATCTTATAAAAACTAAAAGAATCAACGTTAATTTTTTGAATATCGTCTTACAAAAATTCGCTTCACTGATTTGAACCCCTCGAGTTCAATTCCTGGCTCTACCATGTTTATGTACAATTTTTTTTGTGATTTTGATTTTCTGGACTGTTCCTCATTATTTCCCTTTTGACCTGTGGAGAGTTTTATCGTATTTAGCAAAGCCATATGTAATCAACGATGCATTTCAGAAAATGCTGCTGTCCAATTCTTCCACCTGTTCATCCTTTTAAGAAAGTTAGTCCTGGAATGGGGAGATCTAACTTTTCCCTCCCCAGTGATGAATTAACGCCTGAACACTGTGGAAGGGTATTTTTTTTGCTATATGCATTATTTTATTTGTCGCCGACCTGTCAAAATCGCCTTCATGAGAATGGCCAATTTTATTCCTCTCGCTTTATTTTTTTTCCCGAATGGTCGTTCATAGTCGTCTACCTTTATTAGAACCGCCTTTTCTTTCTTTCCGGGGTTTTGCTTTCTTCTTCGTTTTCTGACCTTGTTTGTGCCTAGTAGGTGGTGATTTGAAAAACTTGAGGACATTCGATATTTGAAATTTAAAATGCAGTAAAAATAGAGAAATGATTTCTACACTCCCTTTTTTGATAACCACACTCCCTTTTTTGGATTTTAGTGTTGAAAGTGTTTGTATTTTTTTTTGGGTAAGAGACAAAAAAGAGAGTGTGGATATCAAAAAAGGGAGTGTAGAAATCAATTCCCTAAAAATATACCAATTTGCCAATCTATGTTAATCAACTATCTGATCAAGCGCATCAATTTTCCAGGAATTTCCTGAAGACAACAATTCTCTAAAGGGCCCTTTTCCTACCAAATTATTCTGTTTGTGTAGAATCTTTCTTTCGAATATGGGAAGTTAGTTCTCTTTCAATGAGGGATGAGTTATCTGCAAGCCTAGTCCTTTGAACTTGGTCGACTGCAGACTTTGACATTACAAGTAGAGAGATCTGATTCTCTGAACAATTGAAATTTGTACTTCTAGGCCTCTCTCCTGGATTGGAATTTTGGGTTTATTCCCTGACACCTCATCTAGTCACTACATGGCCGCAGGCTAAAGACAGGGTGCTCAAGTTCAGTCGTTTGTGGCTGTTCAAAATCACAATCCAAAATCGGTTTTCTAGAGCAGTGTGTGTGTAAATCAGAGGTGTTCTCTAGGTGGTTGTTGTTACACGATTTTGAGTAGAACTCAACTCCAAAAGCTAGCTATTGAAGTGAGGTTGCCCTCACGCTTATTCTTCATATTACTTTGGTACCCAAGTGATGTGGGACTTTGCTTCACACCCTCCCTCACGCCCAGCGTGCTCACTTGCCTGCCGTGTGCAAGCCAGGGACATGCACCCTACCATCCTTGGCATTCCCGGCTCTGATACCATGTTACACGGTCTTGGGTAGAACTCAACCCCAAAAGCTAGCTATTGAAGTGAGGGTGCCCTCATGCCTCATGCTTATATTCTTCATATTACTTTGGTACCCAAGTGATGTGAGACTTCGCTTCACAGTTATATGCTACAATTTTGATGTAGGAATAAGATTTTTTAGTGTCTATTACAGCAGAGTAGTTTTATCAGCATATTTAGTATGGTAAATGAGTTGTCCTATTCTAGTTTTTGGAAGAAAATAATTTGCTTGAATCAATGAATATTATTGTGATGCTTGACCGCCCTACAACCAAGCTTTGCGGCCCTCTATGCATCTTATAGATTTAGGCAGAGCCTGCTTGAGTGTTCATCAAGTGCCCTTTGAGTAGGGCTCTCTGTACTTCTGTGTGGAGCTACCTAGGTCTCCGCAAGCGTCCTCCAAGCACGTATTGGCAGGACTTTCTTTTTTTCCTATCACCCTTGATTCTCCGAGAATTAAAACCTAACAGCAAGCATTACCAAGTATAGCTTAATTGAGGTGAGTTTATCCATGACATAGTGTCCTGGACTAATGCAGTGTGATCTAATGCAAGTATACCTGCAGCGTGGATCCACGATGGCACAGCTTTTCTCACTCAGTGACTCATGATCACAAAAAGCCTATCCTAACAACCTAGAAAGCATAACCAATGTTTTGTCTAGGTAAATCGCCAAACAGTAACCTGGAACACTATATTAATTTCTTTGTTTTCTGGTAGCATACATGCACCCATGCCCCTACCAGGACTAAAATCATGCACTCCCTTGTTCCGGGAAGAACGAGATATTATCCAGGTAAATAACAGTTGAGACAATGTGAGCTCATAAATTGCTTTTCAAAGAGGAAATAATAGCTAATGGGACACATGAGCTTTACAGATGTAAGAGAGGCTAAAGGGCAGGAGGGAGGCTGTTAAGTTAACATACAATGTCAAGAATATTTTTACATTTATTTTGGTGTAGAAGCAATACATCTAGTGTTAGGAAGCCTCAGCTGCAAATCCCTCCTTCACCAACAAAAATACTGATTCCTTTTAAATAATTAACCTGATGAAACTCTTTGTGCAGTTAAATCCTGCTGTTTGAGTAAAAACAGATTTAAAAAAAAATTATGCTAAATATAAACAACCCAAGAAATACGTATATCTATGTTTGATGGTTACATGATACAAGTTATTGAGCATTCTTGATCGATGCATAAAAATACCCATACTAGGCATGTTAAGGATTTACAGCGCGTATATCAAAGCATATGGTGCGTCTACTGTGATACCTAATGGTTACGAAATACAGGAGAGCATTGGAACGCGTGAATAATTTTTCTGACACTTGAGCATGACTAGTGTATTTGCTCATTGTATATTGCCAAAAATTTGCGTTGTCGACACTAAATTCCATGTCCTTTCTGCTTTGTATTGAGATGCATTAAGTGTTTTAACCCAAAAGCCCCCATGCAAAAGAATGCCTTACGAACTTGCTGTTGACTGTTGTGAGATCCATTTGCATTGTCTTGGTCAATCTTGCTCTGTTTTCGTACTTAGGGACTGTTTGTTTGACCGAATAAGAGCATTGGATTGGACTACATATCTAAGGAGATCACATATGCGATCTTTGGTTAAAATGTATATGATCTGGATTAAACAACCATCAGATATACAACCCCCTGAAGTATGGGATATACATTATAAAGGAGGGTGTGGGATTACTCCCATGGAATTACATTTGCTGTGGGGTTGTATACCCTTCACTGCTAGTCTTGTTGAACAGACGGGCCCTTATGTGTAAAGATTTGACCAGAAACGTTTTGTTGCACATGCCATCGTACCAAAGTTTTCAGAGGCGAAAGCGCAAGGCGAGGCACTTGACCCTCCATGGGGCAAGGTGTACGCCTCGAGGCATTGAGGCGTAAGCGTTTTGATTTTTGATTTTTTAAATTATTAAATTAATAAAATAACTTAGAATACAAAAAATAAAGATAGCATAAAGTAGATTATCAGTTAATGACTTATTATTACCTTATCAGTTAATAACTAATTGAGAAACCCTATAACATCACTTTATCAGTTATTAAATTTTTATCTTATTAACTTATCACTTTATAAGTTATTAACAGAGCACATCAGTTCGTCATTTAGTTAAGGAAAACAGAGCAAAACTGTTTAAAGAAAAACAGAGCACGATTGTAGATGATAATCGACTTCAACAAGGCAGCACAGAGAGAGAGAGAGAGAGAGAGAGAGAGGTTTGAATTACGAAATTACAAAAATTAGATTAGGAAAATTTATCTCCTAAGGCTTACGCCTTACCTATCGGGGCATAAAAGGCGACTGAGGCGTACGCCTCGGTGCGCCTAAGGAAATTAGGCGATTGCCTTTGTGGTTCACTGCCTAAATTTTCATGCCTGAGGCGTTTTGGCATTGCCTCACCGCCCCAATGCCCCGAGGCGAGCCCAGAAAAAGCCTTTGAAAACATTGCATCGTACTAGTGGAACTATCTAAGGAAGTGGGGCAGGGTGGAGCTTGCCACATGGTAACTCCCCCATGACGTTGTACAGTGGTAATTGGTAAGTAGGTACAATGGTACATGACCTTGTACCCCAGCAGTTTTGAGCAATAGCTATTTTCAAAATCATGATGTTCAGAGGGATCTGTATTTAGTTTGTCACTTCTAGGCTAGTGTCAGTAGTTTGCTTGAGCTGCCTGATGAATATTTCTGGTGCAGCAATATAGATTTTTATAAGGCAAATTCTTTTGTATTTGTTTTCTCTCTCTCCTGTTATTGCTTTCTCAATCGATATATTCATGTTTTGATTTTCTGCAGGTAATTCTGAACAAGGTTTTGTTGGTAAGTTCAAAAACAAAGACTTGGCTCGGACTGCCGCTGGTACCTAATACAGTTGTACATGCTGTTATTGAGGAGCAGGTGTCACTTTATGAATATTTAGTTCAATCAATTAGTTTAGATTTTTTTTTTTAATCTTACTCATTCATGATATGTACCGTTTCCTTGTAGGGGTTGAATGACAAAGTCATTGTCCAAAAGTACAAGAGGAAGAAGAACTATAGAAGAAAGATCGGGCACCGACAGGTATTAGTTGGTTTCACGAGTACAGTTTCCACTGAATTGATTTTTTGCAATCTCAGTTAGTCTTCTTGGAATATCTTAACGGCGGTGGTCATATATGCTCAGTGGTTGCATACAGTGCATGTCACCACTATAGTAGATTATGCAATGTGGCATGTAGATTACAATTTCCAAGAGGTGCCATGTGGATGAGGGACCCAAGGGACATAAACGTGAACCATGTAGGCTTTTTTATTTTTATTTTTTATAAACCATAATTTCCTTCTTTAAATATCAGAGGATATTGGAAGCCTACGAACCAACACCCCTAACAAGTTCCCATATTTGTGTGGACACGCAAAGGGCACTTATTTTTAAGCAAGACACACTTGGCATGTTGGGTACACCTGTCTCAAGTTAGAAACATATGGGGAAATGGCAGGAGTCAACATAATGATTTAGTAGCATATTTCGTCGGTTAGATTGTAGTATTTCATGAGTAGAAGGTAATTATTGGAAATTCAACTTGGTGAAAGCCTTGTTAATTTAGAATATTCTAAAAGTTGAAAAGTAAGAATTTCAAATTATAACACTGATGCTCTCTAGATAATGCATAGGAATCATAACTGCACAAAACAATAAATATCCATATGTTCTTTGTGTCCCCATTTTCTTTGAATTGCTGAGTCTGGTATCCTTGCTTATTAGCTGGAAGCACTACAATAGCTGCCCCACTTCTAGTATCATTCTTGTTCCCCTTCCATTCTTGCTCTACATTGCTATTGAAAAGTTTAGAGCCCATCTCTTGAATATTTTGTACTTCTAGCCTTTGCGTGAATGATTGTGCTCCCGGAACAATTGCTCCTTTCTTTTGATTGCTGAGTTATCCATTTCACTGCCATGTTTACTTCATATGATAATAGATGATATACGCTCTGCTTGTCTCATAAAATATGCAAATTAGCGCATTCTTAACAATGTAAGACCGTGTAAGTTCCTATTATTTGATGCGTCTTCAAGTAATTTCTGCACATCTTACTCCGGTTACATTTGATCCTCTCATAGTTTGATTTGTTTTTTTGATGCCGATGTACTTAACTGAGTGGAGTTTCATGGATATTATTCACATCAAGAACTTAATAACTTCCTTGAAGAATTTTGGAACCCTAAGATGGCATTAAAGAATCAGAAAACATGTTCTGTTGTTCCTATGCTCATTGTGACTGTGTGATATCCTTTTCATGAATTGTGCAGCCAAATACGCGGTTAAGGATAATTGGCATCACGGGGTATGAAAATGAACCGTACCTGTCGCTTCCAGAACATATGATACCCCAAAAAGTCTGACTTTGTGTTGGCCGTGGGATGCATTTCTCGTGAGGTTTTTTCTTCTTTCATGTTTCTTGGGAGGATGTGTAATTTCCAACATGTTCTGGAAGTGGTATTGGGTCGGTTTCACAATCTTGAGTACCATTGTAGCTCTTTTATGGCACTATTATCAAACCTCCAAGGCTATTGGTCAATGCTTGGAGGTTGTATGAATCTTTTTTCCTTTTTCAGTACTAAATATTGTTGCAGATGGATGGCCCTTGGGCGTGCTATTGCGCCCAAGTGTGTTTGGAATACAGAATCAAATTGCGTGATAGCCTTTTGTTCAAAACAGGAAAATGATTTACCCGACTATGGTAGTGGACTGAAAAATGGGACAGATGAAGTAAAGTGTGTACATATGTATATGTTTACATTTTTTTTAATAACCGGATGTCCTAACCAGCTTGCGCATACCTAGACTTATTATATAGCGCCGAGCAGTATGTAGCTTTATATATGTACTAGGTAGTCTCAAGTTTGTTCTGCTGAAAGATTTATGGTACGTCATCTTTCATGAAACATTATTTGCAGCGATTTGATTATGCCAGTGGGTTTTCTCCATGGGTTTCCCTTTTACTTGTTCTCTCCTTTTCTTTATCTCTATTTTGCCTTGTAGTTTCCAGCCTATATGTTGATGGTTTGAGCATTGTTTCATTGCAATTTCTACCTCACTGATGATATATTTGTATTTGTGGGGGGGATTGGACAAAAAAAAGGTGGTAAAAGAAAATGTACACCATTTATTCTTTCGTTGGTTAAGGAAACCAAAATGAAATGGATCCATTTGGATATTTTTATTCATTTTTTATGAGATTCACATTGTGTTTTTTGAATTAGACATTAGTCTTGATGAGAAGAGTCTAAAAAATAAAAACTGTAACAAAAAAAAGTTTTAAAAAAAGGTATTATTTGTCTTTAATGTTGTCTTATATTAACTTTTTCCAACTTCGGTCCATATTGATTCCTCCCATCAAAAAGAATGATTAATTTCAAAAATTATTGCGAAAAGCTAAACAATAAGAATACTGAGAAAGTAGCAGACCAAGAGTTTATGGAAAAACAGAGTTCCAAAGAATACAGTTGTTGGCACTCATCAAAAAAGAAGAGAAAGAATACAGTTGTTTAGCTTGGTTACCCTAAAAGAGTATTGATGTGCAGTACAAGCAAATTCCGGCCCTTTCCAAGTCAAAGAAAATTTAACTAATCCAGTCTTCGATCAACTAACACACTTGAGAAAGTAGGGTGGGTACTGAAGCTTATTTTACGGGTAGCCATTAATCTGAGTATCGTGATGAGCTAGTAATAATCCATGAAATTTTTCTCCGACCCTCGTCTGCAGCGTGAAAAGAGGAAGAGAGAATTTCCAACTCAAACCGGAATTCACAAAAGATCCAAATAGCACTATGCCAAGAGACGAAAAACAAGAACAAACATAGACAGTTCTCTCAGCAAAGAGATGCACAAATTCTCTTCAAATAAGTACATAGGGATCTTCTCCAACCAAGCCATGTAATAAGAGTGCAAAACAGTGTATCACTATCAACTCTAACATAGGCGTATACTACTAGTTAACCCTTTTTGCCAAGAGCAATGACTGATGTGATTATCAGATCAGAAATTCAATCAGAAACCATTTCACATAACTGCTACAGTCTAATATTTTCTATACTAGACTTCCAATCCGAGTATTTGTGCCCCGATCCCAAGTTGGAAGAAAATTACTAGTAGGGATGATTGTGAACATATAGAGAAAATAAGAGAGAGTAACCACTCCTATATTCCGTGCTTTTGAAAGCACTAATAAGAACCAGTTAATGGCCTGCTGCTACATTGTATCAACCAAGAGTAATTGTTGCACCTCAGTTCCTCCTCAGGTCTTGCAACGGAAGCATAACCATCAAGGGAGTCGCCATCATCCCTCCAGTTTAGCATCCAAGGGAACTCAACTATAGCTTTACTCATATACTCGCTTCCTCTTCAAGAGAGTAGGAATTATGACAACAGATCCGATCAGGAAAAGAACAGACAATGTTTTAAAATCATAAAGATCTTTCACCGACTTTAGATCCCCAAGAGCAAGGCCAGCCTGGTTACAACAAAGCAGCAGCAGTAGCAACAACAACAACAATTAGGTGACAGCAGCAAAACCAAAGTTCGTTTAATAATTACAGATTAAAGATATCACCAGCAATGCAAAATCCCCATTGCAAATACACAAACAATGCAGAAGTGCCATTGAAAAATGCTAAACTTTAATGCAAGCTGACATGGTTTTTCCATTCTGCACTCTACAGTCTACAGTTCTACTGTTTCTACTTTGTAAAGCTTGGAAAATACTTCAATACATTCCTCACATCCTATTGGTCAGTTCAAACCTGGTGTAAAACAAGTATGGGATACTTTATCAAGCATTTTAGAGTTGAGTATTTACATAGGATTAAATGTTTTGGGCGGTCTGACTAGCTTTGAACAATTCCATCCTCGGTTAGGAAGGGGTGCATGTTTTGAATTCACACTTCTATGTCGACGACCTCTAGCAGCTAAAGTACAAAGAACTAGCAAGGTTCTGAACTTTATTTGACAAGGCTCTGAATTTCTTAAACTAACAGTTTCAATCCAAGGGCAACAATGTGTTTTGCAGCTCAAAAGTTAATTTCGTGAAAATTTCCTTGTCTATATCTTTACATAGCATGGATATAAACCACTGTACCATCCCCAGTGATCTCCAAGAACTAATCAAATTGGCCCCCACAACCACCAATTGACATCCTAAAAAAGGAGTCTAGCTTCAAGTTGGGGATATCCTAGACAGTAAAATTGCGCAAAACTTATTGAAGAGTTTAATTAGGCTCAGTGAGTACTCCGTCAACCAGATTACGTTGTCTATCAATTTTTTTAAATACAACCACTATATACAACATTTAGTGTCACTCCCTATCTTAGAGATGGAAGGAAAAGTGTTTTGAACCATGCACTCTACAAAGGCAGGTCGGAGGAAGAATGATTCTGCACAAACAAAAACCATAGCAAGTTGATGATTTTCGTATCATGTAAAAACAGAGATGGTGAAAGTGGTCTGGTGTAGGTTAATAGTAAATACTAAATAGGAATGATTAAATGTATGATTCAACTTACTCTAACAGTGATGTAGGAGGCTGGAATAAGACCAACTACAGTTGCCAAAAAGAAAACATGAAATGGTATATCCACAATTGGAGATGCCAAATTGATGAAAAGGTTGGGCAACGACGGAGTTATCCTCAAAAAAAGCATGTAATTCAGCAGCTTGTCCCTTCGCTTGGCAATCTGAGCATACAAAGGTTCAGCTTAGTATGGTACCAGAAATCAAAGGCATCATACAATAACCTACTAAAGGGAACATAAGGTAGAAGTTCCTTGCAAAGAAGGTGCAATTCGAGTACCTCTGCCTGGAAATACTTCAACCTTTCAGGCCACAACCAGTTAACTAGAGGCCTTCCAATTAACTTTGACAGAAAATAGCAGGATGATGCTCCGGCAGTGGCATTAAAAACAACTAGGAAAAGGCCTTTAAGAACACCAAAAAGTGCTCCAGCCAACAATGACATGAATATGGTGCCAGGAATCATGAATGTCTGCATGAATATGTAAGTTGAGCAGTAACCCAGAATGAATTTTGCTGGGTATGCCTTCGCATATCTTGAAAGGTCATCTCTGAAACAAAATCCAAAAGAACAAAAATTAGAGAAAGCATGTGGGAAATTCAACATTATTATGATGAAAAGTAGTAGAAGAGAAGAAGTGAAAAATATGTAATAATCATTGTTTAGCTGAAATTTTCTTGGCTTAGACAGAACCAACATTGGGGGGGTAAACAACTCATCTGGCATCTTCTTGTTGCAATGTTGACCACTCTATCAACTCCACTTTAGTTCTTAAGATATCTAAGACCTCAATATTGCAAAAACAACCAAAAAGAGGTAATGCCCGTAGTTGGATTACCCTGTTGAGTAATCAGATGAGAAGACACTAATCCTTTAAAGAACAGAAGGAACAAAAGGATAGTGGAAAACAAAGAGAATAATAGTGGACAACTCCTTGCAATTGTGGCCTGACAAGAGATCGAGGCCCAACTAAACACAGTAGTCAATGCTTTTAAGGGCCAGTTCCATTAGGCAATGGATTATATAACCCATTGCCGGCACTTTAAACCACTGATTAGTGAAGGGCTTACATATCCATTGGACAACCAATCCCACTAAAGATGTGATACACAATACCTTGAAAAGTGCTACTAGTAATCCCTCCCTATTAGTTCAATGTAATTACTCATTCTACGGGATATTATATATACTCTCCATACTATTTCAAACCTAAAGGGGCTCGGCCAGGTGGCATGAGACAGCAACCAGAGGCTTGCCCCAAGAAGTTGCAAGGTCGAATCTCAAGAAGGCCAAAGGTTCCAAACCTTGGGCCAGTGGAAACTTTGCCCGGCACCCAGTTATATATACTCTCTATGGTATTTTAAACCTAAAGGGGTTTGGCCGAATGGAATGAGACAGCAACCAATGGTTTGCCCTGATCGGCTTCTTGCTCGTCGGCGAGTCCTCCGCATTGTTGCTCTCCTCGTCCCTCCCCCCGCCCTCCACCACCGAGTTCCTCGGCGCCGCCATTGGGATTGCGATCCAGCACAAATGAAGAAAGCAAGAACCGTAACCCCCTAATCACGCGCAGCTCACGCCATTGATAGGGTTCGATTTGATTAAAAATTCAAAATTGATGTTGCAAGTAGTACTGGTTTTGATGCGAATTGGAGATTGCTGATGCGATTGTATACGATATAGTAGAAAGAGACACCCAATCGCTGTGTGACAACATCATCGATGCGGTCCACTCCTCCCGTCAAGAGGAGGGGCCAGAACAGATTGTCCGAGAGAGTTTTTTCTGAAGAAATGTTCTTGGGGAGTCAGGTGCATCTGAAAATTACCACCAAGATCTCTAGTAGGGTCTACTTCATTAACAGCTTCAACAATGCACCAATATGAAAATTTCTCTCTTCAGCATCAATAAAAACTGCACCCATTTGAAAATTTTCCCTCTTCAGGATCATTAATAGCTGTTGCACCAATCTGTAAATTTCCAACGCCGACATCATTAACAATTGCACCAATCTGTATATTTTCATTGCCATCATCTCCACCGCCATCACTGGCATGATCATCACCGTCAAGATCTCCTGGAATACGTAAATCGCACGGTGCAATCAGCTCAAGGAATTTATTCCTTGAGCTCTCCTCAACAAACTCAGCGCCAGTTTGGAGGGCTGCCTTCGCAGCGACGTAATCCCACAGCTGGAGTGCGACAGTACCTCTTCTGAAGTGCGACTTCGTTAGAGTTGGATCCAACTCTAACGATCTCTCAGCATCACCTAGAACCTCATTAAATATGTTCAGCTTCATGAATACATGAGCACGATCTGAGAATACAACAGCGAGCGCGACTGAGAAGATACTTGCAGCGCCTGTGAAATCATCTTCCAGGTAACGCTGGGAAGCTTGGGCGAGAAGGTCCATGAGAGAGAGAGAGTTATCGAGCGTGAAAGAAGAAGTTTTGGCGATTGCCAGTATATACTCACTCGTGCTTGCTGTTGTATTCTCAGATCGTGCTCAGGCATTCATGAAGCTGAGTAGATTTAACGAGGCTCTAGGTGATGCTGAGAGATCGTTAGAGTTGGATCCAACTCTAATGAAGTCGCACTTCAGAAGAGGTTCCATGCTTTTCCAACTGGGGGATTACGTTGCTGCGAAGGCAGCTCTCCAGACTGGCGTTGAGTTACTTGAGGAGAGCTCAAGGAATAAATTTTCTTGAGCTAATTGCACAGTGCGATTTACGTATTCCAGGTGATCTTGATGGTGATGATCATGCTAATGATGGCAGTGGAGATGATGGCAATAAAAATAGAAAAATTCGTGCAGTTGTTAATGATGCCGACGTGGGAAATTTACAGATTGGTACAGCAGTTTTTAATGATGCTGAAGAGGAAAATTTTCAAATGGGTGCAATTTTATATGATGCTGAAGATATAGAAACTTTATATTCATCTCAAAATCAATTGACAATGAGTGGAGAGATCCCAAATGTTATTAAGTGATTGAGACTCTATTTCCTTAACATCCCCTCACATGTAGCATCTGTCACGTGTGGCTACTTTTTTTGGATCCCATCATAGTGCAGCCTTTTTGCTGGTCTGTCATCGCGGGGTGTGGGTTGTAAAATTTTAAAATGTGGGGTGGAATGAGCCCTACTCTGATATCATGTAAAAACTTTATATCCATCTCAAAACCAATTGGCAACGAGTGAACATGTCTCAAATGTTATTAAGTGATCAGTCATTTCACTCTCAAGCAATGTGAGGCTCTATTTCCTTAACAATACTCTCTATATAATTTCAAACCTAAAGGGGTTTGGCCGAATGGCATGAGACAGCAACCAATGGTTTGCCTGGTCGTTAAACTATGGAATTTTTTCCTAGCTCAATCCATCTAAACAACCACATACCGCGTGCGACAATGAAAATGGCATAGATTCGCAAAAACATCAAATTTACAGCACCAATGGGAGCTAGAAACACGTACTTGAGGGCCCGGAGATCCGAGACAGTGCGCGGCATTTTAAGCTTCCCGTACTCGGCATCCGGCATTGTCAAGTACACGTAGAAGAGCCCTGTCGCGAAGACGAAGAACACGCCCAGCGCCGCGGCGAGCTCCCACCGCGTCAACGGGAACTTTCCCTCCGATCTCGCCCCAATCGGCTTCTTGCTCGTCGGCGAGTCCTCCGCATTGTTGCTCTCCTCGTCCCTCCCGCCGCCGCCGCCGCCGCCCTCCGCCACCGAGTTCCTCGGAGCCGCCATCGGGATCGCGATCCGGCACAAATGAAGAACGCGAGAACCGTAACCCCCAAATCGCGCGAGGTTCACGCCATTGATACGGTTTGGTTTGATTCAAAATTCAAAATTGATGTTGACAGTAGTACTGGTTTTGATGCGAATTGGAGAATGTTGATGCGATTGTAGACGATATAGTAGAAAGAGATGGGGGGGAATGATTGAATTGAGAGCAATGGGATTGGGATTAAAACCCTAGAAATGGCGACGGGTGTAGTTGGATTTGGGGATTGAGACAGAGCAGGTGACCAAACGTGTAAATTTAATTTTCCGTTTTGTATGGAGAACCAAATGTAGACTTTCTTGTCCGAATTTTAGTCACCGATGCATTAATGTTGGAGAGAGAAGAGGGATAAATTTTTGCGTGTCCGGTGGGTGTTATGTGGCAGTGCTCACAAGGTATCTGAGTAGTCCATCCAAGCCGTTTAAAAATATGTTAAGCGGCTCAGATTGAAATTCTCTTTCTCTTTTCAAATCAGAGCTCTCCAAAATCAAAATAGACCGCCCGGATGTGCTGCTTGAGTACAACGTGGTGCTGCTCGGCACCCAAAAATTCCTCGAGAAGAGGAGTTAGGTCCCGTCCAATTTTTACGCGATCCAGTCCGGTCCTTATTTGGGCCGTTGTGGGGACCTCCCGGACCCACAACGATAATCAAAATCGTTCATTTTGTAGAGCTCATCGAGTATGTCATGCATGCTAAAAATTAATTTAATCGAATATCAATAAATTCGTGAACAAAACAGATTTATACAAAAAATATAGGTAATTTTTTGTTTAAACTTAATTTTTGTCATCGGATCTTTCTAGTACAAATCTCTCTTACCGATTGTGGAACCCAAAAAATTGTGTGAAACTGTACAAATGTTTGGCGGAGAGATACAAATGTGTACATTACGAGATGAATTCTTCAATGAGAGATTAATACTAATTTTTTTGGGTAAGTGAAACATTAATAATTTTTTTTATTAAGTTGAGTGATAAGAGGTAACTCATACAGTGCATGTTGCAATAGCACATCTAGGGATGACAAAGTGAGCCGAATCGATGGGTATCCGAACCGTAATCGAAAATTTTCCCCGAACCATAACCGAAAAATTCCCCGTGGGTATGGGTATGGTTGAGGCCTTGGATAACCGAACGGGTATCGGTGCGGATATGGTTTAGCAGATCCACGAACCGATCCCCGAACAGAAACCATAATATATATATATATATATATATATATATATACGGGGCGGTTCCGGGGACACCTAAAAAAACACCTAAAAAAACACCCCATAGCTCCCGATCAAATTTTGATGATCCGAGCCGCTCAATGTGATCAGAACGTGATTTTAAGGGTATCCGCAAGAAATCAGCAAAAAAAATGACCGGGAAGGGCTTGATCCGAACAGTTTCGAACGGTTTTTTATTGAACGGTTCAAATAAAAACTGCTTAAATCAAACCTTTTCCGGTCATATTTTTTGCTAATTTCTCGCGGGCACCCTTAAAATCACATTCTGCACATATTGAACGGTTCGGATCATAAAAATTTGATCGGGAACTATGAGAATAAGATTATGGGTGTTTTTTTGGGTGTTTTTTTAGGGTGTCCATTGAATCGTTCCGATATATATATATATATATATATATATATATATATATATATATATATATATATATATATATATATATAATAAAAAGAGACCAGGGGTCGAAGTGAAAATTTTCAAAAAACTTAGGGACCGAATTTTTACATATGTTAAGGTAGAGGGACCTGGAGTGTGATAACCAATTATATATTCAATAGTGGGTTGGTGGGTGACTACTGACTAGGGTTCAGAGAATTAGAATCGGCCATTGCCCTCTCTCGCCTCCACAGTCTCCACGCCTGACTCTTTCTCTCTCTCTCTCTCTCTCTCTCTCTCTCTCTCTCTGTGTTCGTCTGATTCTCGATCTGAGGTTTCTTTCTCTCTCTCTCCATTTGGTCGAAGGTAGAGAAGCATTACTCCATAGATCGTACGATCGGTAGAAGAAGGTAACTCCATAGCTTGTACGATCAAAGGTAGAATCACTCTCTCTCTCTCTCTCTCGATCTCGATCTCGATCTTGTCTCTCATCGGCTCCGTAACTCTGTTTTTGCAGGCTATTGAGCAGTCCACTGTTACATTTTTCTGGGACGGTTGACTAATCGTCTCTTATTTATTTCTCTCTTTCTCTGTGCGTTTGTATGCGTGTTTTTTTTTTTTTTTGATCCGTGTATGTGTGTTCATCTATGTTGAATCTGTAAGTGAACTTTGGCTGAAATGGGGTTTTTTTTGTTTCTACTTTGTTGATCTGTTCGGTTACCCATTCGGTTCGGGTTACCCGAAAATCGAAGGTTCGGTTATGGTTCATTTTTTTGCTCCCCGTTCGGTTATCGGGGCGGATACGGGGGCCAGATCGGTTTCGGGGATCGGGGACGGAAATCCCCATATCCGCCCCGAACACCCCGAATGCCATCCCTAAGCTCATCGATAAATCAAGCTGCTCGAGCTCAACTTGATTCCGACTCCCTCAAGATCCATTTGTCTTGTGTGTTGGATAGCCCCGGCCCAAATAACAGATGAGTTGTTCCGTTAAAAAAAATAAGTAATTATTTTTTGAATTAAAGTTAATGTATTGTAAAAAAATATTTTATCGCGTAAAGCAAAAAATAAGTACTAAAATAATACTACTAACTTTAACCGGACGGGGCCATAGTTAGTGTAGGGGTTGAAGCTCGACCCCATAAACCCGACCCTTTACTCAACCCGCTTGTAACGTCCCGAATTTTAGAATCGTTAAATAAATATTTTTATTGAAAATCTAAATAAAGTCTAGCTCATTATTACAGCATAATTCTCACAAGAATACATTTATTCAATAAAATGAGGAAAACTAGGGTTCTTATCTACTGCTCCGCTTGCTCCTCCATTCTAGTTAGCTCCTCGACTTTGAAAGCCTCTAAGGTGTAGAGTTCATCCTGCTCATCTACAAGGTCTGACACATTATATCGACGTCGCCCCCAGTATAATATATCAAGGTTACAGCAGTAACACCGTGAGCTACAAAAACTCAAAAGAATAATCTCATACTCGCTAACTCATAATTATAAATAACAGGACTTAGTACCGACTTAGGTAAATATTCCGTGATAACATGTCAATACTATATGTGCATTTAACAACTTCCAAAACAGAGATTTATAATAACACATGCACATTCACTATTCAACAAGCGTTAGTGTCCGTGTAATATGAATTTCTTCTACGCAATTTTTTTGTAGATCGTGTCATCATTTTTATTTTTCATCTAACATTTCAAAATTTATTTTTTTACACCTAACCTCGGTTCCGGCACTCCAGGTTCTCGAGTATCCTCACAATAGTTCTGTCGTTCCGAATTTTTCATTGGCGCACACACACACAAAAAAAACATTTGTGGTTTCAAAAATATTTCCAAAATCGTTTTTACACATCCAACCTCGGTTCTGCCGCTCCGAAATCCCGAGTATCCTCACAATGGTTCCGCCTTTCCGAGTCCGCATTGGCGCACACACACACACAAAACATTTGTGGTTTCAAAAATATTTTCAAAATCATTTTTACACACTCAACCTCGATTCTGCGGCTCCGGGTTCATGAGTATCCTCACAATGGTTCTGCCGTTCTAGGTTCCCATTGGCGCGCGCACACACACACGTACAAAAAATATTTGTGGTTTCAAAAATATTTTCAAAATCGTTTTTACACATCCAATCTCAGATCCGCCGCTCCGGGTTTTCGAGTATCCTCATAATAGTTCCGTTGTTCTGGGCTCCCATTGGCTCCTCTCCGTGGATAACCAAATCATACCTCCAATGAGAGTACCAAGTCCGGACCCATTGGCAACACACACTCATATAATGGGCTACCAAGTTCGGCCACATTGTGGTTTCAAAACATTTTCTTTAAAACACGTATTTTCGTTATCAACCCCATACGTGTCATGTTTCTAATTTTCTCGATTTTTGTGTCTCGTTTTCATGTAAACACTCTGCGGCTGGACTTTCCACGAACACTAAATATTCATCATTGATCATAATCTTGAAAACTAAACTGGAATAATTAAAATAACAAGATCATCTAACTCTATATTACTTTATCATGTTTATACTATCCCAAAAGTTCGCAAAATCATATTCAATTATTAGTCATACAACATAAAGCATAGTATCATATGGACGGACACCTTTGAAATGGAAACCACTTATGTTTTAGCACACATACAAACAAGTAATCTTAACAATCATATATACATGCTCATAACCAACCAAAAAAAAATATCAAGTAATTATTCTACCAATCATACTATTATTTATTTCAAAATCCGTTCTTTCTCCCTTTTTTTTTGAAAGTTCAAAACAACATATATTTTTCAGAATAAAAGTTGAGTTATTCAACATGATCAAAGTTCATTTTAAAATTTTAGTAAAATAAGTTGCTAGATATTTTTAGTACTTTAACTTAGCATGCATTTTTTTTTGAACACCACGAAATAACTATAATTTTTTTTTACTAGAGAAAGTGAGTAGAAATATTCTACCGTTCTTCTTGGCGGATGGTATGGCTACGGAAGGCGAATGTGGCTATCGATTGACGTGATTTCTTACAATAGCTTCGAAAGAGAAAAGAAAATATTTTCTTTTTCGCTCGAAACTAAATTATTAAACTTTTTGAATCGAGAGGGTGATTGATTGGTGATTTAGTGGCAGTTTTGGTTGAGTTTCTTGAAGAACTCAAGAATAAGGAAAGAACTCTAAGAACTACTATAAGAACACTAAAATTTTCTAAAGAAAATTTTGAGAATTTGAAGATGTGAGTTCAAGACAATAGTGGGGTGCTATTTATAGCAAAAATTAAGCTCCACCTCCTTTTCTCCTAGCCAGGCATCTCTCTCTCTCTCTCTCTCTCTCTCTCTCTCTCTCTCTCTCTCTCTCTCTCTCTCTCTCTCTCTCTCTCTCTCTCTCTCTCTCTCATTTATTTTGCTCCATTGTTTTGTCAAATCTTGATTTTATGGGGTGTTTTGGTTTCTAGAAAAAGGAACTTTTAGAAAAGGAAGATAATTTCAAGCTCAAAAATCATTTATTTATACAAATAATTTTCATACCAATATGGATCTTATTTGATAGATCTCATTGAGATCTTTTAAACGGTGTAAAAAAAATAAAAAAGTATTTCTCATTTTTATTATATTTGAATTTGAAATTACCTTCTTTTTGGAAAGGAATATTTAGAAAGAAAGCGGAACGGGGCCTAAAAATGCCATAGCCTTCCCTCACTTGTCATTTCTATTTTTAGGTCAAAAATCTAGGTTATCATAAAGGGTTTTGGCATTGTCTTGTCTAAGAGGGTTTGCTTGCAAGAAAGAAGAAAAATAAAAGGCTAGGATTATATTTAAAATAGTCTAAAATGGTTTACTTGTCTTATACTCAAATGTGTAAGAAAATGATCATTCCTCTCCTCTCTCCTAGCCGAAATTTCCCTTCTCTTTTTTTTTTTTGTTCTAGGTTTAAGTCTCGGTTTGCATGCATGAACACCTACAATAATTTAGGAAAGTTACTCTTGAAGAGAAATTAGGATCAAGTCTAATATTTTTTGGTTTGCATGCATGACAAGTGTAAGAATACTACTTATGGAAGCAAAAGTGATTAAAGGGTTGCCTTTAACTTTTGAAAATGACTTGTCAATGCAAAAGGAATGAATAAGGCTTCAAAGTAGTCTTTCTAGAAAATTATATATATATATACACACACACACACACACACACATGCCAATGTTACTTGTAGAAAGGAGAAAGGAAGTGATGATGACTTATATTGAAGAGACCATTTAATGAAAAAAAAATGATTAAAAGTTTTCAAAATGTGTGAAATAGCCTTTTAATGAGTAAGGTAGACTTTCTAGAAAAAACTAGAGTTTTTTTTTTTTAAAAAAAGTTTGAAAGGTTCATGGGGTTCAAGAATGGTTGAAAAGGTTCATCTAGGATTAGGAGGATGTAACTAGGTTGAAATGGTAATTAGGTTTCTCCAACTAATTGGTTAGAAACTAACTTATATTTGACAAGTACGATTTCTAGCCAAGAAAATGAATTAATTCTAGACACAAATAAATATGCAAGGGTATAAATAAGTCCATTTGCCCTTAGGAAATAAGTAGTTAATTTTATATGAAGGAAACTTAATTTATAAGTTTAAAATTTAATTATGACAGATTATTAAAAATTAAAAAGGAATTTTTAAAAACAATCCAAGTAATTAGAAAGAATTTTTCAATAATTAACAGAATTTGATTTTACCAAAAATCAGAGTTATTATAATGATGAATTAAATAAAGAATGATGAAAAGAAAAGAAATTTACCTAGTAAAATCCAGAATTAACTAAAAAAATTTATCAATTTTTAATTTTAAAAGAAAAAGAAGAATTCCCCCCATAAATTAAGAATGTTACACCGCTAGTCTATCGTCTACCTATGCTTCGTTTGCCCCGATATAAGGAATAATGCCCCAAGCGTAGGGCTTAAAACATCGGTTGAAACATAATAAACAGGAAAGTCCGGGATCGTACCCAAGGGAATAATTATACGGCTTTGTTAGATTTGTAGATGCAAGTAAGGGCTTTTGGCTTTTAGACAGTCAACTGTGTTTTACTTTAAACGGTGGAAATAAAAGGCTAAATTAAAACGAATTAACTAGAGAAAAGATAGGCTAGGTCTAGGAATTTTTAACACCCAAGACTCGAACTAAATCACACTCTTCACCCAATTACACAATTTAAGATACTCGATTATAGTTCTCAAATCGGAAAATAAAATAATTTGAAAACCAAGCTAGCTCTAGAATTCATTTGACAAATACCTCGAGCGTCAAAGCTCTAAGCATCATGTGTGGTGGGTAGGCGATGCTCCCACCTACACATGATCAAAAAGGTTAACACCTCGGTAATTTGTCAAACAAACCCGAACCCCACATCAATTTTCAAATCAAAATTTAAAACTTTATTGGATGCAAAATGCAATTTTCGCCCGAGCCATGAGATGCTAATCATCCCATGACCTAACCTTTGAAACTACTCACCCATATCTAGAGAGATAGGAGCAAGAGAAAATCTATTTAACATAATGAAATAACAAGACTTGAATTAAACTAGAGATTAAGATAGATCGGAAGAAAATAAACAACTTTAATTAAAGAAGCAATGTCAAAAATTAACAACTAAGAGCAGAAATTGAAATATTTAACACTGAAAAATGAAGAACACCTCAAGAACAATTTGAATTGCAAAGAAATCTAATCTAGATCTAGAAAATTGTACTATTGAATCAATGCTACTTGTTTTTGTACAAAAGCTTTTATACTCCGGGGATCTGCGCCTGGAATATTCTCAAGATGCTCAGAAAATCCGATCTTAAGTCCCTCGGCATCGATGGCAACGGCCTTAGAGTGCTCTGCTATGGGGCTCGGCATCGATGTAACATAATTCTTCCCATCGATGCCGAGGTGGTTAAGGGACTGGGCCACTAAGAGGCTCGGCATCGATGGAATGCATCCCTTGACATCAATGCCAAGGTCAATAGTGGTGTGCTTGGCTGCCAACCTCTTGCTCGGGCAAATCTGCCTCTTGCTCGGGCAAATCTGCCTCTTGCTCGGGCAATTGAGTTTCTGCTCGGGCAAATCTACTCCTGCCTTGGCAATGACAGGTTCTGCTCGGGCAATGACATGCCTTTTGCAACGAAAACTCCCCTGTTTGGCGATTCACCCATAAAATAGAACTAGAACACTATACAAACAAACGACGTTAACAATAACTAATAAGTAATTAAATTAAACTAAAATTAGACACTAGCGCATCCTACATTACATTCTCGGGTGCTTATCAACCTGTGAAGAAAGAGAATGTCTAGGCAGGTAAGAGCATCAGCAGTGGAATAAATAAATATGAATTATCAAAATATGTCACATTAGCTTTTGATTATCCATGTAAAGGTTGTTAAAGTTAATAATGTCAAATCCCACATTGGTTATTTTTTGCTCATAATTGAAACCAATGAGCCCTCCAAACTTTTTTCCTTCATTTCACGTATATTTTTTGAAAAAGCGATTTTTGAAGGGAAAAAATAAACAGTTTTTGTTAGAAACAGTTAAAAAAATTAGTTTTCCGAAATAAAAAACAGTTTTTAAAAAAATACACTTTGTTCACTTAAAAACTGTAAATACAATTTTGAGAAATTTTGAAAGAATTATATTTACACAAATAGTTTTGAAATTTTAAAAACTATAAATACAGTTTTTTAAAAATAAATTATGTGTAAAAAACAGTTTCTTATAAAAAAGTTTTGAAATTTCAAAAACATGTTTTTAAAAAACACACTTTATTTACTTATAGTTTTTAAAATTTTTGAAAAAATTGTTTTTTGTAAAAAAAAAAAGTTTATGAAAAAAATCTGAAAGTTACAGTTTTTTAAAATTATTTTTTGAAAACATTGTTGTGAGAGAGAGAAAGAGAAGATTTTTATGTAATGTTGGTGTAGTTGATTGAGAAATAAAATTTGGTTATTGACTAAATATTGCTAACTTTAATTATTGAAGAGCCAAAATTTGATGAGTTGTTAAGAGGTTGCTAGGTTTAGTTATTTCAATATAAGCAAATTTTTTTATCTAATATTGCTAACTTTAACAATTTTTTTATTTTGCTTATTCCACTATGGATGCTCTAAAATACTCCATCTATCCCCTTTTTTTTCCTTTTCTTTTCTAACTAAGCAAAAAATTAACCGAAATCTGCGGTTCGGTTCGATAAACATTGTCAGATTTTGTTTTGTTTGATTTTATATTCATAAATATTTTCGATTCGCTTCGATTCGGTTTCGGTTTTGATCGGTACAGTATAATTAAACCTTATTACCACCAAACCGAACCAAATTAGTTTTCAATCTCAGCCGTCCATGTCTAAAGGTTTGAGAAAATAATAACCGTTCATTACAACCATAAAGATCAGCAAAAAATCCCATCTTTTTGTTTCGTCATCATTATTGAATGAGATTCATTCTTCTTCTTCTTCTTCTTCTTCTTCTTGGATCATCGACAGCTATGGCGGACACTTCCAATCCACTACCCTCATCGGCTTCAGAAGAAGCAACCGTTCACATCATCTACACCCAAAAGCCTTCCGATCAGGACCCCGATTCCTTCCACATCTCCACCCTCGCTTCCGTCCTCGGCAGGTCTCCCCTTCTCTCTCTCTCTCTCTCTCTCTCTCTCTCTCTCTCTCTGTATATGTGTTTGTGTGTGTGTATACATATGTGCAGTGGCGTTGCTCTGCATAGAGTTGTGGGTTCAATTCACACCATCAATTGTCAAACACTGACCACGAGAGACGCTCTGTATTGGATAAAAGTTTTCACTTGATCCATTAAGTAAAAGGGAAAAGGGTGTAAAAAGAGGACATGGGTTCTCGCTAGACTTTTCATTGTAACGTTGAGTTGAAACTGCTATTTATTATTTTTTGCTTGTTTGGAGTTAATCTAGTAAACTTTACAAAAAAAAAAAAAAAAAATCCAGTTTAAATTAGTTTTTCAACACTAGGTAGACTAGAATGATTGGAATTTGCACATTTTGGTTGTATAATGTCACTTAGTACAGGTTGACTTGATTTCTTTCCGACTTCTCCGATTTTCGGCAGAAAAAATTGTATTACCTGTACAAAATCTGGAATCTTATCTGTTAATGTATTTGTGTGGGCTTATATAGGTATAGTCACATATAGCTGTGTTACTGATATGGCTGCGTGTGTTGATTGTGGATTAGTGAGGAGGCAGCGAAGGAGGCAATGCTGTACAGTTACAAGCATGCTGCTAGTGGCTTCTCTGCCAAACTCACTCCGGAGCAGGTCTCCCAAATGTCAAGTAAGGGTTTCTTTGTTATTTTTCATTATCTTTTAGTTGTTATGATTGCTGATATTAAGTTTGTTGAAAGATGCTGTACGATTCTTCTGCCATTCTCTTGTTACTGTCTCCAGTGTGATGTGGATTGGATTGGTCGATAGGTTCCTATCGTAGTGAGTTGGGTTTTTTTGTTAGTTTTGTTCAGTTCTGACTATTGCTATATTACAGTTGTTGAAAGCTGGTGTATGATTCTTCTGTTTTTGTCTTGTTACGTTTGTTGAAAGATGGTATCCGATTCTTTTGTTGTTTTCTTGTGTCCATCTTCAGAGTTATGTGGATTGGATTGATTGATTGGTTTTTCTCGTAGTGATTTGGGTTTTATTTCTTTTAGTTTCTGTTAGGATCACTTTTGTTTATGCTTGATGGTTTGGGGCCTAGCTTAGGTAGTATTTCTATCAATTGTATAATGATGTGCTCTCCACAATAGATACTGATCATATTGTAGGTGTCATTAATCTTACAAATTATGAATATGACTTGTGGAATTTAGGCTCTTATTTGTAGGCACACGCCGCACATCGAACAACAAAGAGGGGATTGGATTTTGGTGTGAATTTCAGATCATTAATGAATGTCGAATGGACCTTTTTCTTTTTTGTGCAAATAAGTTTTGGACTTAAGTTGGTCTTGTGGGCTGTTGACCTAAGCCAAATTTTGCAAATTAGTTATCCTCAACTCTTTTGATGCTTGGATCTGTTTGTCCTTTGGTTTTCATTAGTTTTCCTCAGCGCAATTGATTTTCTTGGTCTGTTATTAATTTTTCATTATAAAAAAAAGCACTCGTTTACGTTAGGATTTCTGAAATTGGTGTGGCAAGTCATGCAAGACTTGCTGCAAGAAGAAGGGCATCAGAGGATGAGAAGGCCAATGTTCAGACTATTATAGGACAGACTGGCTTATTCAAAAATCTTTTCAAATTATCACTAGCGCTTCTGGGGAGATTTTTATGACCAAACCACAGTCCATTATTTAGAATGTGATTCTCTAAAGAGAGACTCTCTTTCATGATACGTGATGCCTTAGCAGCATGCATTAAGGGCATGGAGCATTTTCTCCTCTCTCTTTTGTAGCATTTAGGGCATCTTGTCATCTAGGACATTATGTACTGTACTTATTGTTTTTGAAGCAGTGCTTTTAAAGGAAAAAGCATTATGCAAGGCATTTTATCTCAAATGAGGTAGGTCTCGAGGGGTAAAAAACCTATGGATCAAGGTATCTAGGCTCATCAGACTTTCAGTGGAGAAAAGGACAGATAAATGGTCAAGCAGAATTTACTTAATAACATCACAAACCCAATCATCCTCGCTATACTCAAGCGTAGTGTGTTTTTTCCTACCTGAAATGGCATATAACTGCACTTCATCACACCCCAACATGCCCTGTTGCCATCTCTAGGCGGCTTGTTTGCTTTGGAAGTAGCTTTCCCTCGTTGGCACAGGGATGGTGAACATCAGATAAAACCGTAGGGGACCAGGGTCAGTGCAAACAAATACTACTGGGGATTGTCATCCGTAGCCGTGGGGTAGCGGAATTTTATTGAGATAGTGCTTATTATTGTGACCCAAGTCATGGATTGGTGGAGCTGGTGGGGGAGCATCTCCAGAAGCTGCATAAAATTGTTAGACAATGAAGTTTAATATCAAATGTAACACATGAGTTATGTTTACCGTCATTCTGCATCTCAGAATGAGAAACCGGAGTCGTCCAGTTTGCTTTTAAAGTCCCAACTTGACCTGCACAATCCCAACCTTCAGGGATAGATCATGCAGTTCATGGTTGCAGTGCACGACTGTGCTTGTACCCATGTAGGCATGCGTTTCGTGCCTTGTCTACTGAAGATGAGGAATGCAGGTGCTTTGATTGAGAACATAATTTTTACGCAAGTCACTAAATAATTGGTGAGGGTCGAATGCGTTCTGAATTCGTAACCTTGACCGTCTCATTTCGGGAAAATTGACTTGAATTTCCTCAACGTTCTTGAATTCACTCTCCAGGGTGCGATCCGTCCACTCCATGCCCCAGATTGGGGTACTTAGGTTGTGACATGCACAAGTTAGATTAGTCAGCTGAAACTGAATATATGCAGTATCAACTATCTTTGACTCCAATTGTTTTGACATGACATTTGAAGCTTGAAGAAATATTTCTATGAACAGACAGCTGCATAATATGTGTTCTAGAGAAATTATTTTTCTTAACTGTATCCTATATGTGAAAACATAGTATGCTATCAAATTTAGTCTAGTTTCAATGTATTTCTATTTTATTCTCGTGATGCCTTTCTAATGTTACCACTCAGATAAATGTCTTTAGTGCTAAATCAAATTTAAAGCAAGGGAAATGAAAAACTAACTGAAATAATCTCTTTGGCAGAGCTACCTGGTGTTCTTCAGGTTGTTCCAAGCACGACCGTTCAGCTGCATTCTGGAACTGGAAAGTTGCATGTCTAACACTCACGAAGGTCTATAACCACTGGATCCTCTGGTCATGGCCATACATACTACAACTTAATAAACTGTTGATCAAAAGATGATATTTCATTTACATGATGCAGACTTATTCCTGGTTATTAGTAAATCTTGGATATAATGTATATACTGGTTCTCCCTGATGTCATGGTTATGTTACACACCCACCCACCCATCCACCGCACACCCTAGTACTCCTGTTGTTTTACGGTTTAACCTAGAAGTCATGGCACATGCAATGCGTGTGCAAAATTTCTTAAAGAATAACAAAGATTCTTTGTCCAACAGAGAACATCAAATGAAAACATCGTAATATTGATAAACGGAACCAGAAATGAAACATCCATAAATTAACAGAAACTCATAAGCCGATAGTAACATTTTTAGGGAGAAGACAGAACACCACCGAAAGGCTAGAACGAAAATTGCAAATTGGAGAGGGATGTTGATGCAGGGAACCATACTGATAATGATGCGGATTGGGTATTAAAAAAATACCCCAGTATTTAAGTTTAGAAGTTTTATATTTGATTTACGTGAAACTGGTTTTACAGTAGTATTTTGTTAGGAAGGATGCAATTTTAAAAATAGGCAATCTAGAGTATTTAGTTTCCTTATTTGGGTTAATTTGATTTTCCTTTTTCATATTTGCTTGGTAAACAAAATTAGTACTTTCTAGGATTGTACAATCTACTTGTTTATCAAAACTCAGCCCACTTTCTCAAGGCTTACAGCTCAACATGATAATAACTATATTGTACGAGAAGGGTGGTGATAATGCCGCGACCAATCTTTTTAGTGCCACAACAATATGTTTTCGTTGACAATCATGCCCTCATCTGCTACACTCTCTCTCTGGCCATCTCTTTGTAAAATTTACTCAGAGTATACAGTAATCATTTCTCCTCTCTCCTCTGTTTAATTGCCTTCAATCACCCTTCTCCCTTAATGCAACAACTATATGGACTGTCTAAGACAACGAAGTTTAAAATCCACATGCTTTCCTCGGTCCCGAGAAACTATTTTGCACTCTCGGATTCATCTCCTCTCCTCCCGTCTTTCTGAAACTGTCCTCCACTGCCGCCACAAGAACTCATATTTCTCTCTACCTCTATCCTATCACTCGATACAGTCCCCATTGCCCCCAGCCAGTCTCCTTCGATTTCCTCTCTCATTTGTAATACTCCGTATTGCAGAAAAAATCTCTCCGAACCCACAATTTGTTCATGCATAGCTGCACAAAATTGACAGAGAGATTTTGATTTTTTTTTAAAACGAATTGAAGCACGAAATCATTTTGAAATCCCCCTGTTTGATCTTATTATGTACAACCTGCGGCTGCAAGGAGAGACTGCTTCAAAATCATCACCCCCATGTTGTGGGATCTCACCAATAATCGGTCCATGAAATAAGCAGCATGGAGATGAGTAGGTGAACATAAGAGCAATTGAGAGGAACGGAAAAAAGGAGCAACGGAATGGAAGAAAGAAGTAGGTCTCGAGATCGAGAGTGAGGAAAAATGTAATGGCATTAACAAATTGTATTGTGGCAATATCGGCACTCATACTTGAAAGTACAATTTTTTGTTTACCATGCAAATATGGAAAAGGAAAATCAATTCAACCCAAATCGAAAAACTAAACACTCTAGATTGCCTCTTTCTAAAATTGCGACATGACTCGCTCCCATCGAATCTGCTCGCAATGGGCCGGGTCCTCCCTCCTTTGTCATATTCACAGCAAACAGGCAACCATTCTCTTCCTTGACATCGTCATTCTTTTCCTCGTCCCCAGGATGTCAATTTAGACAACGGTGTGGTTAGGCCGAGTTCCAGCGGCTAGAGCGGTCACCTTCCCTTACAATGCAGCAAGCGATTCTTGCATAGCGAGCCTCTATCCGCTAAAATTTCTCATCCACCCATGCAGTGTCCTCCCGCGCGTACACATCATAAACAGTAGGATATCTACCTCCTTTCAGTCCTTTGGCTGCATCTAAACCGACGAAATATTTATACTATACTCCACTACGACAAATGAAACAATGCATATAACACGTTGAATCGAGACAGACTTAGACTCTGTAGATGTTATTGGTACCTTGGTGTACTCTTTTAAGCAATTTTTTCCTTTCGATAAAATTTCCGACAGCATACCCCCTATATTTTGTTGTTTCGGTTTACTCTTTCTGAATCCTTCAGTAAGATCTGAAAAGAACCAGGTAATTTTGGATACGTACTTAATTAGGTGCCAATACCCACATTCGGGTCTTGATCAAACTAACTTCATGCATTTTGGAAAAACAGAAAATGGCTTGAAAAACGTACTAATTCTTGGGAGAACACATTCCAATCTTATGAAATAACTCTAATGAGAGAGAATTTGTTCTCTTGTTACTTCAATTATCTGGCTTTTGTGTTTATTTCTTCTTCTTCTGGGGGTTTCAACCAAAAGGCCTAAGCAACTCTATTTTCCAAGAAACACAAATGTCTAGCTGAAAAAGAATGTAGAATAAACCCAGAAACACTGAATGAATTCCCTATTTTCAGGGTATGAAATGATACATGATGGTGATGTTAAGAACGTGCACCATGCTTGCAGGCATCAGTTTTCCAGAGAAAGGAGCAAACTCTTTATTGGTTAATATATGGTCTATCAAGCTTTAATTTTAGAAGAGAGCTCGATTCGCCTTCCAAATCAAGCCAAATCTAGATGTCGCCTCGTCCTCTCAGAGGATTATAAAAATGTCACCAGTTTCATGAGATTTTTCTGAAATCTTGTGATGCACATGGTTTCCACTCGTTGCACGTGAGTTCCGGACATCTCTGTCCGAAAGCATTTGCCTAAAGGTATGCATCACTTTCATAACATATATATTTTGGTATGGTAATGTCTTACAAGCAACTTTGAGTTCTTGAACATTACAATTATTAATTGTTTGAACTTGGATTTTCATAGGGGTTAATTTAAGCTTAAGGACGCAAGGTTAGACACGTTAGTTGGAGTATGTGTTAAGCAAGTGGAACCATCAGCTAACAAAGAGAGTTCACCCACTTTGGTAAAAAAGTTGGTTCAAATATATTTGCTGCTTTTATTTAACAATGCAACCAAACATTGTATCGATGTAGACGTCTTCCCTAAACAAAGGTAATAAAAAGATAACTTTTGGATTTAGGGATTAAAATAACCTGAATTAGACGAGGCACAGGATCAAAAAAGATGCTTTCATGTTTATACCTCTGTCGATCATAGGTTGAACTATTCCAGGCGGAGTCTTGGTTTATGGACATTTAAACGTTTATACACACCTATCGACCATAGGTTGATCTATTCGGGACAAAATCAGGATTTACGGACTTGAAACCGCGAATAGAAACTAGGATTTACACCTTTACAGAGAGTGGAGTTAAATACTTGAAACGACACACATTCCGTCATGAGGAGAAAGGTAGGATAGTATGGTCTTAATGGGGTCTTTGCCTCTTCTTATTATCTGTGGAGTCAAATGCTCTATTAACAGTTATATATACATATTCTAAGAAAATTTCCCAATTTAGTCGGGGTCAAGTGATTCTACTTGATATCACGTCCCTCGATCCGCCCTTGGATCTATCCCTTCCAGCACCCACTGTTGAATGGACTAACATTTCATACTTATGTAGCGGTCAGCCTTCCTACATGCACGCGCCTGCCAGCCTCCTTGGTTCGGGACGAAGCCAAACCGATACATATGAATGATAGGCGAAGGAAAGTGAGTTTTGGCCAAGGAAAAGAAAATATTTGAACTCAAAGGCATGACTCTCTGTTGCAATTCTAATCTATTCTAATTATAAATGGGTTACCACTTGTGCAAGAGCACTTTTGTTAAGCTGTATCACAAAAGTGATTTTCAGAATTACCCCGCAAAAAAAGTTCTACTGCTCTTTAACCACAACAAAAACGGTGATAAATGTAAAATCACTCTCACTCTAACTGTCATACCCTACATTACGCGGCTTACGCCCAACTATCAATTAGTCCCCGCGTTACGCCCAACTACCAATTCCCCCACTTACACAACTCATGTATTCACACATGCACACACGCTGAGTCTGGGCCCAACCTCTAGTATAATATAGAAAGGGAGAAATCCTTTTTGTTTCAAACAACTCTTGAAGCTCTGTCACAAAAGTAAAACTTTCAATTGTCCCTAAAAAAAATGAAGTTCTTACAACTACTTTTCTTTCTATGTGTCATTAATACTGATAGGGACAAAATGGTAAAATTATCTGAACCAACTACCCTCTCCCACATCCCAACATTCACATGCACATGCACGCACATAATGTGTGCCCAGCATCTAGTGTCTCTCAAGAGAGGAAACAAGCCAAAAAGTCTTGCTATCCTTGTTATTTGAGGAGAGAACATTTTGCATTAAAACTTGCACCATGGCATTTTGTCGGTAACACCTTGTGTCATAGGTTAAGTTTGTGTCATGGATTAAGGAGTCACTATTTATCTGTCTCTCTTTGTCTCTGTCAACTCAATTTTCTTGTGGTTGTGGCTTCTTCTATGGACACTCATGAACTTAATTTAGATAGCTCTATTCAATATTAATTAAATGATGCATCTACCACCCATTCATAAAATTCAGCTACACTTGTTTGATTGATACAAAAAAAAAAAAAAGTGACAAATTGTTTGTCCATCAATTTATTTCGAGATGTCTGCAATTGTTATTATTTCAATATATATAGGAATATAGGCGAAGGAAAAGAAAAGAAAATATTTGAACTCAATGGCATAACTCTCTGTTGCAATTCTAATATATTCTAATTATAAATGGGTTACCACTTGTGCAAGAGCACTTTTGTTGAGCTGTATCACAAAAGTGATTTTTAGAATTACCCCGCAAAAAATGTTCTCTTACTCTTTAACCACAACAAAAACGGTGATAAATGTAAAATCACTCTCACTCTAACTTTCATACCCTACGTTACGCCCAACTATCAATCATACCCCGCGTTATGCCCAACTACCAATTCCCCCTCTTACATAAACTCATGTATGTGAACACATGCACACACAGAGTCTGTGTCCCGTCTCTAGCATAATATAGAAAGGGAGAAATCCTTTTCGGTGTGACAACTTTTGAAGCTCCGTCACAAAAGTAAAATTTTCAATTGTCCCTAAAAAAATGAAGTTTTTACAACTACTTTTCTTTCGATGTGCTGTTAATACTGACAGGGACAAAATGGTAAAATTACCCGAACCAACTACCCTCTCCCACATCCCAACATTCACACGCACGTGCACTGCGTCTGCCCAAGTTCTAGTATCTCTCAAGGGAGGAAACAAGCAAAAAAAAAAAAAAAGTCTTGCCATCTGGCCTTGTTATTGGAGGAGAGAACATTTTACACATGTTTCAGATAGTTATGCCTTGTTTGGAATACTTTTTGAAATTTTTTTTGAAAAGTTATGCCTTGTTTGGAACACTTTTTGAAATTTTTTTAAAAAAAGTAGTAGGGGTAGAGTAATAAGTGAGAGAGTAGAGAGAGAAATGATTGGAAATATGAGGAATCTAAGGAGAATCTTTTGAAAAATACTTTTCAAAAAGTGTTCCAAACAAGGCATAAAACTTGCACCATAGCATTTTTTCAGGTAACACCTTGTGTCATAGGTTAGGTTTGTGTCATGGATTAAGGAGTCACTATTTATCTGTCTCTCTTTGTCTCTGTCAACTCAATTTTGCTTGTGGTTGTGGCTTCTTCTATGGACATTCATGAACTTAATTTTGATAGCTCTATTCAATATTAAATGATGCATCTATCACCTATTCATTATAAAATTCAGTTACACTTGTTTGATTAATACAAAAAAACAGTGACAAATTGTTTGTCCATCTTTTTATTTCGAGATGTCTTCCAATTGTTATTATTTCAAATATAGGAGTATAGCACCTTTTGATTTCCTCAAAGTATTCCGTTTCGATGGGTATGATCAGTTAAAGATGGGTATAAAGTGGGACATGCGTACCTTTTGGACCCACTTCGATAATTTGATCCGTTTATTATTTAGAATTTATTATCAGTCACACCAAAAATCAGGTTGATGCATGGGATAGCGTTTGATACGATTTCAAAATGCATTTAATCTTGACATTTTAAGAAATTCTCAAAATCGATGAATATATTGAAACGAAAAGTGAACAAATAAATTAGGACAGTCACACAGACAAATCTATTTTTTTATTGTAATAGATTGCATTCTAATAAGTAAGAAAAAACCCTCCACCTCTCATGGGTTTCATTTCACTCCCACATTACAGATAGATGTGCTAATTAAATGTTTTTCGAAATCGTATAAAATTGCATCCGATCGATCAACATAATTTTTCATGTGATCAATGTTCTCTATTCTAGCTCTTCTGTTGAACTCGGGTCTCCCAATTGAGAGAGACATAGTATAAAATTGCATCCAATCAACATAATTTTTTATGCGATTAATGTTCTCTATTCTTGGGTCCCCCAATTGAGAGAGACCCATTTGAGAGAGATGCGAGGTACCGCAGATCACTTTCGTTTGTGGTGTTTAGGTTTTGTGTGTGTGGTTCTACGTTCCCAACACCCGTCCCACCAAATAATTAAATCGGAAAATGCTTAGGTAGAGAGGTCACTTGGTCGGTGATCCAGCGGTATCTGTGGAAAAATTCGTCACTAGTGGAAGCAATATTGCAACTGTTCATCTATGCTTTGCATGTGCATTTCGATATTGTCTCGCCTTATCAATGTTCTCTGGTGTATCCTTTGTTTTATCGTCGTCTTCTTTTCGATATTGCCGGGTTTTCGATGCTCTCTTTTGTATACAATAATTTTTTTTTCTCCTATTGTAATAGCTGTGGGATATGGATACCTTCTTGTTATCATTGATAACAATGAAACCAACAGTAAAAAAAAAATGATTATCACATCCTATCGAACCCAATAACTAAGCGAGAGGTTTGGCTTCCCAAGTCCTCACACAAGGATTTCAAAATTGGGGGTTGTCACTTTTCACACAATTTGGAACAACTACTTAAAAATTTTCAAGCACTTATTCTTCAAATTCCTATGAACTAAATTTGTCGTGATGGATTGTCTCCGGTTTTACTGCAAGCCATGCACTCTAGCCGTTTCTGACTTCATTTGGTTCTGCTTTCACAATCGGACTCATTCATGTTATAGGACTCATCAAGCAGAACAATCATGTAAAAATTCTTGTTGATCATACAATGATCCATACCTGATTGGAGTATAGCTATTTTGAAAAAAAAAATGAGTTGGACACAATGGATTTCAACTTCAACAACACAATTTTTACAAAACAAATGTCCTTCGATGAGGTATTGATCGACCCGATCAGTATTATTTTTAACATGATTGTCCTGTTGTATGAGTTCTACAATAGGAATGATCCCGATCATTAAAGCAGAACTGAAATGAAGTCGAAAACAGCTAAGAGATGAGTCATCTCCTAGTCCAATTTTATTGTGGACCCATAGGCTAATAACCACTCATTTCTATATAAATTCGATAAACACCCATACAAAAATGTTATGATACATGAAATCAGTTCAAGAAATTGTCCAAGAAAAAAAACTGAATTGTCCAGATTCACAGTACAAGACTGGTTTTTATGTATTTTACTTCTCCGATCTAACGTTGTTACCTTGGATAATTAATTGCAAATTGGTGTGACTGTACCAATCAAGCCGGACTATTGTGTCCGTGAGTTAAGTATGCATGTACATCGATAACACAGCCACACGTTTATTTCAAACGTGACATTGTTCTTGTTGGTCCAGTTGAAACGAATGATTAATCTCAAAATTACGATTAAAAAAAAATTCAGCAAAAAATTTCAAAAAGTCACACTCCTCTTATTTGTTTATAAGAAGTGATTGTCACACTCCTTTTTTTTGCAATTCACACTCTATCCTAGTCTTTATACACATGAATTTACTATGTTGTCATTTTTCCAATATGCTTTTTTCACACATACCAGGGCAACATTGTAAATTTATAAAGACAAAAAAGGGTGTAAATTGTAAAAAGGAGAGTGAAAATCATTTTCCTTGTTTATTACTAGTAGTTTATAAATTCGCAGAATATAAATCTTTACAAAAGCCAACGACCCAGTTGACCAAAACATATACTCCTATATCATACGGCTATCAAAAAGCGTTCATTGTGGCATCTACAGTTCTAGTAGGTGAAAGTAAAAGGAGCTTTTTTTTTTTTTTTTTGTAATCGTGTTCGGGTAAACACGATTTATAGTAATCCGTCAGGGTCAGCACTCTTGACACGTTTAGCTAAACAGATTAGGCTATTGTTGAGGGTACGTTATTGAAAGTAAAAAGAGTTTTTTTGTTTAATCGTGTTCATCGTGTCTTTATCAGGTAAATACGGTTTATAGTAGGCCATCAAGGTCAGCACTCTCGACACGTTTAGATTAGTGTTGAGAGTTATACAATATGAAACCCGACTTGACACAACACGATTTGCACAACCCTAGAGTCGTGGTGTCGGGTCATCCACCTCAAGTAATTCTTACGGGACCAATCTCACTGTCTACTAGCGGGATGCAATTAATGTATGAACTGGTTCCATAAGATTCGGTAGCAACATAGGAGGAAGAACACGCTTAAGTTTCAGACGTTGAGACCACTATAATACCTTGGGATCGAGGAAATAACTACTAAATAAATAAGGGTCATCCGCTCAAACAAAAAACCAGATGAAACAAACACATTTGTTATTGAACTCATTTGGTTACCTTAGATTCCAATTGTTTGTTGTCAGTATGTTAGTGATTAACTTATGCAGAATAATTTTTTTGTTTAAATTTGTTCAAATTTTTTTTTTTTGGCATTTGTTAGTTTTACGTCAAACTTTTATGTGATATGGGTGAGTAAGGATGAGAGGAATCGACAAAAGTAAAAAATTATGATTTTAACATAAATATTTTGGGAAATATCCAAAGAAAAACTCAAAAAGTCAGTTTTTGGACTTTTCTTGGATATTTCCCAAAATACTTGCGTACAAGTTATAATTTTTTACTTTTTCAATTCCTTTCGACCTAACTCACCCGTATTTCCCAAAAATTTGACGTAAAACTAACAACGCAAAAAAAAAAAAAAAATTGAATAAGAACAAAAACCAAAAAACTGTGTTATATAAATTAATCATTAGCGTGAACATCAAGTGTAGTCCTTGGTGCAAGGATATATATTCATTGTTGATTGACACTCTAACAAAGCTGGTCCCCCAGTCAAATTATTTATTGTTCGGTCCTATTCGCATTGTAGTTGGTATTTTGTAGTCTCTCATTACAACTGTTTGCGTACTCAACTTCTTCTTTTTTCTCGACGAAAGTTAGGATAGTTAATGAGGTCTGCACCTCAGTAAAATGCATCGAAGTAAATGATGTCTAGCACTAGACTACCACTCCATTGCTTGCACACTCAACGTCTTAATCTTTGTAAAACAAAAATCCAGGATACAACAGAAAGAGCAATTTTTGTTTTCACTTTTAACTGCTTGGCAAAACCATTTTTTCCATGCACACATTCCAACACAAATACGAATACACCTTTCTTACGACGTGTGGGTCTCACAATGAAAGTCACCCTTAGCAATGTCGTATAGTTTTCACAACCTTGATGTTGACCAGATTCTTTCTTTTATTGGAAAAGTTATGCCCAACATAGTTACGGAGATGGTAGCACTAAGGGGTAGACGAAAATTGACTTTAAAAATGGTAATCGAAAAGACTAGATTTTAGCTATAATCTTTATGGCTTTTTGACCAACTTGAGGAAGAAAGGGGAGATAGAAAAAGGAGAACACTCTTCTTGAAAAGAAAGTGTCACGCTTTGGGATATTGCCGTTTTTTTTTTCTTATGGAGATGCAAATAACCGAAATTTCAAGAGTTTGGCCTGGTGGTCTAGCTAGGCTCGGCAATTAGAGGTTTGTGCTCTATTAGGTTCTATGTTCGAAAGCTTCTAGGCGTTATCAATTATGGTGAAGTCACTCCATACAGAGCTTTGTCTCAATTTTAGTTGGGTCGCCCTATTAGTTAATGATGAGATTGGTTCCACAGAGATTAGGGAAGGAGCAACAATACAAATATGCAACATGACCTTAATAAGGTAGTACGTGTCTATCTTTTGTTTGAATCTTCACTTCCCTTCCCTTCACTTCAAGTGACCATTGATCAAATTGCTAAACCTTGTATAGAAATTCGAGAATGTACCAACCCTAGCTCTAGGAGAAACCAAAAAAATGGCCTTAAATTGATATTATGCTTATTCTTTTCTTTTGTGGCCCAAACCTTGTCTCTCACATATGGTTGTGTACACACTACACCCATAATGCCATAAAACACCACATGCAATACATAAATGATGATATACTTTTAAAAAAGACGATGGATCCTTCCAAGATTCTCCCAAAAAGTAAAGAAAAGAGGGAATAAATTAGAAAATCTCCTCTCAGTATGTCACGTACATTCTTCATTTTAGAGTTTTGGAGATAAGTTGGAGATGCTCTAAAGGTAAGCTACACAGTTCTGTCCAACAGCTTAATATACATATACTTAAAGACAATCAAACACTAATAGTAGTAGTGTAAGATCGACGTGCGCAGCCTTTTTTTTTAAATAACTCGGAATTTGGGCCAGTTTACGCAACTCGACTAATTCCGAGGGACCAATATTCCTACCGATCACTTGTGGAGGTCTCAATATGAAAGTCAAAGTAAAGCTGTGTATGAACTAGCCTCAAAAGAGTTGATAGCACCTGAGAGATTTCGAACACTCAAACCTTAGGAGCGAGCAAACCCTATGTCCCACTTGGCCAACCCTTTGGGGTTGGAATGTACACAGCCTTGCCACCCTGGAAATTGGCTGTTTTTGATTCGTGAACCTATGACTGTTCAAATGAAAATGCAGCAAACTCCCTGTTGCGCCAAGGCTCACCTAGTGCAAAAGGGCTTTCCTCAGCGCAGGGTTTGCGAAGGGACTCCTGTAGGAGTTGTGCCTTGGACTACAGTGCCGTCAAAACGGGATCCGTTTCGTACTGAAAAAACAGTGTGTACGTTCATTGCATAACTCCTCGATTAGATCAATCTTGTAAAAAATCCAAGTTTTTGGTAACCCAATACATTCAAGTTACGTTTGTTTGAACAGAAAGCATGCATCAGTTTTAGAATACGCTAAAATATTTACATAGCGTGGCTAAGGGTGTACTCCAGTCAACTTGACTTTTTGAAGCATAATTTTGCTTGAAAAACTCTATAAAGAGAATGGTATGTTTGACTTGTTGCGCTCGATAACGAGAGAACGGTAGTGCTCTTGAGCACCGCAGCTACCCCAAATCTTTTGTGAAGATTAAGATATACAAGAAACCTAACCTCTAATTGTGAATAAGTAACGTACACTAATACAAAAAACTTAAAAACTGAACAACATGCACAGATTCGAATACAAATCATTATAAGAAGTGGGTCCTACAATACATGAAGATGACAAATACGTCCGTGTTGAGTTGTGTACGTACACGGGATTTGTGCACCTAGAAGTGCTCTAAAGCTAAAACATGTATGGAACTGGGGAACAAAGTTGTCTTGACACACCATAGAACTAGCCAAAAAGAGTGCAAATAAAGTAAGGAGCATGGCTCGAATTTGGAAGCCTAGCTTTGTACAATTTGAAACATCCAAAACGAGAGATTATTTAGTGTCCCTGCAGGACCCCCACCACGTGGTGCCATAAATCCCTTCTTCACCACACATTGGTGTGAGGTTCATATTCTTAGTCTTGAGTCTCGTATCAATGCGTGGTGGAAAAGAGACCATGGGATTATGCACCGCCACGACGCGCGGTGCCCCATGCATAGGCACTAAGTAATTTGTCCAGATGAACGTACACTTACCGATAGGAGTTGGTCGGCCGGAGTTTTCGATGCGTTGTTATCAGCCTGGCCGGGGGATGAAAATGATGGACTCTGAGACTGCACAGCTCCTCTTGCAAGAAGCTTTTTCGCTTATAAATCCAAATCGGCCACTTAGTGTCCGAGTTACCCTTGATCCCTTGAGAATATTACTGAGTGGGTACAAATCTGGGTCACGAACGTCGTCCTTGGAACACTCAACCATTGCCTTGAAAAACGGATCCTTCTCGGAGTTTCTTTGTAGTAAATTGGATTTCATGGGGGAATTTTTTGGAGTGCGTGCAGGCGGCATTGGTAATGATGGGAAATAATCCTTCTTCTTGGGAACCTGTTTCTTGGGAATTCCGGGGAGACTTTCCCAAGAGAAGGGAATTCCTGAGAAACGGAGAGGGGTCCTAGGCGCAAATAAGGGAGTATCGTCGCCTGAGAGAGAGCGAGCCCGGCGAGAGGATTGCCGGATTGGCATCGGAAATAGTGAGGTGGGAGCTGATTCATCAGTTGGGGAAATTTTGCCACGGACATTGAAGGCTGCAGGGGAAGCCATGTTAACTAATGTGGGAGAGAGAGAGAGTATTTGTATGACTATTAAGATTCTCTTGGCTTAAGCGTTATAAGTGGTGAATTCGTAGGCATATAAAGTGTGTTGTCACAATTGTGAATAAATTCTTTATACCGCCGGTGTAAACATTTGTTCTTCTACATCAATTGCAATGCGTCACATCTGTCATATTTTATTAATTGGGACCGCCATTTTGACACGTGTCGTAATGCAATTGATTTTGATCGAGAAAATAAATGTTTATACCGGCGGTGTAAAGAATTTATTCTCATACGAATTATGATTGATCCAAATTTGATGGAATTCATTATTCTCGTGTTGAACTCGGGTCCCCCAACTGAGAGAGAGACCCGTTTGAGAGAGATGCATGCGAGGAGGTCCCGCAGATCACTTTCGTTTATGATGTTTAGGTTGTGTGTGTGGTTCCACGTTTCCAACACCCGTCCACCAAATAATTAAGAGTAGTACTATGTGTACCGACAGGTTTGTAAGGAAACCGTACCGACCGGCCATGTCGGGCCGTTTCCAGCCACCGGATATACACATGAAAAAAGGGTGTTTAGATCGAGTATCATACACATATCGGATGCCGTTGATTCCCGCGCGGGCCCCTCGGTTTTTTTTTATAAAATTTTTGGACGACTCGGATCGGCCGTCGGTGGCCGGAGACAGCCCGGCGCGGCCGGTCGGTACGATTTCCCTACAAACGATCGGTACATATATCATTAACGAATAATTAAATCGGAAAATGCTTATTGCATGGTAGCTAGAGAGATCACATGGTCGGTTATCGGTCTGTTTTTTTGAAAAGAACAAGTGTCGCTAGTGAAAGCACTGTTGCATTTATGCTTTGCATGTCCATTTTCGATGAGTATTGCTATTGGTACCGACCTCCCCATAGGGAAAATGCACCTCCGGCCACCGGACGGCCGATCCGAGCCGTCCAAAAATTTTAAAAAATAAAACCGAGTGGGCCTAAGCGAGAATCAATGGCATCCGAGGTGTGTAGGGTACTTGATCTGAGCACCCATTTTTCGTGTATATTTGTATATACGTGTATATACACGAAAAAGGGGTGCTCGGATCAATACCCTATACACCTCGGATGCCATTGATTCTCGCGTAAGCCCACTCGGTTTTATTTTTTAAAATTTTTGGACGGCTCGGATCGGCCGTCCGGTGGCCGGAGACAGCCGTCCGGTGGCCGTCGGTGCATTTTCCCTATGGGGTGGTCGGTACCAATAGGATTTCTGATTTTCGATATGGTCTTGCCTTATCAATGTTCTCTGGTGTATCGATCCTTTGTTTTAGGGCAATGATAATGCCAAAACTGTTTTTGTTGGTGCCAAAACTCTAGCGTCTAAAAGTCTTATACATTGCACATGGTACAAATCTTTTGTGCATCAGGATTTTGGCCTGAACAAAAATATTTTTGGTATTATCATTCATATTACCGGGTTTTCGATGCTATCTTTTTTATGCAATAGACTTTTTTTCTCCTATCATAATAGCTGTGGGATATGGATACTTCTTGTTATTATTAATTGATAACAATGAAACCAACAGTTAAAAAAGATGATTATCACATTTTATCGAACCCAATAATTAAGCGAGAGGTCTGGCTTTTCAAGTCTTCACACCAGGATTTCAGAATTGGGGGTTGCCAGTTTTCACACAATTTGGAACAATTACTTCAAAATTTGCAAGCACTTATGCTTCAAATTCTGATGAACTAAATTTGAGATGACGGATTGTCTTTGGTTTTATTGAAAGCCATGCAGTCCAGCCGTTTCTGACTTCATTCGGTTTTACTTTTATGATCGGACTCGTTCATGTTATAGAACTCATCGAGTAGAACAATCATGTAAAAATTCTTATTGATCATATAATGATTAATACCTGATTGGAGTATAGCTATTTTGAAAAAAAATTGAGTTGGACACAAAGGATTTCAACTTCAAGAACACAATTTTTACGAAATACATGTACTTCGATGAGGTATCGATTGATACCAAATCAGTATTATCTTTAACATGATTGTTCTACTCTACGAGTTCTGCAATAGAAATGATCCGATCATGAAAGCGGAACTGAAATGAAGTCAAAAATAGCTAGAGACAAGCCGTCTCCTACTCCAATTTTTATTGTTCCCATAGCCTAATAACCACTCATTTCTATATAAATTCAATAAACACCCAAACAAAAATGTTAGGATACATGAAACCAATTCAAGAAATTGTCCAGGAAAACAAATGAACCGTCCAGATTCAAATATAAAACTGGTTTTTATGTATTGTACTTCTCCAATCTAACGTTGTTACCTTGAATAATTAATTGCAAATTGGCGTGATGTACTCCCAATCAAGCCGGGGTCTATTTTGTCGGTGAGCTAAGTAAACATGTACATGGGTGGAAAAATCGCTCTTTTTTCCTCTCTATAGAAATCTTCCCTCTCTCTCTAGAAACAACAGATGCCTCTGGTTAGGGTTTGGGGAGGCTCCGCCTCCTTCCCCTGGTCTCACCTTCTCTCCTATCTCTCCTCCTCGTCTCTTCCATCTCTTTCTTTCTCTCCTCTCTTCTCCTATTTGCCGTTGTTTTTCACCCTTTGATTTGGGGGTTTTGTGCCGGTGCGACCAGCGTGGTGGTCATGGCTTATGCCAGTGATCCTCCAGTTGCTTGGTTCCCTCCGGGCCTTTCAAATCTGTTGGGTGTTGGTGGTGGCGCTGGGATGTGGGTTGTGGGGTGGTGAGGGTTTGGGGTTTTCAGTAGAGGAGGTGAGAGGTGTTGGGGGTTTTTTGTTTGCTGCATTTTTTTTTTGTTTTCTCCAGCGTTGCCGGTTCTCACAGACTGGTTTCCCCAGTTCGGTTTTGTTACCAATTTGAGGCTTCCTCAGATCTGGTGGGTAGAGGTGATGGGTGCCCGGCGTTCCAGTTTTCAGCTTTAGGGAGTATCTACGCAGGGGAGATTCACAGTTATCGGCTTCATGGGTCGGTGTTTCGGAGTTTTAGCCCAGGGGGATTTCTTCTTCGTTTCTCCGTGCCCGGAGCCTGCTCGTGTCAGCAGGGGCTTGCCGGAGATGTTCTCTCCACTGCTTCGGTTCAAGATCCAGTTGGTGCCTCCATCGTCGGCGGCAGGTAGTTTTTCCTCGGCCAGGGTTTGGCCAACATGCATCAGTGGTAGTTATCCATGGTGGTTGTGTTTATTTCCTTGTTTGTGGTTTATTCTTGTTTCCATCGGTTCGGTTTAGTTTGTCTCTAACTGGATGCGTGCTTCAAGCCGAGGCAGCTAGGGGATACGCTGAGGGCCCCTTGTGACCCAACCCTTTGAGGCGGTGAGACGTGCTAAGGCATGTCCTCTAGTTTACGTCGGTTTTGCCGGTGTCCCTATGTTACCTATTTTCTTAGGTTTTCTTCTGTGATGGCTTGTTGTACGTTTGCCCTTTCTCTGTTTTCGGATGGATTTGCTGTAATTTGCCAATTTTGGCTTTAATGAAATGTGATTCGGATAAAATAGAAAAAAGCAAACATGTACATCGATAACATAGGCACACATTAATTTCAAATGTGACATTGTTCTTGTTCCTCTCGTCGAAACGAATGATTAATCTCAAATATTACGACAAAAAACTCAACAAAAATTTACGAAAGTAAAATTACCAAAAAGTTTACAAGAACGCACCCTAAGACCTATATATAACATTACTCTTATTTGTTTATGAGAAGTGATTGTCACAATCCTCTTTTTACAATTCATACTCTCTCTTTTTTGTCTCCATAGACATGAATTTACTATGTTGTCCTTTTTTCATTACACGTTTTTCATACATACAAAGGCAACATAGTAAATTCATGTGAATAAAGATAAAAAAAAAATGTGTAAATTTTAAAATGGAAAGTGAAAATCATTTCCCTTGTTTATTACTAGTAGGATATAAATTCGCAGAATCTAAAATCTTTACAAAAGCCAATTATATATCCTGTCCAGTTGACCAAAACATATCTTTATTATAAAACAGAAGGGTGTGGGGACAAGTTGTTGAATGGCTAGGATTGGTTTGATCTAAGGGCTGAGAGACATTCTCCTCATCTCATTAAAAAGCCCATATTTTAAAGCTAATTACACAACTGCCATGCATGCCTAGCCACCACATCCCAAAACGTATTCACCGTACTTCGTCTTTTGAAACCCCTACGCCAGAATCTCTCTCTCTCTCTCTCTCTCTCTCTCTCTCTCTCTCTCTCAAGGCACTACCTCCATTTCCATCGTCCTCTCTCCCACTTCCTAACCCCCAACTTTCTCTATCCACCCTCCTTTGTCTCTGAGCAGCCCCGACCACCAATTTGTCATCCATTCTAGCCTCCTCCATCCATTGCAGTCCTTCTCCGATTCATCGCCAACATATCAAACAACCTTTGTAAGTTCGATTTTTTATTCGTTTAGTACCCTTTTCTGTTTTGAAGTTTGTAATTATTGCTGGTTTTTGGTTCCTTATTAATCACACATGGCATATGTTCATTGCATTCTAGGTGTTTGTTAAAATGCATGGTAGAAATAGAATGAACTCCATTCAGACATCTTAAAAATTTATGGGCTTCCTGATATTTTTGTTGGTAACTTTACATCACGAGGCAAGGAAACAAGTTTGTAGAGGCTCTTCAAATTCCAAACATTATTCAAAACTCCCCAGTTATAGGCTCTTTTTTCCCATTCAGGCATTTCTTCCCACCCCATTTGGAAAAAAACAAAAAAAATAAAAAAAACAGCAAATTGTAGACGAAAAGCAAAACCCAAAGGAAAAAATACCTACCAGCATTATTCTTTTGATCAGTACTTACTGATGATGAATTATTCTTCAGCCAATTAAGCAGAATAGGCCCCGAGGAAAAACAGAAAATAGTGGAGGAAAGGTTCAAAACGACCAAAACATATCAACAGGACAAAAAGTGATGTATAAAATCTAAAGCTGTCATTTAGTTACCTAACAGTGCTACGGGCGACTTATCAAGTGATTCAAGTGGAGTTCACATTCCCGCTAAGTTGTGTGTGGATTTTCTCCCTTAATTTATGCACTTCCAATTGAACTGTTGTGAATGTGATTGTGCGTTAGTTTTTTTGTGGAAGGTTATGAAAAGGAGAAAATATAATACAAAGACATTGAATAAATAATTATTAAGTTGCAGTTACTTGCATGTAGTAGTAGGTGCCCATATTCTACGGGTGACTTTCTCTTGCAATGGTCAGGTGGTCAGACGGTGAACTGGTCGGTAGCTGGGCAGTGAGGCGGTGGTCAGTTCCATTGGTGCATTCTTACAACTAAGCATTGACAGTCACTGTCCATGCCTACTACTCGCACTTACACTCATAGGTTGCTCTAAAGCTCTACTGATACTGTCCACACCTACTACATTCACCATCTGACCAAGTTTACTTCTTGCTAAATATTAATTTCAACTTCATTTTTTATTCCATTTGCACGTACATCTGATCAAGCTCACAACACACTCTTATAGAGACGATTCAATATCAGCCACAAGAAGAGAAACATTCAAACAGCCTCTATTTGAATTATTCGAAAACTACTTACTTTTCCACATTTTATGTTTTTGGTATATCTATGATGTTTTTGGTATATCTATGATGGGGATCGAATTATTCGCATTGTTGGTGAGGTGCAATACGTTAGCAAGTAGAATGCTAGAGTCTATGATGGGGATCGAATTAACTTTTGCTTTACTGTCAATTTCCATAACCATCTTTCCCAACGTTGGCAATCAATTTCATTTTTCAGTCTCACGGACAAACACTCGATCACGGTATAAAATTAGTTTTTTTTTCATCTTTTGCTGGGGCTGAATCGCGATACTTCAGATTCGTAAGTATTCCCTTATTATGCAGAGTACTGACTGATGTGCTTATATCTGCTCTTATGTTGTTAAATACAGAGCACTGGCTGGTGTACTTAGATTTTTTCTGATTTCGTTGATGCAGATTACTAACTGATGTGCTACTTGGTTTTAACCTTTTACTTGGTATTTATTGGAATTCTATAAGTAAATTGATAGTTCTTTTCTCTTTCGTGCCACTAAGAAGAGAATCACATACTACACACTAATGTTTGAGCCATTAGCTAGCAATTGTCGTAGGCACGGGCAATTCCAAACCGGGGTGCATAGTGCCGTAGGCACGGACAAGCACTAGTACTCCTATATCATACGGCTATCACAAAGCATTCATTGTGCGATCTAGAATTCTAGTAAGGGTGAACCTTTGGATTTAAGTAGGTGTAAACCGGTTATTTTGAAAGTAAAAAAGTTTTTTGTTTGATCATGTTTATCTTGTCTTGTTCGGGTAAACACGATTTATAGTAGTCCGTCAGGGTCAGCACCCTCGTCACGTTTAGCTAAATAGGATACGTTATTGAAAGTAAATAGAGTTTTTTTGTTTAATGGTTTTCATCGTGTCTTGTTCGGGTAAACACGGTTTATATAGTAGGCCATCAGGGTCAACACTCTCGATACATTTAGCTAAACAGGTTAGATTAGTGTCGAGGGCTATACAACATGAAACCCGACTTGACACAACACGATTTGCACAACCCTAGAGTCGCGGTGTTGGGTTAGTTGGCACTCACCTCGAGTAATTCTTACGGGACCAATCTCACCGTCTACTAGCTTGACGCAATTAATGAATGAACTGGTTCAATAAGATTTGGTAGCAACATGGGAGGTTTCGAATATAGGAGAAAGAACGCACGTAAGTTCCAGACATTGACCATTGTGATAATACCTTGGGATTGAGGAAATAAACTACTAAATAAATAAGGCCATGCACCCACTAAAAAAAAAATCCAGATGAAACAAACTCATTTGTTCCAATTGTTTGTTGAGCTCATGTTTACACCCATTTTTGGCTAAAATTGGGAAAAGAACAGAAGAATGGCCTTGGAGGTAGTTTCAGGCCTTGAGAAGCCTTATAAATCGGTTACCTGCAGAATTGCGCCAGTTTGAATGCAAAAGGGCCAATTGAGTTTGCAAAGACTTAGGACAAACTAATGCCCAAAATATTACTTTCACAAATTCGGGCCCAGGACTGGCCAAAGTCTAGGGTCGACCCACTAGGTTTGAGCATTTTATTCAAGCCTAGGCCAGTTCTTAGAAACAATAAGGCCTTTTAGTAGGTTCAAATCAGTTAAAGCCTAGGTTTTTCTCTAGGTTTGGGCTCACAAGGCTTACAAAGGATGGAGGCCTATGATTCACCTCAAGCTCAGGCCCAAGGGATGGATGGGCCTGCTTCTTAAAAAGTCACATATGGCCTTCATTTGGCAGGAAAAGGCCTTAAGCTGCTCACAAGCAACTCAAAGGCCTAGAATGTTCTTGCTTAGTAGGTCTAGGTAAGTTGCTTGCAAGCAGCTCAAGGCCTAAGTCTCTACCATCCTTCAGTATGAAGCAAGGCTTGGGACACATGGCAGCCATGCATGGAGACATCCCAAGCTGCTCAAAGGCCTAGAAGGTTTTCTCTAACAGCCCACAAACGGCTTAATTAACCAGGCCTGCTTGGTCTTTTGTTGCAGGGAAAGAGGGTTCAAGTTTCAAGGATTTGCTTTGTCTTGAGTCTTCTTGCAGAAGGAATCACCTTAGGGCCAATCAAGGTCGAAAAGTAGCTAAAAAGTCTTGTTCTTTACAAGAGAATTTCGACCTTTAGCCTTAAAAAATCTCATGTTTCTCCTTTGAGCCAATTGTAACGCCCCAATTTTTCAAGGAATTTCGAAAGTATTAACCCTAAAAAACACTGAATTTTATAAACTACTAGGCTTCTATTTGTCGTTATACAAAATGTACATTAAAAAAAAATACAACAAAAAGAATCTAACATTTTATTTAAATATCTTCAGAGCAACTCTAGTCTTGATTCAGATCTCAAGCATACTTGGTCTCTGCTCTTGGTATTCTTCCTGTGTCAAACAGCTCCACCATTGAACCCTACACTCTCTGGCAAATTGATCGCCGAAGCAAACGATTTACCAGGATACAAACGTATCCGTGAGTGATAATTCATCCAATAGAATAATCCCAATCCTACCAACCCCTTACTCTACATTTAGCAGATCAACAATATATCAATTCATAAGAGGTACAGAATAATAACACATCACCCTTTCCTTTACTATCCATTATCTTACATGAAATCTAAGGATCCTCTCCACAAGATCCTTTCCTCCCATATCCACCAACTTTGACCGTCCCATGGAATAACTCTCCCTTTATTTGTCCTGCACCAGGGTTCTAAGCGAATACTACTAAATTATGTATCCAGTCTGGATTCGCTTACAACCATAATAAAGGAATAGCTCACCATAACAACTCAGCATTAGCGGTCGCACTATCTCATTGTCAGGATTCTTTACCGTCTCCCAACTCTACACACTGGGTACTTTACCATACCCATAATCTACACACTGGGTACTATACCGTATTCAAGGATCCTTTACCGTATCCTAAATACTGTACCCGGAGTCCTTTACCGTCCTCCACACACACACTGGGTACTGTACCGTATTTAGGATCCTTTACCGTATCCCAAATACTGTACCCGGAGTCCTTTACCGTCCTCCACACACACACTGGGTACTTTACCGTACTCGGGGTCCTTTACAGTTCCCAACTCAACTAAAGGTACTTTACCGTACCAGGGTCCTTTACCGGCACCCAACATCTTTAATCAACTTTACCATTTTATTCTTTACTTAACCATGTTTACTTGTTCACTACTCTAAACCACCCATGAACCCAAGCCCATTCCAACACGAACAATATGATACAATCAATAACAGCTCGATTGATAACATAATACATTTCAATGAGATAAAAAGTACATATCAACTAATATTGTGCGAGTAAGTAAACACATAATATTTTATGATTGGACCGATGCCCTTAAGATTCGTTAAACAAGTAAATTAATTAATTATAGCATGCGCTTATTCTACTAAAAATAAATCAACCACATAATTTAGGTTCAAATTGAGAACTAAAGTATATTTAGAGGGCAAACTGTAATTTCATAATATCTCACTTTAAAAGAAAAACGTGCATGCTACAGTAGCCTTCGGTTTTCAATTTTGTTAGGAAATAGAGTACTTCTGGTTTGATTCGTAGGTATGACAAATCCCATTATAACTTTTCAAATTCATCATATAAAAATTATTTAATACTTAGGAGAAAATAGGAAAGCAATTATTCTAACTTAAATCCGGCCGAAAGAGCGGGTACTAGTTTGCGGACGATTTTGGTAAAATGAAAAAGACGGCGGCGGCAGCAGGGGACTTGGGGCTAATTGGAAGGTGGTTTGTGGATACTTGGTGATGTAGTGGTTGATTGAGAACCTGAATATGATGTACGGAGGGATTTTATGTAGAAATCCGTCTCTCTCTCTATTCTAGACTCAATAATAGAATTGGGAGTGAAATAATATACTGGTGTTCAATTTTCGAATTTATGTGGGTATGTATAATGGGAGAGAATAAGATAGTGAGAATGTGAGAGGATAAGTGTGGAAGTGGTAGAATGGGGAAGGAGAGTGAATGAGAAAGATACTGATAATGATAAGAGAGATAGAAGACAAATGCCACATTTGGTGGGGTTTTCTTTAATCTAACGTATGTGGACGCGTATATGTATAAGATAAGAATGTATGTGGACGCGTTTATGTATAATGTGAGAATGTATGTGGACGCATATATGTATAGGATGAGAGATAGAGAAGTGGAGAGTTAGTTTGAATAGAGTTCTAGTTAGGGTTTAGATAGGAAAGATAAAAGATGAATATGAATCCCTAATTTCCTGTATATCTAAAGTTTAAATATATATATTAAACAATAGCGCAAATAATATCAATTGTACACGTAATAATATATTTTAATTATTCAATCTAATTAATTATTGAATTAGAAATTTAACAATTTAAATTTGTATTAAAAAAAATTAGGTCAAAAATCCGGGTCGTTACACCAATACCCATGAAAAAAAGGTAATTCAGGCCTGAAATAAGCTGATTGCTTATTTCAGGCCTAAAGCAAGTCATGCAGCTAAAATCTTGGAGTATGAAGCAAGGAATAGGGCCTGGAGATTCTGCAAAGTCAAAATTCCTTTTGCCCTTTTACAAGTTTTTGTACAGGAAATGAGAGTTTTTTCAGGCCTTTCAAGCCTCAGCTGATTTATTAGAGTGAGGAGCAAGGCTTGGACAAGTGGCAATCACTCATTGGACGAAGTAGAAGCAGCTCAAGCCTAAGCCTTTACTAGGAGGACACTTAGCAGCCATGTATGAAGGCCTGTGGAAGCAACTCAAGCAGCTTAAGGCCTGGAACTTCTGCCTATAAATACCAGAGTTGAAGGCCTTGGCAAAGGTCCACGACCAACAAGCCCACGACATATCCAAATTACATTTCAATTATCTTTACATTTCCAGCAAATGTCTTTATCTTTCATCACACTAGCCATGCCTAGTTGATGCTTTGTTTCCTTGTATCTAGACTTTGTTAAACCCTGAATGAAGTCCCTTTAATTTTGTTTTAAACCTTGTTCTATTTTTTCTTCCATTTTCTAACGGTTAGGAAATTTTTAAGTCCTTTTCGTTAAGGCAAACCACGAACCACCTCATAGTTTTACCCTTAGGCCGTGCACTTTCGTTCTATTAGAAGTCAGATTGAGGCTTCCAAGCCTTGATACAAATTTGAACAGCAATCCAGTCCTGACACGCCCGTGACTCTAGCCATTTGATTTTTACACTTTTTTGGAGAAACAGTTCATTAATGATTGAATTGAGAAAGGTCATCCACTCAAAGAAAGTACCAGAGGAAACTAAATAAGCAGAGTCCTTGGTGCAAGGGTATACATTCATTGTTGATTGACACTTTAACAAAGCTGGTCCTCCCACTCTCCCAGTCAAATTATTTGTTGTTCGGTCCCAATCGCAACATAGTTGGTACTCCATTTTGTAGTCTCTCATTACAAATGTTTGCATACTCAATTTCTTAACACTCTTGCTCGACGAAAGTTAGGATAGTTAATGAGGTCTGAACTTCAGTAAAATGCATCAAAGTAAATGATGTCTAGCACTAGACTACCACTCCATTGCTTGCACACTCAACATCTAAACTTTGTAAAACACAAATCCATAACACAACAGAAAGAGCAATTTTTGTTTTCACTTTTAACTGCTATTTTTTTACATAACATTTTTTTACGTCCACACATTCCAAACACAATTACAAATACACATTTCGTACAACGTGTGGATCTCACAGTGAAATTCACCATTTGCAATGTCATATAGTTTTCACAACCATGATGTTGACCAGATTCTTTCTTTTTATTGGAAAAGTTATGCCCAACGTAGTTATGGAGATGGTAGCACTAAGGGGAGGGGTCAACGAAAATTGACTTTAAAAATGGTAATTGAAAAGACTAGATTTTAGGTATTTCATTTCTTTCATTTGTTCCCTTTTCAGTTTCCTTTCCATCAACAACTCTTTTTTTTCTAAGCAAAAAGAATGTATTAATCCATCAACAACTCTTATAGCCAATAAAGCGTATATGTCATCAACCAATACAATTCTTATGGCTTTTTGACCGACTTGCAAAGAAAAGAGGAGATAAAAAATAAAAAAATAAAAGGAGAACACTCTACTTGAAAAGAAAGTGTCATGGTTTGGGATATTTTTTTCTTATGTAGATGCAAATAACCAAAATCCCAAAGGTTTGGCCCAGTGGTCTAGCTAGGCTCGGCACTTAGAGGTTTGTGTTGTATTAGGTCCTATGTTCGAAAGCTTCTAGGCGTTATCAATTATAATGGTAAGTCATTATCTTTTGTTACCAAACATAGGCCTACAGAAACCCAAAAAATGGCCTGAAATTAATATTATGCTTGTTCTTTTCCATTGGGGCCCAAATCTTGTCTCTCACATGTGGTTTTGTACACTACACCCATAATAATGCCATAAAACACCACATGCAATACTCGAAGGATGATCAACTTTTAGTAGATTGTGTTTGTAAGAGCATCTCCCCTCAGTAGATTTGGAGACCACATCTCTAAAGAGAACGATAAGTTCCTCCAAAATTCTCTACAAAAAGTGAAAAGAAAAAAGGGAAATTTTTTACAAAATCTCTCATCAGTATATCACATCCATTCTCCATTTAGAATTTTAGAGATTGGTTGAAGATACTCTAAAGGTACACTATAGTTCTGTTCGACAACTTAATATGCATATACTTAAACAATCAAACACTAATAGTAGTGTACGAAGCCTTCTCTCTTTTTTTTTATAAGATCTAAGAACTTAGGGATTTGGGCCAATTTACGCACTTCGATTATTTTTGGGGGATCAATCTTACCGACCACTTGTGGGGGTCTCAATGAAAATCAGAGTAACGCTGTGTATAAACTGGCCTCAAAAGAGTTTATAACACTTGAGAGATTTCGAACTCTCGAGACTTTAGGAATGAGCAAACCCCTAAGTCCGACCACTTGGCCAACCCTTTGGGTTGGGATGTACACAGCCTTGCCACCGTGGAAATTGGCTGTTTTCGATTCGTGAACCCATGACTGTTCAAATGAAAATGTAGCAACCTCACTGTTGCGCCAAGGCTCACCTAGTGCGAAAGGGCTTTCCTCAGCGCAGGGACTCCTGTAGGTGTTATGCCTTGGACTACTGTGCTAAAAAACAGTCTGTACGTTCATTGCATAACACATCGATTAGATCAATCTTGTAATAAATCAAGTTGAAAAGACATATCGCGTGGCTACAGGTATACTCTGGTCAACTTAACTTTCTGAAGTATAATTTTGCTCGAAAAGTTCTATAAAATGAATGGTTTGACTTATATTGTTGCGCTCGATTACGAGAACAATAGAGCTGTTGAGCACTGCAGCTACCCCAGATCCTATTTGAAAATTAAGATATACACGTAGTCTAACCCCTACTTGTGAATAACAATCTTACCTCTCTGCCATGATCATAGTAACACTTTAACACAAAAAACTTAAAAACTAAACAATGAGCACAGATTCAAATACAAATCATCATAACATGTGGGGTCCTACAATACATAAAAATGACCAAAACATCCGTGTGGAGATGTGTACACGGGATTTGTGCACCTATAAGTGCTCTAAAGTTTAAACATGCATGGGATTTGTGCACCTAGAACTAGCCAACAAGAGAGTGCAAATAAAGGAGCATGGCTCGAATATGGAAAGCCACAACTTGAAACATCTAAAACGAGAGATTATTTAGTGTCTAACCCTGGACCACCACCACGTGGTGTCACAAGTCCCTTTTTCACTACACATTAGTGTGGGGTTCACATACTCAATCTTAAGTCTAGTATCAATGTGTGGTAGAGAAAGAGCCTGGAGTTTATACACACCGCCGCGATGTGTGGTGCCCCATAGGCACTACGTAATTTGTCCAGATGAACGTACACTTATCTATAGGACTTGGTCAGCCGGAGTTTGCGAGATCGCCGGCGTTGTTAACAGCCCGGCCGGGGAATGAAAATGATGGACTCTGAGACTGCACAGCTCCTCTTGCAGGAAGCTTTTTCGCTTATAAATCCGAATCGGCCGCTTAATGTCCGAGGTACCCTTGATCCCTTGAGAATATTGCCAAGTGGGTACAAATCTGCGTCACGAACATCCTTGGAACACTCAACCATTGCCTTGAAAAATGGATCCTTCTCGGAGTTCCTCTCGGAGTTTCTTTGTAGTAAATTGGATTTCTTGGGGGAATTTTTCGGAGTGCGCGCAGGCGGCAATGGTAATGACGGAAAATAATCCTTCTTCTTGGGAACCTGTTTCTTGGGAATTCCCGGGAGACTTTCCCAAGAAAAGGGAATTCCCGCGAAACAGAGAGGGGTGCTAGGTGCAAATAAAGGAGTATCGTCGCCCAAAGGCGATGATCGTAGAGGTGAATAAGAGAAGAGAGAGCGAGTCCGGCGTGGGGATGGCCAGATTGGCGTCGGAAATTGTGCGGTGGGAGCTGATTCATCAGTTGGGGAAATTTTGCGACAGACATTGAAGGCTGCAGGGGAAGCCATGTTAACTAATTTGAGAGAGAGAGAGAGAGAGAGAGTGTGTCTATTTGTATGACTAGTAACGTTCTCTCTTTTCTTGATTTTGTATCGTATATATATGGGGATGTAGTAGTTCTTTTTCTTTCTACTTTGGTGAAGATAGTAACAAAACATGCAACCCGACGACATGTTGTCAACATTGACATGACATGGAGAGAGAGAGAGAGAGAGAGAGATGGTTAACATTGACATGACATGGAGAGAGAGAGAGAGAGAGAGAGAGAGAGAGGGTTGTGGTGAGGATTGTATGAATTGGTTATTTCAGGGGGACATCAATTTCAATTTGAAAACTATACATGTTAAGGGGGTGTCAGGTCAATTTTCTATTCGTTTGGTTGGTAAACCAAATAATTAGGCAGCATATCAATATCCCACTTACCCAGATAAACACAAGAATTTTAGTTTAATATAAGTGCTCCGTATATGCTTAATCAGCTATTTGGATTAAGGGTATAATAGTACCGTAATGGCGTAATCTATATTACAAAATTTAGGACCATCCGAACGAGCCAGGAAGTGGAGAGTTTTACTTGGTTTAAAAATTTTATTTGTTTAGCACGAAAGCCAAACTCGGTTCGTTTATCAAGACAAGTGAACCGATCTCAAAAGAGCTTTGACAGAACCGATCTCTAGTAGCTTGAATATTTTAAACACCGTAATCTAAATGAGTATGTTCAATTTAATTTGAGAGCTTAATTAATGAGCTTTAAAAAACTTAATTTAGTGGTATAACAAATTGATCGATCGGATTCAACCAGCAAACACAAGTTCGAATAAAGGTGATGCATGTATTATGAGAAAATGACATGTCTCGTAAATCAAGAAAGAAATACTAAAAAATAAGAATTAATCTTAAGAAATATTCACTAGCGCACTGATAAACTAACTCATATAATGTATGTGCTTCTAAAAACGTAGATTAAGTAATGTTGGAATATGAGTTTAATTTAACTATCACTTGTTTGATTTATTGTCTCAAAACTGAAATTGTTTTAAAGTAGAACTTTGGTTAATTTTTTATTTTCATTTGGAGCTGCTAAAGTATTAGATGAGCTCACATCCTTTTAGTGTTTGGGCAATTAAAGACTATTTGGGACATTAACTTCACCAAAAGCTATTTTAAAGATTGTTTTACTAAAAGGTTGAATTTTTTTTGGGTAGCTGTGAGCTGCTGTACTTTTATCTAGTTGGCATCTCGCCATATTGCATGTTTTGTTGAATAAAATAAAACAAAACGTGAGGCTAAGTTGTGTTTTTGCGAATAACGTACAGATATTTTTCGAAGCTCTCTCATGCATTTATTTCTTATTGTATTAGATTTAATTTTTTTAGCATTTATGATTAATAAAATTTTCTTTGCCGATTAAAAAAAAATGTTGATACACCGTAATTACTAAACAGGGCCGTTAAAGGAGTACACGACAAAATTAACTTCAAAAGTATGTTGTTTATACATCTCCTTAGACATTGTAGAACACTAATTTACTCTCTATTGATAGTTCTTCCAAAACCATGAGTTTTGGTTTTGGATGTGTTACAATTCCCCTATTTGGTATGTGAGTGTTTGGAGGTCAATTATTTTTTAGATTTTGGGTTGTGGATATAGATTGAAAATTATTGCCCCAATCAGAAAGGAATAAGTGGCTATTTACATTGCATTGAATAGAGTGTGTAAAGAGTGAATACACTGGATCACACGTTTAAAAGGACGGTGTCATTCTAACTAATCCAGTATCGTTTTGATGGACAGTTGAAGGGAATGATATTACTGCTAGATGTCCCTCAGAAAATGAAGGAGAGGAGTAACTACCCAGTTCGAAGCGAAGGGAAGCAAACGTTGTCGTTTCAATCCCTTAATTTAAATACGTGAGTGGGGCAGTTAAGCTTTATGGGCACGATCAAGGGAGTTTGAAAAGGGACATGAAAACTTCCCAACTCAACCACGATATGATCAAAGAGAGTGGAGATCATGGAGGGACTGGTCCACTACTAAATGGGTTCAAGTAAATGCTGAAGAACTTTGGAAGGAAAGCTTGAATTCAAAAGTAAGAATGACTTCGAAGTCAGTTTGGGGGGGAGATTGGAAGCAGTTAAGAAGACCCAAGAGCTTGCCTATAAATTGAAGAAATTGTAGAAGGAAACCTGAACAAATCATCAACAAATAGCTATGTTATGTTTGGTTTGTTCTTAGGCAGTAATTTAGGACTTAGACTTAGTTCGAAGTAGTTAGGAGTAGTTTGTAGTCATCACCACGTTATAATCTGTTCTTGTTGTTTCGAAGTTGAAGAATCATTTGGAAAGCAAATTGTTTTGATTTTATCAAGGTATCTTGTTTCTTTTTGGTTGTTGAATTTCTCATGAATTGTTGCATGTTTTGTTTCAATACTTTAAAGGAAAATCCTTTTCGTTGAGTAAGTTAAACCGACATCATAATCACCTAATTAAGTTTGGCTTTTAGAAGTTTAATAAACAAAAAAGGATAATTACAAGTTTTTTCTAGCATGCTCGCATACAATTATATTTCAAAGTAACCAAAAATCTCAGCCAAACAGATATGTGTAAGATAGAGTTTGTGAAAATGTTTTGAGTTAGTATAATCACAATCTAAAAAGCTTTGATCTCTATATGTGATTATTCGATTTTGCGTTCACCAGGTCATTTATTTTGGCAGAATTTATTCCATAACCGGTTCCAAAAAGCTTAAATTGCAGAAATGCAAAATTTATAAAGTAGGCTGCCAAATAGCTAATGTATATGTGTGTCGTGCGAGTCTGATCTGCCTGAGGTTATCCGTGCGCGCGTAGGTCCAGTCCGTTGGGTTTATCCCGGGGTTTATACCATATTACTGTTTGTCTATTTTACTGATAGTCGACTAATCGACTAAGGATTGCTAAGTGTGCTGGAAATGTGGGTGTTTGTGGTGGTGGAGTTTGGTTCCTTGCCGTATTTCAGGACTTCTCTGGAAGCAAACTTAATGAAGTGAATGGAGATGGAAGAAGAACAACAAAATGGACTTTATTATTCCTCGGTGTAGAAGTCGAATCGACTATGAGAACACAATCGAACAGACGGTTAAGTTACAAGCTACTCCTAGAGCAAGAAATGTAAAGTACAGATAAAAGTAGAAGCCTTTGGGCGATTGATTGGGGGGTTCTAAATATCTTCCTTTCTTGTATTTATAGGCTGTTGTCGACTTGAAATTCAAATCATACGGACTTCCCTCCTTCGATTTGAATTAATTGGCTCCATGCTCCCTATTCTTGCTCCACTATCTGCACGAGGCGGTTACTTCTCCATGATCTCACATGTTTCCAACGTTGTAATTATTTCAACTGCCTGCTTGCATTAACTGTCTTGCTCACGATCTGCATGTGATACAAAATTCTGACACGTGTCCAGTCGAATATCAACCGTTTGATCAGTCCATTTTCCTTAACAGGCTTCATATTGCATTTGCATTATATCAATTGGTCTAAAATGCGTTGACACGTGTAACATTCTGACCCAATCGATTATAATAGACTAAATACTAAATTATGGTGTAAACAATGCCCCCCTATTTACCTGAGTTAAATATTAACTTTGGTAAATATTTCTCTTAGAAAATCACCACCTATATAAGGCAGAGTATTTCAAATTTAGGGCACGAATCGTGCTTCTTCTCACAGAACTTTGAAACAGCTCTCGAACCCTAGAATAACTTCCGAACCCAGATGGCACCGAAATCCAAACTACAGATCGTCAGCGACCCAGTTGAAGATCCGGCCACCGAGTCAGTGACGGAGGATTCCTTCCGATTCCCTGAATCGTACCGAAATGGGATTGGCCAAAACCAGAAAACTCAAGTTCTGATTCCTGACGATAATGTCAGTTCTCACTGTATATTGGGCCCAATTTTTTCATCAGTTCTCCCGGATGGTTTTCCAGAAGTCTACCCAGTGGGGGAACGTGATCCACTTCTCCTTCAGCTTCCGTCGCTGGAATGGTCAGGCTGGGGTAAGAACACCTGCCTTCGTTCTTGGCCTTACACCGTTGAAATGGGATGGGTAGATTGGGTAAGGCGCATGATGAAATTCCTTTTTGAGGATTGGAAAACAATGGGAATTCGTGAGACAATTGAGCTCTCACAATACCCCTTGGACATGAATCCTGAACTCTTGGCTGCTGCAGCGTGTTTCTGGTCCAAATCATCCAATACCCTAATTCTACATTGTGGCTTGCTATCTCCGACAGTCTTGGATATCTCTCATTTAACTGGCCTTCCTTCGTTAGGCCGTGAGGTAAATGCTCTGCTTTCTCCTGATCCATATGATCCTCCATTTGTTGTTCCATCATCTGGGGTTAGCTATTCGAAATGGCTTAAGACTCACTTCAAAGCCAAAGCTTCAGCTCCCTGCTTTCATGAGAAGGTTGCATTTTACCTTTTCTGGATTTGTCGATTCCTTATGGCAGTCCCTGGGCTTAGGGTTACCAAGGAATACCTTAACCTAGCTGTTTGTATGGCCCAAGTCAAGAGGTTGGCCCTTGCCCCCTTTGTTTTAGGATCCTTGTATAAAGGCCTTTTTACCTTTGTTGATAAAAAGATAGCGGACTCTTGTGGTGGTCCTTTCTGGATCTTCCAAGCTTGGCTATATGCATACTTTCCTCAAATCAAACCTAAACTGGAGAACCCCCTTCGGTCAGATGAGGCATTGCAAACATGCCGTAGTTATGCTGAATATCTTTTAGGCTTCCAAACTCAAACAGAGGAATCCTCTTTTCAAAGGTATTTCACCTTTTTTTATGAAAATAACCAAAAGAATTGGCCTGTGTTCTGTCCATTCGACAAATTCGAATTTGCATCAGAAAGACTGAAGCCATGCTTTGAGGACATTCCACCAGCTTCTCCCCAACTTGTAGAGAAAATGACTCAGTCCAAACGATTATTTTGGGCCAGCATTCTTCTTCCAAGACTTATCCCAGTTGGCTTTGCCCTGAATAACACTCCTTTTGGGAATTGTGGTTTCGAGAATTACTCTCCGTGTCAATATGCTAGACAGTTTGGCCTCGCACAAGGCATTCCAATGCCTTTTGTTCATCCAAACATCGTTGAGATGGCCTCCAGTAGGCCAACCATCAAGGCCAAAGACTCACAGATGATATCTCTGATGGTTAGCAACTTTCAACAACGTGTCAAGGCCTTTCAGTTTATTGACTTCAAGATCAATAAAGTGACCCTGCCTGTTTTCGATGAATGGTGGTCGACTATGAGGGCCCTTTATTTCAGTGCTTCACTTTCAGATTGCCTATACAGGCTTGATCCTGAATACAAATTCCTTCAAGATAAGGCTGGTAAGCACAACTTATTCATTGGTTTTAATTCAATTAGTCATACTTTGCTAATCTTTATGATATTGTTTCTTTAACAGAGATAACAGCTCGATTGCCTGATGAACCCTCCAAGGCAATTGTGCCTCATGCAGGAGCAGTTCCCATATCCTCTGTACCCAGTGGGAATACCAGGAAAAGGAAGGCTGAATCGATTAAGGACTCTGAGACCAGGCCACGGACACGAACTCTCAAGATCACATCAGGTGCGAGCCAAAAGGTTTCCAGAAGTCCTTCCACTGGTAGACCTAACAAACAGGTCAGTGAAGCATCTACTCCCACAAAGCAACCAACAAGAAAGCTCACCAAAAAGCAAAGTTCAAGTGACAAAGGGTTGGCTTTGAGGGTACACTCTTATCTTTTGTTACCCTTATTGATTTCGTTCGTTCTTTCACGAGTCTTTCTATTCTCATTTCTCATTTGTTGTCATTTACAGAAGGGTAAAGAGACCAGAATTGTAGATGCTTTCGAAGAGGAAGAAGAAAATTCCTCAAAATCTTCACAAATTCAAAAATCCTCCTTCTCAGTAGGAGAGACAGTTGATACTGAATTGGCAATCGATCAATACGAGTCCACCGCAGTATCAGATCCTTTGGATCAAGCTGATTGGTTGCCAGGATTTCAAGAGCAATTGCTGTATCAAGAAAACCCTTTACTGCAGGATGACAGTCCTTTCATGCAGGTTGGTGAGGGTTCGGCTCTGAGGCCAGATGGTGTTGAACTTGATGTATCAGCCACTCAACAATTTGATATCACAACAAATCAACCTGCATCAGACTCGGCCAGAGCCGTGCCAATGAAGGACGTCATTGCTGCTCCAATAATTCAGAGGATCGACCTGAATCAACAAAGTGATGGTAGGGAGGAAACAGCTTCTCCTCAGATGGCGGATGTGCCTTCTCTAGAGGCTTCCCCATCGGTGAATGAAAAGACAATGGAAAAGAAGGGACCCACAGAGGATCCAGCTCAGATTGCCCCTGTTGTCCAAATTGGTCCTACTCAAGAAGGTGGGCAAGGTGCAGAGGATGTTGCCTCTAGCCCTTCTGGTAATCCCTCTGGGAACCAAGTCCTATTTCCAGCAAGTGTGACCCCTGCAAACATTTCGAGGGCTCTTGCCCTAACTACATCTCCTCGTTCAGTGAACAAGACTGCAACAAATCCTGTGGGTGTTGAGGATTCTGCTCATGTCAAGTCTTCAAGTGATTCTTTGGACCATTTAATGGAAGAGATAGAATCGACTTCTCAAATCTTTCGTTCCCTCACTGAGGTTTCAGAATCCAGCAGTTCTTTCTTCTTTCTTCAACTCAGTGCGGAGACTCAGAAAGAAATTCAAGTTTTCTTTGACTTCCTAAAGCTTCCTTTTGAGGAATTGATGACAGTGAAGTCTACGGAGTTCAGTGCTTGCGTTGAATCCTTATCTCAAAAGCATGTTTTCCCCCTTAGAGAGCAAATTATCTTGGAAAACTATGCATCATCTCTGAATGACAACATTAGTCTCTTCCGATATTACCAACAAGAAATAAGTCAGAAGCAGGATTTAATTGGTAATCTTTCCAACCTGACAGTGAAGCTATCGACTATGCATGCTGACGCTTCGACTTTGAAGTCGAGGCTTTTGGCAATTGATCAAGAAGAAAAGGAGTTGGTATATCGATTGGGTCAACTGCAGGCTGAAAAGACAAACCTGCTGGTAACGGTGAACCAACTCGATAGAGACTTTAAACACCTTGCAGAGGAAGGCAAAGGAGTCTCAGTTCACGTCTCTGCTGCTCGTGAAGATTTGCAGAGAAACAGAGTAAAATGTGATGAACTTGTAGTCAAGTGGGAGGCTTTTAAGTCTGCCTTTCTTCATGAATGACTTTGGTTGACTTCAGTTGTACAGCCAATTGACTAATCCTGTCTGTACAAACTATAAGTGTTTTTGTTTGTTGACTTTTTTATCAACAGGTGATATGCCAGAATTGTGGATGACAATTAGAATGAATGTTAGGCCTTTTATGGCCTTTTCGTATTCCTCATTAGGAAACTCCATATGCTCTGTTTGGAACAATTTTCTTTAACCTTTATACAAACTTTAAGTCAAGGGTTAAACTCACATGTTTGAATAAAAACCAGATTCACATACATGCCCAAACTGAGTAAAAACTTCACATAATTGGTACACCTTACTTTAACCACGTGATGCCACAGGATCAAAACCTTGATCCCTATATATCCGGATTGTGGGCGCCTATAATTATGGCAGAACTACGTCATAATCATGATGACGCTTCCCTTCCACTTTTAGGGAATCTGCACAGTAATTACTGACGGTTTAGGTACAACAAATGATGCCATGCTGCAGTAATTCAGCCGCCTTACTTGGGAAACGGCTATCGAGAGCCCACTAACCCCATTAGCTGTCACGTCTCTTAATTCACCTCGGGATAACTGTCCACGACCCACGTCTTTAAATTTTCCTGGGTCTATAAATATCACCACTGAGTAGAAGTTCAAACACTTGTATTTCTACATCATGGCTTCCAATATTTCTTCTACTCCCCTCTCCACACAAATCACTCCTGCTCACATAAAACAACTGGCCACTGAGCTTTCCTGGGCCCTCATGGAGGATCAAAATGAGTGTAAGCGGAGGATCCAGGCCATCCACGATCGAGTGGAGGGCATGGCGCTTCGGCTGGAGAAGATGGAGTCCGCTCTCAAACTTGTGGTGGCCAACTGGGACACCATCGACTACAAGTCTTCTCCGGTCGACCCTGCTGACATCAGGTCCTCCATGGCTGGCACATCTGGCCAGTGGAGAGAATGGCCTAAAAAATAGGCCTTCTCTTTGTGGGGGTCCTGGTGTGTGTTTTTTTTTCTTTTTAGATCTCACTTGGGATCTTTTTCTTTGTAGGGTTTTTTTCCTTTGGGTTCTTGCTTTGAGTTCCCTTTTGTTTTCTTTTTGTCAGATCCTTCTTGGGATCTTTTATTTCTTTGTGTTAGATCCTTCTTGGGATCTTTTGTTTTTGTTTGACTGGCCTTCTGTAATGCTGCCCTACCCATGGGCAGCCTTTAACTTATGGAATGAAAAGACAGCTAGTTTTAACTCATGCTCTCCCACATAGACAGAAAATAGTGTTTCAAATATTTACCATTAATGGTTCTTTCGTGAAGAACCCCTTCGATTGATGTCAAATGATATGCACCCCCTCGTAAAATCTGGGCAATACGGAAAGGACCTTCCCAGTTTGGAGACCATTTTCCAAATTTCCCTTTCTTCTTTCTTGAATCGATTGGGAGGATTGTTTTCCACACTAAGTCTCCAACTGCAAAAGACTTTTGTTTTACTCTTTTGTTATAAGCCCTTTCAACTCTTTTCTTTTGGGCTTGAATCTGATTTAGGGCGTGTAATCTTTTCCCTTCTAGCCCATCGATATCCAAAAACATTGCTTCTTCGTACTGTAAATCTGGGTCGTAATGACGTGCCACCCTTAAAGACTGAACATTGATTTCGACTGGCAATACTGCTGCATGTCCGTAAACTAATTCGAACGGTGTTACCCTGGTGCTATCCCTTTGTGATGTTCTATATGCCCATAAAACTCTGGGCAAAAGATCATGCCACTCTCTTGGGTTGTCATCGATTACCTTTGCCAAGGTATTCTTTATAATTTTGTTAGTCGATTCGACTTGCCCGTTAGCTTGAGCATAATATGGAGTTGAATTCAAAATCCGTATTCCATACTTTTGTGCATATTGGACAACTTCTCTACCATTGAATATAGATGCCTGATCAACAGTAATGGTTTCAGGAATTCCAAATCTACATAAAAGATATTCCTCAATAAAATCAATCACTTGTTTCTGTGAAACACCTTTCAAAGGTATTGCCTCAGTCCATTTTGTAAAATAATCAGTCGCCACAATAACAAATTGATGCTGTAACGAAGATGCTGGATGAATTTCCCCTATCATATCAATTGCCCAACCTCTGAATGGCCAAGGCTTGACAATCGATTACAACTGATGAGCAGGTATCCTTTGGATTGGTCCATGCTTCTGACATTGCTGGCAACCTTTAGCATACTGAATACAGTCAGCTCGAATGTTTGGCCAATAATACCCGTGTCTCTTAATTAACCATCTCATTTTATCACCAGCTTGATGAGCACCACAAGTCCCTTCATGGACTTCTCCCATAATTCTCATTGATTGGTCCTTGTCAACACACAACAATAATAGACCATCAGAAGTTTTTCTATACAAATTCTGCTCTAATAAAACATAATTGATGGACCTGCACTTGACAGTCCTTTCCACCTTTTCATTAGGATTTAGAAGGTAATTCTTTATTGGAATCATCCAATCGTCTGAAATATCGATTACAAACACATCCAATCGATCTTTTTCCCTTTCCAATGAAAAAGGTAGATATCGTTTTTGGATTCTAATTATTTTCTCCGTGTCTCCTTCAGGAATCTTAACTCCTGAAGCTGTCTGAGCCATTTGATTGGCCTCGCTATTTTGAAGTCTCAAGATGTGCTGAAAGCATATTTCATCAAAGTTTTGGACGAGACACTGAACCTTTTCTAGTTGCAGGCTCAATAAGGGGTGATTGCACTTATAATGTCCTGTAATTTGTCGGATGACCAATTGTGAGTCCCCAGAAACTTTCAAATATCGTATATTCAAATCTTTTGCTATTTCCAAGCCTATGATCAAGGCCTCATACTCTGCTTGATTATTTGTTAGTATTCTACTTTCATCGAGTTGAAAAGAAAATTGAAACATTTCTCCCTTTGGAGATGTCAGAACAACACCTGCCCCAACTCCATTATCTGTTTTTGAACCATCAAAAGACAGTTGCCAAGGTTTAAGCTCCAAAAGATGTACCTCAAAAGTATCCTCTTCCAAAGGTAGATTTGGATGCTCAGCTAAGAAATCTGCCAAAACTTGTCCTTTTACTGCCTTTTGAGGCACATATTCAAAGTCATACTCTACTAGCGCTAAAATCCATTTCCCCTGTCTCCCCCTCAAAATGGGTCTAGACAGGATATATTTTATTATATCTGTTTGGGAAATGATCATTACTCTAGCTGGCAAAAGGTAATGCCTTAATTTAATTGCTGAAAAATATAATGCCAAACAAATCTTTTCCACACATGAATACCTACTTTCACAATCATTTAACCTTCTACTTAGGTAGTAAATTGATTGCTCTCGGCCTTGTTCATTATCCTGAGCTAACAGACTTGCAATCGAATGGTGCGTTGCTGATATGTACAACTTCAATGGTTTTCCATTTATTGGAGGCATCAGAACAGGAGGTGTCACCAAAGATTGCTTTAAAGTATCAAAAGCTTTCTGATGCTCTTGTTCCCATCTGAAATCTTTTTCCGACTTCAATTTTAATAATGGGGAGAATGCCATTGTCTTTCCAGATAGATTGGCAATAAATCTTCGAAGGAAATTAATCTTTCCCAAGAACTGCTGAAGTTCTTCTTTATTGGTTGGTGCCTGTGCTTTCAAAATAGCATCAGCTTTAGTTTTATCAATCTCAATCCCTTTTTGATGCACCAAGAATCCTAAAAAGTTTCCTGCAGTGACACCAAACGCACATTTCAAAGGATTCATTTTCAGATTGTAACGCCTCATCCTTTCCAGAGTCTGTTCAAGATGATGTAAGTGCTCGTCAACTGAATTTGATTTTACAACTACATCGTCTATATAAACTTCCAAGAATTTATGCAAAAAATCATGGAAAATTAAATTCATAACTCTTTGATAAGTTGCACCTGCATTTTTCAATCCGAAAGCCATGACCACCCATTCAAACGTCCCTATGTATCCAGGACATCTAAACGCTGTTTTATGCGTATCTTCTTCAGCTATATATATTTGATTATAACCGGCATTACCATCCATGAAGGACAGCATTTGGTACCCTACTGTTGCATCGACTAGCAAATCAGCAACAGGCATTGGATATTGATCCTTTGGTGATGCGGTATTAAGATCTCTAAAATCAACGCATACTCTAACTTTCCCATTCTTCTTTAATACTGGGACAACATTTGAGACCCATTCAACATATTTGACCGGTCGAATAAACTTTGCCTCAAATAAACGTTCCATTTCTTTTTTGACTTGAGGTAAGACATCATCCTTCATTCTCCTTGGTGCCTGTTTAAAAGGTACGTAGTTCTCTTTTATAGGTATTTTGTGCTCAACTAAAGACCTATCTAAACCTGGCATTTCATCATAACTCCAAGCAAAACAATCTTTAAACTTACGCAACAAGTACTTAAACTTTTCCTTTATTTCAATAGGCAAAGCAGCATTTACATATGTGATCTTAGGATCTTCTGGAGTTCCCAAGTTGACTTCTTCTGTGGGATCCTTTACTTGGGCCCCGTCATCATCTAGCTTAGCTGGTGCTGGTTTCAAGTCTGCTAATCCTAACTCTTTCATGTTTAACGGGCTATCATCAAAAACACATTCAGCCCAGTTACAAGAAATAGGCTCATCTGCCTGCAATTTTCTGTCAACAAGAAAAGAAAATAACCTTTTAAAAGTGGCTTTCACAGTAGCCAAATCTTCACACCCTGTGTTCAGTAGGTTTCTAAACATTAAAAACTTGTTGATCAATTCTGGCAGGCCTTGATATAATGTTAGGCCTGATAAAATCCTTGCTCAGCTCCTGGAACCCTTCCTTGATGTATCTAAGGAATTGGCTCTCAGTTACTCCAACTTGATTAGATTTGACTTCTGAGTCTTCTATTCTTGTTGGCCACAAATGCTCGTTGTAGAGATCTGCTTCTATGTTGTTAGTCTCTGCTTTGAATGGATGCCGGTCTGCCCAAAAGACCTCCATTCCTGCTGCTTCCTCTTGCTTTAGAAAGATCAAGGCCTGATGCAAAGAAGATGGCACACAACTATTTATATGGATCCAATCTCTGCCTAGTAAGGCATTGTAATTAGATGAAGAATCGATTACAAAAAACGTTGCATTCATCTTCCTACTTCCAATCTGCAATTGCAAAGATATAACTCCTTTAGCAGGAGAACATCCTCCAGCGAAATTGCCAACTGTAACTTCTGTTGGGATCAGATCATCATTGGTTTTGTTCAAAACTTTCAGCATTCTAGAAGGTAAAATATTGACTACTGCCCCATTGTCGACCAACACTTTTGAGATAGGTTGGCCATTCATATGCAGTTTAATATACAATGGTCTTAAATGCCTTATTGAGGCATCATCAGGTGTTCTAAGAACTATAACACTGTTTCCGCGTTCATCCGTCTCAACACTAATGGGCTGTGACTGAGGATGCTTCTCTTTATCCATTATTTTTACAATCGATTGGGTATTATCCTCAACATCGCCTGCCAAATTCATTGGCTGATTTGGTTTTGCCTTAAACTGCTTAGGCAGAACTAAAATCATATTACACTGGTAGTTTATAGGTACTGACCCGAATTGGATTGCGGCCAGGCTTTCTCCAAATGTTGCAGATCTCTGTGGAGACGGTGAAGCATCTTTGATCAGGTCTTCCTGTTCTGACCCTTCGTCAAAGAGATCATCATCATCATCTGCCTCCATGAGCTTCTGGAATTTCTCCATCTTCTTCTTTAAGCTCTGCTTCAATTCTTTTTTACCCTTCAGTTGGGCAGTCGACTGGGGAGGATCCGTAGTACTACTCTCTTGCCCCCCATGCTTTTGAATTATCTGCTTTGGGCCACTAGTTTCTCCTTGCTCCCGGGTCCATACCATGTTTGGAACCTTTGATGGTTCCAATCTCTCTCTTGGTTCGAACACATGATCCCATGGGTCACCATAAGTCCTAGCTGCAAACTTCCTTTGAAGCCTTCTTTTCTGTGAATTGGACACCTTAGTGTACCAACCCTCTGCTGGGAACTTTGGATGGCTAAGCGTACTCCATTCCTCGTGATCATTATTGGGTGGCATTACCATCCTAGGTTGGTGCCATCCACGTCCATAAGGTCCTCTACCTCGTGGTCCAGCATCTCTTCTGTAACCAACACCCCTTTGACTAGGGTATCTCCTATGATTAGGAAATTGGTATCCCGCTGCTTCAAGATCTTGGCAAGAAGGCACCCCAGGCCTTGCAGGCACGACTGGATGTCCCCTGAACAAAAATGGTCCATCATCTGGCCCATAGCAATGCTCTGACTCTATTCTGTTAAAGAGCCCTGGATCTATGCCTTCATAAATCAGCTTGGCCCCCACGTAGATTTGAAGGTCATTTCCTCCCATTGTGTTGAACCTCAGTCCGGACTTGGAGAATGCACTTCTCTGATCTTTTTCTGCTATAATTGCTTCCCCATACTGGACTTCATGCCCACACCTGATGCAGATGTAGTCGTTTGGGAATCTGGAGGTATGAGACTTTGCTGACTCTTCTTCAGTCTGCATTTGATCCTCCTCCCCTTGCTTTTGCTTTGTCACATTGGAACCCAGTCTTTTGGCTAGGCCGGCTGTCACCATGTTCACTTCAATTTTGGGAAAAGGATTGGATTCAATTCCCATGGGATCCTTGTCGCCTTTAGCATACTGCAACAATCCCTTCTGGATCAAGTCCTGCACACAATTTCGGAATGTAACACAGTTGTTAGTATTATGTCTAAATGAATTGTGCCATTTACAATATTCTTTTCCTTTTCTATCCTTATCAGAAGGAATAATATGTCCAGGACTCAAAGTAACAAATTTTTGTTTCAACAATTCATCAAATATTTGGTCAGCTTGTGCCAAATCAAACGAATATTGTCTATAATTTGCTTGCCCCCCACGCCTATTGGGTTGAGATGAAGGCATGTTCATTGGTTTTTCTGTTTTAACCAAAGTGTCACAAATTATAGGAGTCTTTCCAACAACTTGCGCTACATCAATCTCAATATCACCTTCCACATCTTGGTAATATGTTCCTAGAGACGTGTTCCTCAAAAGCTCTTCTTCTTGTAGAATAGCTTCAAACTGAGATGCCCTCATAGAGAGCTCAAACAGATCTTTGAAATTAGATCCATTAAACTGCTTTTTAAAATTGAACTCGAGACCATCTTGAGCTATTCGAACTATCTCGGTCTCTGGCACATTACAATGACATTGGTTTCTTAATCTCTTAAATCTAGTTAAAAACTGTTCTGCCGTTTCATTTGGCTTCTGCTTTAACTTAGCCAAGTCGGCAATTGAGACCTCTGGTTCATGTCTAAAATATTGAGCATGAAATTGTTCTTCCATATCTTGCCACGTATGGATAGAATTTGCAGGCAAGCTAATGAACCATGTGAATGCTGTTTTAGTTAATGAATGTGGGAATAATTTTAACTTAAAAACATCATCAGAGCCAAGTTCTCCTAACTGTAGACAAAACCGTCCTACATGTTCAATTGTTGACTGATTTTCTGTACCACTAAAAAGTGAAAGCTCAGGCAATTTATACCCTCTTGGCAAAGGAACATTGTCAACCCAATGTGGGTAAGGCTTTCTAAACATGGGTTTTTCTACCCTGCGTAGCCCTGGTCCGTACACATCTTGGATGACTTCTAATATTTGTGCCCTATTAATGTTCATGGGATCTGGGGCTCTAAGGACATTTGGTACGTGAGGCTGTGCAAGAGGGCCATTCTGACCATTCCCATTGCCAATATTTGGCACATTGTGAACGTACTGACCACTATTTCCATTATTCGGTCCTACTGGCGTGGTATGATATGAATAACTGCCATGATTTGGCATAGTTTGTGCAGTGCTGTATATATGCTGACCATTATTCATGACATGGACTCCTGTGAAACCAGTCTGAGGATTTTGACTAGAATTTAAACCATGATTCTGACCATTTCCACTACTGTTACCAACTTCATATATAGATGGGACATTTTGGTAAAAACTAGTTGGCTTGATTGTGGACCGTAGAGCAGTTGCTCCTACAAACGGTCGACTATGCACATTCACATTTGAATCAAATGCTGGATTTGTATATACCTGTTGAGGTGACTGTCTAGACAAATCTCCAGTTTGCAATTGTTCATGTACTACACCATGTGCATCCACATCTATGACAGATGGGGGTGTAACTACCCTTCTCAATAGGGTAATCAATTCCTGTGCCGCTTCGTCTTCTGGGTTAGACAAAACCTGTGCCAACTGCCTTGAAAGGCCCTGTATATCTGTTGGTGCGTTCAAGCCATTTCCTTGGCTATTTTCTGGCACCCTTTGTTCAGGATGCGCCACGTCGTTTTGGTTTTCTAGGCCTTCATTCTGAGGCTCTGCAGGTCGGTCGCCTTGTTTTCTTGTTGCTGGTGCCATTACTTCCAAATTAGTAATGATGCCCTTCCTCTAGCGCCAAAATTGTTTGTCTATTTTACTGATAGTCGACTAATCGACTAAGGATTGCTAAGTGTGCTGGAAATGTGGGTGTTTGTGGTGGTGGAGTTTGGTTCCTTGCCGTATTTCAGGACTTCTCTGGAAGCAAACTTAATGAAGTGAATGGAGATGGAAGAAGAACAACAAAATGGACTTTATTATTCCTCGGTGTAGAAGTCGAATCGACTATGAGAACACAATCGAACAGACGGTTAAGTTACAAGCTACTCCTAGAGCAAGAAATGTAAAGTACAGATAAAAGTAGAAGCCTTTGGGCGATTGATTGGGGGGTTCTAAATATCTTCCTTTCTTGTATTTATAGGCTGTTGTCGACTTGAAATTCAAATCATACGGACTTCCCTCCTTCGATTTGAATTAATTGGCTCCATGCTCCCTATTCTTGCTCCACTATCTGCACGAGGCGGTTACTTCTCCATGATCTCACATGTTTTCAACGTTGTAATTATTTCAACTGCCTGCTTGCATTAACTGTCTTGCTCACGATCTGCATGTGATACAAAATTCTGACACGTGTCCAGTCGAATATCAACCGTTTGATCAGTCCATTTTCCTTAACAGGCTTCATATTGCATTTGCATTATATCAATTGGTCTAAAATGCGTTGACACGTGTAACATTCTGACCCAATCGATTATAATAGACTAAATACTAAATTATGGTGTAAACAATTACCTAGACCAAATATATATTGATTGACTCATATACACTTAAAAGGCTAAGCCTTATAAGTAATGAGTTATCTAATTGTATAGTAATTAAGGTATTGCCTTTTTCGATTTATCCAATATACGACTCAATCATTTAAACATGTTCCCAATAACGTTAACTACTAGTTTGATTTCTGTCACCATTGTTGCGTACGTATGGAGTAGTATTATATATCTTCTTCCTTTTTTAATGAAGAGGGTCCCAATGAAACGGACTAATCTCTCCAGCCCCTACCACAACATTTTCCACGTGTTTGCAGGAGGTGAGGTGGCCCTACGGACAAATCGTTATCGAGGGGCTCGATCCTACGACCTTAAGATGATAAGCCCCACCGACAAATCGATTAATCACTACAACACCCACTCGGAGGGGTTAGAGTAGTTTATCTTTCACTGTATCCCCTTGTAAAATCGAAACTTTTTTCATTTGGGGTAACGTTGAAGGTTTCCCTTTGTTTAACCAATTCTTGTTGGGATCAACAAAATGACGTCAACGGTAAACAATTGGGAAAGTTTCACTTTCATCATATATTGTGTCCACACAATTATTACATGCACAGATTGTGCACAAATTGTTTTGTGGGACCCACCACAGGTCCCACATAAACGATTCGAGCTGTTTATTGAATGTAAAACATTTTTTCAATGGTCTCTAAGAAAAATCAGCTTAATACGACACTTATAGGTGCCCGATCCAATAATTTAACTTTTCATTTTCTGGAAATCTCAATGAAAAGTTAGATAATTGGGTCGAGAACTTATATGTATAGGATTGAGCTGATTTTTCATAAGGACCCTTGAAAAAGTGTTTTACATTTAATGAACGGCTTGGATCATTTTTTTCGGACCCGCGGTGGACCCTACAAAAAAATCTATGCACAATCTGTACACTTTTGTCTGTGTGGATAGATTGGTTCTATATTGTGGGTCTGAAGGAGAGCATCTTCCCCTTTATTTTGGGATATGCTACAAATGTCATTTTTGAGGTTCCACCTTAGAGCATCCATATCTCTCTCTCCTCCCTCTTCTACACTAAACTAGCGAGCCAAACCCTAAAAACCTGGGTTGGTTTACAAGCTATTTTTTCTTTAAAAAATTTTTGGCCAGAAATCGCATTTTGAACTTATTTTTCAACGGGCCAAGGGTAACAAGTGGTGGTGCGGAGCCACAAGGAGGGGTACTGGGCTGGGTAGATGCCACCCCCATCCAGTTTCAAACCATAATTTTTTTCTTTTTAGGCTAGTGTAGTAATTTGATTAGCTAGCTAGGCAGGTAGTTGTTCTAGCTAGAGCTTTTCATGCATGTCATTATGTCATGTCAATGTCACGAATTTAGAATATTGGATGGTTTGTTTTATTTTAATGCGCGATTGTTACCCACCAGCGATGGGCGCTCAATTTGCGTGACGGGTGGGCAAGCAAGCATTATAAACTTATTGATTTTGAACATCTACAAGGATTATTGTATCAATTCTATCCATACAAATTGCAAAGATAATTTCTTTTCAACATCTCTGGAGGACTGATATCAATTATGTCAATACAAACTGCGAAGATACTGCTAAATATATATGGGGATACAATATTGTGCATGCGTATCTCTCTTCTCTATTTTAAAAAGAAAAGCAATAGAAGGTAGTGTTTACATCTCTCTATGGAAAGAGAAATTCGTCAGTGCCGGATGGGTACAAGCCACGTGGTTTGAGCACCATCTCGGCCGTCCAAACGTGTTTTGGACGGTCCAAATCTGTTTGGGTAATTTTTAAGTGTAAAATTAATAAAACACCCCCTTAAGCCCAAACAGATCTGGGCCGTCCAAAACACGTTTGGACGGCCGAGACGCATTCTCGACACCACGTGGCCCGTGCCCATTCGGCACTGAAAAACTTCTCCTATGTAAAATTCATCTGTGATAGAATATAGATGGGCAGGTCTTATATATTTTAAAAAGAAAATGTTGGGCGAGCGAACTTATAAGTATAATTTAATTTTATACTTGAGTATGGTGGTACGTAGCCCGGTTTATCTGCCCCTCGATCCGTCTTTGTTACCCAGGGTACTACACATTGTTCTGGTATTCTACACCGGTGTAGGCGGAGAAGAGATCCCCACGAAGGGTCTGCGGAAATCGTGGAGAACATTAATTGAAGCTCAAAGAGATGGTGGAGCCATGGATCTACTTGTAGTTAGATGGCTCATCAGTTTGTTGAACTTTTGAAAACCGGTACTTTAATTCAAAAATTGATTGATTGGATTTTGAATTTTAATAATTCCATTATGTATCATACTCAAATCTTCAATTTGAAATGTTTATATCTATTCCGTATATTGGTTATGAAGTAGTATTTTAAATAACAACCCAAATTCATTGGGCGTTACAATTCGTCTTGACGAGCTAAATCTAATTAGAGATCAAGTAAGAAAATTACTTTGAACAGAGGGAAAAAAAAATAATCTTAAGCATGAAAAAAAGTTCGATATGTGTTTTTGGGTCTCATCAACGTAACTCAACTTTTTTACTATTTTTTATCAAGAACTTTCTTGGATTATGATCTCGGAAAAATTCACCATAGGCTTATAAAAAATATTATAGGAATCATTTTGGAATCAAATTAATTCTTGAAGAAAGATCTTGATAAAGACTTCGTATTTTTATTATCGTACAATTAATCTGGGTCTAGCAACTAGCCAACTACTTATAATTCATGAATCATTGGAGAGAGTATCAAGTACTGGACATCTCCTTCCAAAGTGATTTGAGGACCAAATCCGCCTTAATTTTTAAGGCCCATAAGGCTTCTGAGCTCGTTTGGATGCGGGATTAAATTTGGAGGTATTATGTAAGAAGGGGAGATTAGATAGTAGGGGGTATTAGTTAATACGGGATGGCCCACATTGATGTGATGTTTATAAAGGGGGTATTAAATAGTACTTAGTTTGGATGGAAGATTAATTTGGGATATAAGAAAGGGAGATTGATGTAAAAAGCTGTTAGATGACTTTTTTGCCCTTATACAGTGTTTATAACAAAATTTGTTAGTTTCATTATAATTAGAATAAATACGTGCTTTTTTGAGCTTCAAGGGACAGAAAAAAGAAAAAAGTGCAAGGCTTGATTTTGGGGAAAGTTGAGAAAAAAAATTAAGTGTTCCGAATTTCAATCCGTTTGAATGGGTAGAAAGATTTTATTTTTTTGATCATTTAATTTTAAAGGGTCATAATTAAATTTTGACTCTAGAACTTTAGTTGGTTAGTCCTAAGATATTTAATTATAGGACTTTTTTAGGACTAATCAAAAAGAGTCCTAGAGTCAAAATTTAATTATAACTATTTAGGATAAAATGATCAGAAAACTAAAATCTTTCTATCGGTTCAAACGGATTGAAATTTGGAACACTTAATTTTTTAACCATATTTTTTAATATATAAACTGCAGGTTGAAAAATTAAGTGTTCCAAATTTCAATCTGTTTGAATGGATGAGAAGATTTTCTTTTTCTGATCATTTAATTCTAAAGGGTCATAATTAAATTTTGACTCTAGGGCTCTCGTTGATTAGCCCTAAGATATTTGGTTGTACGACTTTCTTAGTGTTAATCAATAAGAGTCCTAGAGTCAAAATTTAATTATGATCATTTAGGATAAAATGATCAAAAAACTAAAATCTTTTCACCGGTTCAAACGAATTGAAATTTGGAACGCTTAATTTTTTTTGTTTTTGCTCATAAAATGGGTACCTGGGGTTGAAAAGGGGGATTACGAGGGGTACAATCGTCCGAAATGGAGGGGAATTAGGGGGTATTACACAATAACAGGTCAGACCCTGTCCATCGCTAAGACCCCCTCAGCCGGTCTTAGCAGGTATTATGGAAGAGGGGCCAAAGATAAAACCCCCTCCAAATGGAGTTGTCAAACGGGTCCATAGCTGGGGCCCAGGTACTAAAAGGATGGATTGTGATATCCCCCTTCACAATCCCCCTTCCCAGCAGGCCCCTAGTGTTGAAGAAGCAAATTAAACCAAGTTTAGATTCAGCCCACAAACGTTGCATCATCAAAATTAAATCTTTATACAGTTAATTTGGCCCAGGCAACAACCATTTTTGGAATCAACTCGGATAGTAGTTCTCTGTTTCGTAAAACTATATACCAGACTTGTTACTATTTTGTGTTAATATTATTTGTTTAGTTTCCCAAAATAAAAAAGTGGGAAAAACTCACGTGACGTGATTGAAAACGAATATCCAATGTTCGCTGTACAAGGGCAAAACCGTTTCAATCAAAAAAGGGTACTACAATATGAGGATTTCACGGACACCATATTTTCGTCATTTTAAAGGGATTCACCATGTTTTCGTGATTTTGATACTTGAGACCATCAAAGTGGTGAAGGAAGATTTACCAAAAAAACAAAAAAAAAGAGAGTGGTGAATGGAGTAATTATTAATTTTATTGACTACCGTTCACACGTGATTTTCCCATTGAAAAGACATGACATGTAGTGAGCTTAATCCAAAACAAGTCCCAAAAAAAAACCCCAAAAGCTAATCCATAGTGGCTTTTTTTTTTTCTTATTTAAATTTTTTTTGTATTTGTTAGTTTTTTTGTTAATTTTTTAGAGATTATTGCTTTTTTATGACAAGAGAAATTTAAAAAGTAAAAAATTACGATCAAAATTCAAATTTTTTTTAATAAAAACGAAAAAATTGGCTTATTGACTTATTTTTGTCTTTATTCAAAAAAATTAGGTTTTGATCGTAACTTTTTATTTTTTAGATTCCTTTCGTCATAACGAAACAATAATCCCCAAAAAACTAACAAATGCGAATTTTTTTTGAATAAGGACAAAAAAATAAGCCATTTGGCTTATTAAGCCGAACGGCCCAAAGAACGAGAAGTTTTTCAGTACCGGGTGGGTATATTCCACCTCGTGTCCGCTCATATATCTAAGCCGTCCAAAAATGTTTTGGACGGTCCCGATTTTAAAAAACTTTTCCAGAGAAGAGTTTAACTTTTCCGGGAAAAAATTTCTTCAAAATTCAGACCGTCCAAAATACTTTTGGACGGTCTGGATGCCTCGAGAGAGCACTACGTGGTATCCATCCGACACTGAAAAAATTTCTCGTTAATTAAGAACAGTTATAGATATGGACTCTCCATTTTCCATTATCTGTAATTTTATCTTCCACTTGGCCTTGACTTGTCTTGGCTTGGCTGGCAGGATAATACCGGATCCATGATAGAATATCATTTTTCCCCGCTCTTGAAACGAACAAAGATAAAGGGACATCTCACTATAAAAAGTAACGGTGGTCATCATTTAGCCTGAAAGCCGGCGACTCGTCCAAAGTCTGTCCGGCCCGTCGGATTTTTACCCGGCCTGAGCCCGTAAAATGGGTGGGCTAGCCAGGCCAGTAGTTTGTAATGGGCGGGCTCGGGCCTATAAATTTTTACTCGATCTGCCCCGTGAGCCCGCCCAAAAGCCCGCCAATTGGCCCACCTATTAGCCCAAAATCCTACAAAACCCTTTCTTTTTTCCATTGGTTTAGTTTTGCCTAAGGAAATTTAAGCCCGCCCGTTGGCCCGCCGGCCCGCCAATTGGGCTAGCCCGTGGGCCGGGCTTGGGCTTTAATTTATGGTAGGTAGCCCGGCCAGCCAAAAAGAAAAAGCCCGATCGGCCCGGCCCGTGGGCGGGCTTGGGCAGTGACTTGGCAAACTAGGCCGGCCCGGCCCGATGGTGACCCTTAATAAAAAGTATAGAACGGATAGTGTAAAGACAGGGCCGGCCCAAGGGATTTGGCTGCCCAATGCTAAATTGTGAGGTGGTGCTCTACATATTTTAGAATTAAACAATAATGATAGAAATGTTTCTTTATATTACTACTTTAGACTTTATAATGCATGTTAATTACTTTGTTACCAACGGCTAAAGTGGTTGGCTTGAATTCTACTTGACTTGGTTTCGAAAACATTGCAGTTACAATAGCATTATTTTTGGGGAAAAAATATTTCAAAAGAAAAAGCTGTCCAAAAGACTCAAATTCGGAACACTCCGCATGGACCAAAATCAACTTACTACTGAACTAGCAAAGACATTTGTGTTATAAAACAAACAAATAACATATATATTAATTTAAAAATAATATTGAAATGCTTCTAAAATTTAAAATTTTTTTGATGCTTGAGGCCCAGGCCTCTTGAGCCTGGCCCAGCCCTGTGTAAAGAGTAATGGGCATTGCTATTGCCAGTACAGGTGCTTTTTTCATAATATCCACCGTTTATTGAAATAAAATTTATGCTTTGTTTGGAAGTTACGAAAGAGAAGAGAAAGGAAGAGAGAATAATTATGAGAGAAAGTAAGGGAAAGTTAGAGAGAAAATAGGTAGAAAGTTGTATTCATTTTGTTATTGTTTTGCCTTCTTTCCATAGGGATCCAAACAAGTGAGGAGAATTTTTTTATTTTTTTTTTAATTTTCCCTTCCTCTTTCTTCTCTTCAGCAACTTCCAAACAATACATTGGGGACAAAACGAGCGAAAGAGGCTATTGTCGACTTCATTAATTAATGCTTTGTTCTCTTTCCTTTTTAAAAAGAATTTTTCAATAAATTCCTTCTAGATTCTCCCTACTTTCAACATTTCTCTCTTTATCTCTCTCCACTTATTATCCCTACTATTTTTCAAAAAAAATTTCAAAACACAAACCAAACAAAGCATAAATTTTTATTAATATACAAAATTTCTTGCCATTCTCTTAAAAGCAGAACTGCGGTTAGTCGGGTTTGGGAACACTATTGTGTATGTAAAATTTGTAACTACATGAAAGTTTTTCATTTCAAAAAGAAAAACTCAAATATTTATAATGTTGTTCAAGAATTTTTCATATATCCATAATGAATTCGATGCAGGTGATACAACACAACGTTAGAAAACAACAAACTATTATAGATCCTTCTGTGTTTGATTTGGGTCTCTAGAACTAACTTTTTTCTCTGCGCACCGTTTTTAATAAATTTTCTCACATATTATTATTATTCTCATTTGATATTTCTCTCTTTCTTTTCACTTATTACTCAAAAACCTCTCTTAAAATTTAAACCAAACAAAGTATTTTTGCATAGTATGGGAACGACTCTTCTTGAGTCTTATCCTCAATAGGTACATGCTAATGATTACATACATCTATAGAACATTTAATAGCACAACTGCACAAATAATGTAAAATCATTTTGCATAGTTGGGCTCTTCGGGACGGTTATAACTTGCATGGGAGCGGAATTTGCAGGGCATTCATGTGGAAACAGATTTTATGACATTGGTGCAACTCATTAGCAAGAAAGAGATGAATAGACATGAATTAAGTAATATTTTATCTGATTACTCAAGTATATCATTAGGTTTTTGGTTTTCAATTCATCACATTTGTATATTGAAATGATTCTTTAGGCTACATCAACTATCACGTGGTTATATTTTATTTATGAAAAAAATTGAGAAATGAGAATGTAAAATAACTAATTTTTTTATCAATTCAAACCAAAATTATTAAGATTATAAGTAGCTATACACGAATAATTATCAATAATATTCAATCTAAGTGTGGATGCCATTGCAAAAACTAATTTTAGTAATATTTGTAATAGCATTGTTGTTATTTAGTCGATTCCAAACTATATTAATCAAGTTATCCTTGATGATATAAGGGGAGTTTTAAGCTCCCTAAACTATGTTTTTAATTTCTGTTCTATCTATGCCAGTTAAATAAAAAAAATGTAAAATCATTTTAAAAGAGGAAAAATCACACGAAGGTACATAGTATATGTGGTTGAAGATACAAAACTATCCTATCGCACCTTTTTGTTTTATTTGTTTTATTTTATTTTTAGACTATATTAAAAGACGTAACAATTCAATTTATAGTTGATAACAATTGCAAATGACATCGGATAATCGGATCCCAATTAATTTAAGTTGAAGAAAATACCCACTAACTTTATAGCACAGATTGACATGAAAAATTATCAATTTAAAGAAAAAAGATTGACATGAAAATATAGCAAAGATTGTCAATAGCCAAATACTACTAGTACTTAACCGACCTAGCGGATAAAATAAAATAAAAAAAACCGACCTACTTTCCAAACAATACATGGACTCACATCATCTAGCACTTAAATATGTTTGTCCAACAAAAAAAAAAAAAAAAAAAATTAAATATGCATGTTAGGTTTTCAATAACAAATGGATTTATTTCCTTTTCCATGTCCAAGATGAACTTCGTTTCCCTTGCAAAATCAATCCCTGAAAATCCCAAAGATCAGAGAAGAAAACCCATCAAACAATTTTGTTTGAGATGGAAGCTGATGTTTCCATTATCTAAACCCTGTGTTTTCTCTCCGTAGGAAGCAATAGTTTTGTGGGTTTTTCTTCGTTTTAATTTTTACTTTTTGTGGGTTTTATCAAATTTGTGGGATTTGGGTTAAAGAGATGGTGAAAAGCCTGGGGCTGCTGTCCTGCTGCTCTTTTCTCTCTCTAATGGTTTGTGTGGCTGTGGGCAACGTCTTGTTGATTGGCAACAACGTCAGCTTGTCTTTCGATGACATCGAAGCCAACTTTGGTGAGTTTTCAGCTTTCTGAATCTTTCAAACGATTGAACTGGTGAATCTTTTGTGCGGTGGGATTGGGCCCGGGATTAGTCGAGGTGCGCGCTGGCCCGGATACTTGATTAATTAAAAAATGAAATGACTAATCTTTTGCTAGTTGTTGAGAGCAGTTCTGGGTGTTGTTTTTGGAAAGCATCTTTGGATTCTTTATGAACTTATTGGGAATCATGGAAATCTCTTATCAGTTTTAGGTTGTTAGTATATGGGTAAGTGGAGACTTTAGAGTTCGGAGTGGATGTGAATATATGAATCACAAAGAAGTTAGGCCGTGTTACCTGTGGGTTTCAAATGAAGGGACAAAACGTTCAAATTTTTGTAGAAACATAAGAAGATTTAGGTATGAAGGCTTTTGGAACTAGAGAGGAAGATGAAAGAATTTCAAATCACCGCAATTGGGTAGTCTGTTCAAATTCATCACGATAAAGCCCTCGAACCAGACGTTAAAATCTGTATGTGAACTATCAAATGGAATATTTTTTGATCGGCGAAAGTTAGTATTGTTAGAATAACATGATTAACACCGTGGAGGAAGAGTTGAACTCCTAACCTCCTTTGTCCTAGCACTTAAGTGCACCCGTGATGCCGTTGAGCCAAAGGCATCTATGCAACTATCAAACTGAATTTTAGCATTCTAATTGGATAATACTGTCAAATCCCGTTGTTTGAACTCCATATCTGTGCAAACATAACCTTACTTTTATGCTCATAGTTAAGTCAGGAATGATTAAAGATTTGAGATCAGTATATATTTTCCCATCCTTGAACTATTGAATGATGCTACATGAATCGTGGTTTTGATCTTTCTATTTCCCGAGAAGGGTTTGTGTAGCAACATAGAATTAGTTTATGATTCTTTTGATGACCTTATTCTGAACACGAAACCAATATTATGTGTTGGCGTTGTGATTGATGATATTTTCAATAATTCATTAATGCATGTTCTGTTCATGATTGAAGCTCTGGCAGTAAAAGGGTCGGGGGAATGTGGCACGTTGTATGTGGCGGAGCCTTTGGATGCATGCTTGCCCTTAGATAATAAGGTTAATTCAACTGCAAAGGGCACTGGTTCCCCGTTTGTATTGATTATTAGAGGAGGATGTAGCTTTGAGGATAAAGTTAGAAGAGCACAATCTGCTGGTTTCAAAGCAGCCATTATCTATGACAATCTAGATGCTGATTTGGTGGCAAGTAAGGGTCTTTTCCTTTGTGGAACTTTGTTACTGATATCGTTCAATTAATACTCTTTGTCAACATACTTCTCTATTTCATTATGTAATGTGAACATTTATGAACTTCTCCGAGATACAAATGATAAGTCATGTTAGTAATCAAAACGGAAGAGACCTGAATACTCAATCTGCAAAAGACCTAATAGCTGTGACGTGTTACGGATCTACTAAATCAGCAAAAGTATCTAGGTTCGGATAAGCTTTCTGAGTAACCTAGTTATACAAAAACAAAATGAAGAATTGACTCCTAAGCTTTTGAAAAAGCTTGGAGAGTCCTGTTTCGCTCCCTCCAAAGAATCCACATCAAGCCCTACTTGCAGGAAGCAGCAGCAGGGCTTGGTAAGCGAGGACGCATAAAAGATTCTAAGGGTGTGAACTGATTCCTTACAATTTAGTAACAGATACACTTATCAAAAAGTTTGCCTGTTTCTCGCCTTAAGTAAATGTTCATAATTGCGGAGTGCTGAAATAAATTTGACTCAATTTATTTTTGATATTACTCTCACCACAAGTTCATCGATTTCTGTTTTTGATAGTTGGTACTGTTTTTCTTCTATTTTATGCATTTAACTCAAGAAACAAATCTTGACAGTATAAATATTATGCACTTGACATACATCAGTACCCCATCTCAACCCCAACCACAACCCCAACATTGAAGCCAAAAGGACAGCCCTAGGACATCTCCACTGGGAAGAATATCTAACTTGGCCACCGTAAGCCACGTGGCAGTTCAGAGCATACCAAAAGACCAAACCATCATCACTGTAGCGGCCCCATAAAACATGATTGTGACATCAACAACCTGAAGTTTAGAGACCACGAACGGGGCTTCCTCAAGCATACCCATGAAGAGATGCATAAACCCCCTTGCCTCAATTCTTATTTGTTGAAGGTATAAATAATAAAGTTACCCTTCTCTCTAACAGCTTAAGCTTTTAGATGAGTTGGTGGTTAACAATTTAACATGGTATTAGAGCAGGCAATAGATCCTGTGTTCAAACCTCACTGCCTATCGAATGTTAAAATATTTACACGTGTTTAGCCCGCTTATGGAGGAGAGCCTTGCTACACGTGAGGGGGCGTGTTGAAGGAATAACCGTATAAATAATGAAGTTGCCCCCTCTCTAACAACTTAAGCTTTTAGATGAGTTGGTGATTAACAATCTAACATTATTGTTCTAGACAATGCCTTATTATTACCCGGATAAAAAACAGAGACGACAAAGGATCTCCTTGCCTCAAGCCAATCTTTGACTAACTCAGTTGGTGATCCATTCAGCAGCACCAAACCGAAGCCACAAACAAAGGGTTCCTTTGCCTCCAACCAATTGAAGACTGGAACAGTCAGTTCGTTATTCATTCATTAGCCACATAAGTAGAACCATAGTGATTCAGTATGGAGTACATTGAAAATTGCATATACCTTCAAGAGAAGCATTGTATGAGTCAGAGAGCACCGAGCTTAACCCCTTTTGCAACTTGTGGCTCTAAATCTTTTGCGCTAATTTAAGCCCCTAACTTAGATTCATAGGCCTCAAGTCCTTTAAATCCTCCACATCACGTTTTAGGAATCAAGAACCTGAAGGATGCATTCAAACGCATTTTATGCATTCATCCTCAAAAAATTACGCATCAGTACTTACGTCCTCCCACTCAAACAATACTGGAAGAAATTCGTTGTCATACAATTCGGTCTAATGGCTTTATTCTCATTAACGTCCTTTAGACCTTAAGGACCCAATATTCTCTGAATGGTCTCTCCAATAAATTCATTACTTCGGAGAAATACAAGAGAACTCCATCACTCCCTTGTTTGGTGCCTCGCCCTCTTGAAGCAAGCCCTCAATAGGAGTTTGCAATCCTATCTCTGACCTCTTGCTCCTCTGTGAGAACCGCACAATTGATCCCCCCCTTCCCAAGGATACAGTTAGTAACCGATAGAAATCCAGGGAAAGAAACGAGTAGACATGTCCACCTCACTCGACCTCCTTGGAAATTGGACGCAGAACTGGAGCATTTTGCCTGTACCCAGCGTCCTCCATCTTTGCAATCCTTCAATTTGTGTTTCGTCTGCTCCCTTGTCAACCTTTGACAGGCCAGACCTTTACCTCCAACCAATAGAGACGTCTTCTTTTGTCCAATACCTTTATCCTCCGAAAACTCCTTATTTCATGTCTTCAAAATCCTAGAGGCAACTTCTTGCATATGACAACAGGGAAAGAAAGGGTTGCAGCTTTGTGGTCAAAGCTAATGATTCTTTCTTTTGGGAGATAAGCTTTCTTTTCCCTCATAATGGTACCAATGATCACCATTGGTGGCAACCATAACCAGTATAGGGTAAGATTCTGCTACTCGCCTTTTGCATTTGTTACATTTCCCACCATGCACTTTTTAGTTGCTCACTTTTTCCAGAATCCAAAAGCACTCCTGAATTATGCTTTGCATGAAAGGGGAAGAAAATAAAAGTGAAGTTCCTGTATATGACTTGCCAAAGTTAAGTTTGGAAGCCCAACTAAACAGTTGGCTAATCTGGATTCCAATTTCTCGTCGGTTGTGTGTAAGATGTGTTTTTGTGTATGCGATGGAAATTACTGGCAAAGTGGTTTAACCTTTGAGTGTAAGTTAATGGGGACGGCAGGACAGCTCTTAAAAAAATACATGTTACCTGCTGCCATCCAACTGTTACAACTCTAAGACTAACGATTTCCTTCGGAAGAAACTGAAAAGCAAGATGTTATCCCAGAGGCTTCCTAAATCTTTGAGACTTATCTTAAAATAACTCGTCTCTAAAGCTTCCTGAATCTTGAGACCTATCTTGCTGTCTTCTTTTCTTGCTTTCTTCTAAAATGTTGGCTGTTTTAACCCTTAGTTAGCCAGTTAGGACCTAAGGACCTCATATTGAGGTAGATAAACTTCCTTTTTTCTTTGTTATAAATGATAGTTAAGTTGTTTCCCTAATCATTTCAATTACCGAGATTCATCATAGTTTTGTTTTATACATGGGAAAATCTAATCTAGCCACATGAAATGCAGTGGCAGGAAATTCAGCTGGTATAAAAATCCATGCTGTGTTTGTTTCCAAGGCGACAGGCGAAGTACTCAAAAAGTATGTTGGTGTTAGCAACGTGGAACTGTGGATACTCCCAAGTTTTGAGGACTCAGCATGGTCAATCATGGCCATATCTTTTATTTCCTTGCTTGCCATGTCTGCAGTGCTTGCTACTTGTTTCTTCGTTAGAAGGCATCGAAGAAGACGAGAAAGTCCTCGCTCTTCACATGCTCATGAATTCCATGGGATGAGCAGTCGTCTTGTGAAAGCAATGCCAAGCCTAACATTTACAGCTGTTGTAGAGGATAATTGCACTTCAGCGACATGTGCTATATGTCTTGAAGATTATACCATTGGAGAAAAGCTCAGAATACTGCCATGTCATCACAGTACGTCTTTCTGTTACGTTCTGAAGATAATATAGTGGATAATATTGATATCTGGATTTTTTTTCCCCCTGTTTTGTCTTTGAATAGACGAATGATGGTCAATGACTGCTTCCTGTTTGGTGGGACAATCGATATTTTCAGGTCCATGTAGAAATAATTGTTTTCTTTATTTTACATGTAGAGTTGTTGGGAAGCATAAGATCCTGACAACTCCAAATGCAAAGTAAAGAAACAGTGTGTTAACAGGAAACTGGGTTACACTTTGAAAACTGTGTTATATTGCTAATTCAGATATGGAGGTGTGCTGATTTTGTGTGCCAGTTTTTGAGTCATACAAGTTCAGCACTTGCTGTACTGCACTTGCTGTACTAAGAAGAAATCTTGGTTACCGATAGTACAGGTGCAGTGATTCGGTTTTACTAGCCCTGTTGTTACTGACTTCCGGATATTTTTTCTCCTTTAAATTTGGAAGTTGAACAAGCCAGCAAGTCCAGTTTGATAATGTGAGATTTTGAGAGGTTATATTATTTCACTTTATGGTAATTATCAGCCATCTTGTTTAGCTTTAAGTTAACGTGATTATCCATTCCTTAATCACTTCATTAGTCATGTCACTTTGCTGTCTTATTATGCCACTTTTTCATTAACTTGTTCTTGGAATTTTGCAGAATTTCATGCCTTGTGTGTGGATGCTTGGCTGACCACATGGAGAACCTTTTGCCCCGTTTGCAAGCGTGATGCTAGAACTATCATAGGTGATCCTCCAGCTTCGGAACGGACACCATTACTTTCATCAAGCCCCGCTTCCTATGCTTCATCTTCAGTGCTATCATCTTTCAGATCATCATTAGCATCATCTTCAGCCATACAAATCGCCCCGCCTTCATCTGAATCCCCTTCAGTTTCTCGTATCCATTCCGTGGCTAGCACTCCTTATCTGCAGCAGTCTTTTCAAACCTACCGCCAATCCCCTTACTTAAGTGCAAGCCGAAGCTCGTTAGACCTCAGAAATGCGTCTTCCCAGAGATCATATGCTTCCCATTTGGTTTCTCCTCATTCCACCGGCTACCCTTCTGTATCACCGCTGAATTCTAGATATATGTCTCCATATATCCCTAGTCCGGGCAATGCTTCACCGCTGAATTCTAGATATATGTCTCCGTATATCCCTAGTCCTAGTCCGGGCAATGCTTCACCGCTGAATTCTAGATATATGTCTCCGTATATCCCTAGTCCGGGCAATGCTTCTAGTTATTTTGGGTCATCTAGTCATCAACCACACCCGTTGCATTGTAGCGAGTCAGCCACAAGCTTTTCTCCATTTGCTTCTGCTCAATCTCTTCCGGGATGCTGATTGATTCAAGCTTTACTGTATCAGATCTTTGTGGAAGTTCTGCTGTAAAGAGGTGAAGATGTTGTGGCCGAGTTCTTTTCACCTCAACTGCAGTCCTTTAGACATCCACTGTCAATTGGTTCCATCCGATAGGGAAAAGTGAATTGGTTAATGCGAGAATACTCCAAAGCTGATGTGTTTCACTTGTTTGTACAGCATAGCATAGGGCTTGTGTTAATTTGTTTGGTTAAAGGTGATAAATTATGGCTCATATACTTGAGGAGTCTCATATTTCATAGAACAGTGTAGTGGGTGTTTAAGTTTCATGCTTTGGTTGTTTCTGTTTTGGTAATTGGTGTACTGAATTTATTATTGACCAGAATACTCTCTCTCTCTCTCTCTCTCTCTCTCTCTCTCTCTCTCTCATGCACGCGCACACACGCACTTAACTCATTTCCTGCTTCCTGCGTTTACGGGACATGAAAACCTTAACGTGGGAGTCTGTCTAGGTAATTAACCCTATCTGTTTTGTTTACATTCACGTGTTGAAGACTTTTCCTCCACCCCACCAATTCGACCAATGCATCTGGACAAAAGCCAATGGACTAATTTAATCATAGTATCAAACGGTATAAAAAAAATGTGCATGTGACTAGAATATTGAACTAAGGTTTTTATTTTTATTTTTAATATTGTATACATTAACTGAGGTTAGTGGAGTGTTAGAATTAGCACAGGGAGTTCAGAGGTTATCCATAGCTTTGGTCTCCAAAGCCCGCCCCTCGTGAGGCTCAAACCGAGACCTACATGGAGGGAGAAAGGAGACAACGGTTTCTCGAATATTGAACTAAGTTACTTAAGGACTAAATGCATGCATGACTACACAAACTACTAAAGGTATATTCGAAGGTCTACTCTTAGCCACTCATCATTCAAACCCATCATTCATATTTTTGAATAGTACTAGAAAAGTATATTCGAAGGTCTACTCTTAGCCACTCATCATTCAAACCCATCATTCATATTTTTGAATAGTACTAGAAAAGTAACACGTGCGATGCACGTTGACCAAATCAAAAAACAAAAAACATATACCCCTTATTGTAACTACTTTGTATGGTAATTCCAAACACTCAGCCCATAGAACTTAATTTTTCCGTCCATATCAAGTCTCAGTTACACCAATACACATGAAAAATTACCTTTTGAATATAGACCACTTGGTTGTCAAAAAAGAATATAGACCACTTGGTTAGATAGAAGATTCTTGTGAGCCTAAATCTTGAAGGAGATCATTGGGTTCTTCCACGTGTTGCCAATAGTTGGGTAATGTACAGTGATAGTATTACGGTATTACCTTATGTACTCATGTAATGCTTATGTGCCAAGTATCTATGAGGAAATTTGGTATTTATGAGACTAACTCATAAACCATTAATGGCTTCGTAAATAAAAGTATTACCCACCAAAGAAAAAGACATGATTATCAAAATGACAATGGAGATAGTTAATCATATAATGCTTTTTCCCACAATGTATGTCCTCCTGACCAGCATTCGTAACCTAATAAGTACAATTTTACTTTTAAACGATCTGTATTTCTCATCCTAAGATCCAAAGGTTTTTCCTCAGCGTACTTGACATTCTCACATATAATTTATCAAGTTGTTTGGTGTTATTATGCTTCTAACGACAATAGAAATACTCCTATTTTGGTAGTCACAACAAAAATTAGACAAACAATCAAAGTAAGAACATAAGATTGAATGTACTTATGAATATGGGATAGTCTACAGATGCAGATTCCAACTACCATGCCCTCAAAATGTTAACAAAATACCTGCATCAATGAACCAAAAAGATTGGTTCATAAGTTAATTTGTTTGGTACATCTTCTCGATTTCACTTCCCTTTTGCAAAATTCTTTCGTTGTTGGGCTTGATGATAATAGGAGAAAAAGACAAAGATATATAAACAATTACACACACATAGATATAGGAGAACTTTTCAATTTTGACCTGTAAAAATTATCTTTTACCGGTCAAAATTGATTTCCAATTCGGATCGTCCAAAATACTTTTGGTCTTTTGAATGCTCGTGATCGACTTCCGTAAAAACTTGTTCATGGAACCCTCCGCATAAAAGATTTTTTGTAGACATAAATACGCCAACTATTCTCTACAACTTAATTTGTTCAAATTCTAAAGCAAGTTTACTATGGAGTCTACTTGTTTGTTTGTGCCTCACTTAAGAGCTGCATTCCACTCATTTTGGGGGAGCAATTATTAATAGCCTAAATGAAACACACAATCGAATTCACATACAATTCCATTTTCCCGCTTCTTCCGTTCTCATATTTGAAGGCTGCATGCTATTAAGAAATTGTTAATATCAACCGACAACGAACGAACCTTTGAGGATAAATTTTGGTGGCTTTTGGGTGGATTTAGGCACCACTTCTCCCCGGTCATACAAAGACATGTTGAGGACTTGAAGCGAAGATTTGGTGTGCATAACGTCCCTTGAAGGGAACCCTGTCCGCACTACATATTCTATCAATAGGACAAGGGATAAAAGGCTAAAATCATTATCCCTAATATAAACAAATTTTCAGATTCTGAAGTTGTAGTATAGCCAAAGCGAATAATCCACTATGTCAATTTCCTGTTCTACTGATGAATATTATGGGAATACGGTAGATACGTTTGGGCTGGCTAGGGAGGCATCTCGTATCTGTAAGAACCTGATTAAAAGGGCAGAGATGGGGGGCGGAATATGGAGACTGTGTTTGTCTCAATAGATGATTCCTCCGACATCGTCATCGCCGCCAATAAATTCAACCACGGAAGGCGATGGGGATGCCTTTTTTAATTTGTAGGTCGTGGGAATGAGTTATTTGTTGAGGGTGTGTTGCCTGCAATCAATTGACGGACGTTTGCGATGTTTTCCGTTTTCATATTTAGCCCGCAGACGTGACCTTTGGAAGTGCACCTGTTGGTCATGTGTAGGTTAAGGCACCAAAGGGTTTTTTAGGTGTTTAACTGATTTGGGGAGGACATTTATGGGAAGAAAAAGGAGAAAACAATAGATGACGCTTTCGTACTTTTAAAATAGAAGTATAGATATAAATACAGATTCAAGACATGATCAAATATTTGTGACATCATTTTTCATAATAATAAAACTAAAAACAAGATAATTGATACACCAAAATACACCACAATCTGTGGTACTTAAATGTTGCACATAAATCATTAGAGCGGTTCTATATCTTAAAATATGTTCACAATGTTCTTCAAGAAGAAGTACAATCTCATGTCTTTTAATAATACTCAAGTTTAACCAAAAAGAGGCAGTTGTAGAATTCTTAAGTTGCCTACGTACCATTGGAAGGGATCAAGTTGCCTACGTACCATTGGAAGGGATTAGGTTAGAATGTAATTCAAAAATTATCTAAATAAAGCTTTTCTCATACTTTTAGCCGTTCACAGTTGATTCTCTTGCAAGCCATGAGTAGCATAACTTTGGTATGAAATTTTTTTGGTATGTAATTCAAAAATTATCTAAATAAAGCTTTTCTCATACTTTTAGCCGTTCACAGTTGATTCTCTTGCAAGCCATGAGTAGCATAACTTTGGTATGATTTTTTTTTTTTTTAGTGGATTGACTGAACTCAAGAAGAATTCTTTAAGTTGCCTACGTACCCTTGGAAGGGATCAAGTTAGAACGTAGTTCAAAAGGGAATTTTTGGTCTTTGTTTTTTTTTTTAAATGACTGAGCTCGAAATTCAAATTGCCTACGTACCCAACATAATGTCAAAGGATCAAAAAAAAAAAAAAAAACGCAACATAAAGTCAAGGTTTTTGTATCCAAGTAGTATGAAGCCGTTGTTATTTCGGAGGAATGGATGTTCATACTGAACAAATATTTAGATACTGTTCAAGGCTGTTATTCATCCTATAAGGAGTCGTATTTTGTGGTTAAACTAAACGTGTTGGGTAAATCTCATGTGGACTAACCGTTCTTTATTTTGGACAAAAGAATATATAGTTCAATCAGATTCTCATGTCCTATCAAACAAACGGCACATCCTCATTGTTACTTGTTGGCCAAATCCTTCAACCAAACAAGAAACTATCAAGTTCAATAATAACATATGGAGAGGCTTGTGGCTCCGTTTGTTTCGATGTAAAATATTTTTCATGTAAATTATTGTTTTGGAAAACAACTTTCAATTTTTATTTTTTGGTGTTTGGTTGGCACTTGAAAATATTTTCAGAAATCAACAAAATAGTGTAGTGAGAGAGGAGGGCTTAAACGGTAGAGAGATCTGAGAATATTGGAATTAAATGTGGGTCAAGACTGATGATCGAGAAAACTGAGCAGTGACAATAGCAGTAAAAGGCAGCGGGTTCATTTCGGAAAATAACTTATGGGCGATTTAATAGTAAGTCATTTTCATCCAATTGATAGAAAATGTTTTACATGTAAAATATTTTCCTAATTTTCTACATAACCAAACACCAGAAAATATTTTACACCCAAACAAACTGAGCCACAGTGAAAACAGAAAAGAGAGGGAGTGAGGAAGACTCAAACCACGCGGATCAAAAAAAAAAAAAAGGAAGACTCAAACCATTAAAGAACAAATGATGCTAGGTCTTTTGACCACCAGGCTCAACCAGTGGAGCTGAAAATCACTAAAGTTCCATTCTGCCAATGTCGTCACAATCAAAATCTAACATTCTCATGATTTTCTTGCTATAATGTTGCAGACCTTCAGATGATTCACTTTTAAAAACATTCCCAGTAATGTTTTTGAATTTATTGGCAGAATAATGTTCAAACAGAAGAAAATGTTATAATGGTAATCCCATATTCACATTCTAAGAAAATGGAAATTGAACTCTCTCATCAGGATGCAAAAACCATGATTGGTATATAACATTTAACGGCACAAATAAATTGTCATCCAGTGTACGCATCAAAATACACGCGCATCATTATCAGTCGAATCATGCGAGCAAAATTGCAAAATTAAAAAGCTCATCTAAAATACGAGACGGATACACTGTATTCTGTATTATGATTTTCTCAAGGGATGGATGGAGGGAAAGAAAAAGAAGATTTGAAGAAGCCAAATTAAGAAATCTTGGTTTCCATCATTTTCCTTCAGTTAGAGCTTCCGCAAATCCAGTATCCAAGCACAGCTTATAAAGCATTCTTAGTTTCACCATGTGCAGTGACCAAAGGCAAACCCCAAGCTTAATCTTCCTTGTCTCCAAAGCGATGCACCTCTTTGCTCTCAGCCGAAGAAGCAGAGCTGCTTCCACCATCATCGGTGTCCCTAGTACCAACCCTGAGAGGTTCTTCTTTGTTGATGGTTTGGAGGAGCATAATCACAGCAACCGTAAAAACGATAATGTATATTAATCTCATGCCAATCAAAGAGTTGATATAGCCCATAAATGATTGACCGCTGATTTGTTTCTGTATTACGCTTCCTTCTCTGTATCCTTCAAGAAATCGTGTGATTTGTGATCCTTGATCGTGTTCATTTATGCTCTCTGAACCAATAACCTGTCATCAAAACAGCTGTTTATTAAGATACAATGAGCAACAGATTGCATGAGAATACAACCTTATTCAAGCAGCAGGCTCACACCATCATGTTTCTTTTTGTAAAACACAATCGGTGGTTGCACTGGACATAAAGCGTAGCCAGTCCGCTTGTTACCAATCCCCAACCAATAACTCACTATTTAGCTAGTGTTACATGTATGATTATGCTCTTTGATTGATACAACAAAAAATCTTTCGGCAATAGCCTACAAAATTCTCATTATTTAGATGCAGCCATACAGATGATAAAATAAAAGATGCACCCATACGCATAAGCAAACACCGAAAAGAAACAATCACTAGTATAGTAGTATGTGTAGTAGGGCAGCTGTCAACATTGTGAACATCTTAGGGCAAGAAACAAATAGAATATGCTATCTATTTGTTTGATATTATGGCATCTTCCATAGCAAAGACCTCCAATTATGAATATGCTATCTGTTCAAGTAGAATAATAACTACCAAGAACCAAATAATTTATGCAACACTAAAGCCTGATTGAATAACTGAAACTATCTTGAAACTGAGGAAGCTTGAACTTACTGAAAAGTACTCCTCATTTCCATCCCAAACGACCATTTTCGGCAATTTGGTTCTCTTTGTGATTTCAAATGATTCGGAAAATTCTTCCCACTGCTTGAAACCTACATACCCAAATACCAAATCGCGGTTTGCAGATGCAGCAGCCTTCAATAGCTTGAATAATTCCTTTGATTTCTCATCTTCCTCATCCTCCAAAATTGTCAAAACAACTTTCCTGTCATCGTCTTTCAACAACTTTAATGTCTCCCGATTTATGGGCAAAACCAGAGGAAACAAATTCTGCTTTATAAAAGCCTCCAAGAATTGATCTGTTCAAAACAGCGAACGTCATATCAACTTTTATAAATGACGCCAATCCCATGATCAAACCTACTGTAACTAACATAGATTTATTAAAGTCTTGCCAGTTTATTAGTTCAAATGATGATAATATCGTGCGAATCAGAAGCAAATTCAAATTTCCAAGCTGAAAACTACCAAGAAATTGATTTAGTGCTAATCTAATCAAGGTGTTGGACATTATGCTAATAACGACCGCGCTGGATGAAATGTACAAAAATACTAGGCAAAACTTTCGAAAACTTAAACAAAACCAGATCTGTAGATCACACGGTTTTCTCCATGAAAGGTGTTCTGTAGCCACAATATGAATGTACAATTTAGATGACGATCAGCACAAAATTGCTTTTACACTTTTGAACTTTCATGATAACTTGGCTAAACAAATTATAGTGCTTCCTCACTCAATTAGATCCTTCATCCATTGAATAAATAGGCAAATCCTTACCACCCAAGGATAGCTATAATGTCAACAAGTTCTTTGTAAAAGATTTTTAAGGCTGCCCAATATCCTTTCCGGTCCATGCTTGGTCAGACGACATGTTGATGTCATCAATTCAAAGGATCAATGCATGGTTTTCCTTTATTCTTTTTTTCTCTTTCCTTCGTTTTTCCTTTTTTGCAGTTTTAAAACTCTATCCAGTGATACATTCATGAGTGGGGTTAGCCACTATTATCGGACCTTATGCATGGAAACGCTTATCCTACATTAACACGTTACTCACTTTTATAGCCTATGGATACTTCAAAGATCCAAAGTGTACTGAGTCTAAATTATACAAATATGAATAGGAAGGTACCCAGCCTAATCTCTCCCAGTGACCAGCACCTCTCTTCCAGTACCCTCAATTAACAGAAGCAACACTAGGTAATGGCCCTTTTTTTGTCCTGTTTCAATGTTCTGGGAATTTTTTACTGCTGGTTTCTACCAATCCAATGTTTTGGAACACCAATGATATTGCCAAACAACAATGACGAATAAAGCTGGGGAGCAATTGAAGAGGGATTTCCCCGGACAGAGTAAACACAGCCCGAGCACGTGCGCAACACATGACCGCATGGGAGCACCATGTGAGGGTGCACGGAATAGCCGTACAAATAACCTGGTTGGCGGCACCACGCAAGGGTGCGCGACACTATTGCCGAACACATGATACAGGTGCACCATGGTGTGTAATTGGACAAACCCCAGAAGGACAGCCAATGCGGAGAAAGTATTCTGGAAAGGTCTAGAAGGGAAATCCACGTGATAGTCAAGTATCCCATGAATAAAGGGATTGGGATTGAGTTACCACATGGAAGGGAATTCCATAGGGGTTAGGTTTCCTAACAGGAGAGGAAAACCTAGGCAAAGAGGGAGACTTGGAGAGCAAGTCAGGCTAAACCTATAAATAAGAGGTAACCTAAGGGAAAAGGTACACTGTGATTCATTATTTTACCTACTGTTAATTAGGGTTTTGTGAGTACGAAATACTGACTTTGGCATCGGAGGGCCTTAGCTGATGAGAGGCAAAGGTGCGTTCACAGTGGTTTGTTTTGTAGAACTAGGGTTCCGGCAAAGGGCACGTACAACTGATCTCAAAGAGCGTAAAGCAACACTACGTGGATTTCCCCCCCATACATATACCATATGATTGTCCATAAAAAACCAGAATACCATGTTAGATCAAATCTAGGAAAATTACTGAAAACCATCCGCACCAGCCCAACATCAGTCTCCCCTCAGTGTGGCGATTACTGAGAACCATATCCTGCAAATGATATCGGAAAATTACTTGGAATGCTTTCCAGCAACCAACCAAAACTAGAATATCAAAACTCCAATGCTAGGTTACCGCACTCATCAGTATGGCATTCTGCCATCAGGTACATGCAAAACTACAAAGCTAGGTTACTTTGCCACTTTGTTAAACTTGTCCAATTTCTCAACCTCTTATACTGACTGTCAATCTGTCATAAGAAACCTTGATGAGTGCAAGAGATAACCTGGCTCACCTGACAACCTCACCACTAAGAGTTACCGAACTAATATATGCTGTAATATTAGCATCAAAGCAATAAATAGAGCATTCAAGCTACTCAAAGGTATTCTCTCATGGAATTTCCATTACTTTCATCTCTATAGAGCATTCCCTAATCATCCAAAGAGTCTCGCACTAAATTAGTCGTGGATTCAACAGGCTTTTTCTCCCATTACAAAATAAAACATCATCTATTTTTAGCCGGCGAAATCAAGGGTGACGTTGGGAATAAGACTAAATTCACAGTACCATAAATATCTTTGGCATCATTCGCATTAAGTTGCTGCTCCTGAACATCAATTGGTAGCAAATTTACCAGAAAAAAGAAATAGACAATAAAGTAGTCTCTTAAGACAAAAAGTGTGATATGCCATGCGCTCCTGAAAAAATAAATGCTAGCCAATAAATTGCAATCATGTCTCGGACAAGCGTGTGGGATCCAAATATGAGAACACAAAGAAAGTTCAAAAAAAGATTCTAGCTCAAACATTTCCAATCAAGATACTAATCTAATTACAAACTAACCTTCAAAGGGGCCATAAAATATGCTGTGTTCATTGTAATTTGGATGAAAGGATGCCAAAGCAGGAACCTTGTCAAAATCATACAGCACCATGACATCCTCAGAAAAATCTTCTGCCACAGAAAACCAAGCTTTTTTCTTGTACTTTATAGCCAAATTTGATATCATGGATTCATCTACACCAAACCCTACATAAATAGGAAAATCAGTGCCAGCTGCCTCAACAAAGTTGATTATGTCGGAGTCAGACTTGAGAATGGCAACATCTGAAGCAACAAATTTCTTCAAGTATTGAACAAGTAATTCTGCTTTCCTTGGGCCAAAATAGTCTGTTGGAACGCCATGCATAAATATCTTTAAGGTAGGAAACCCACTGCATCACAGAAAGTATATGATCAGCATAACAAAGGAAGTGTCAACAAGTGAAGATCTCCATCTTCCAAGTAATTTTTCGTAGAAAAATTCAGCGCCATTCGTTTGTGCTTAAGAGTGCATTACGCAAGCTTACTGCAAGAAGTACTTCTTAAAGCAGTAACCATATCATCATCATTCTATGTTTATTCAGTTGAAAAAGGAACCTCTGTTTTCTGCATATGAGAACATTTCAGTCAACAATCGAAAGTTGAACAGAAAGACAAGGCTCTAGCACCATACTCAATTTCATATTTACGAGCAAGACGAGTGAACTTGTCGGCATTAACTTTGGCAATCAATATGGGCGCCCCCAATTCAGCAAGCACAAGAGCAGCTTTGTCTAACTGCAAATGCGACAATTAGAGTTGTTATTCTTCTTGGCATTCAACTTTTAATTGAAGAAATATCTGAAGTAGATCATTAAGTAGTGAACAAAAAGGAACCTTGGAAACAAAGAATCTTACAGTATTCTCAGAATTAGGTTGCTTTCAGTTAAACAGAAACTTGGCTTGTTCGGATGGAGTTTCGGAAAAAATTCCAACTCCAAAAACACTCATTACCCCTACTTCCAATCATTACTCTCATTTCTCTATCCACTCATTACCCCTTTCTCCTATCATTTTTCTCATTTCTCCCTCCCTCTCTCTCTCCACTCATTACCTCCATCTCCAATTATTACCCTAATTTCTCTCTCCACTCATTGCCCCAAAAACCAAACCCAAAAATTTTCAAATCACCATCCGAACAAGGCATTAGACATGTCAAGTAGAGGCAATGGTCAAATATAGACATTCATAAGCGATAAAAAAGAATCATATCCACAGCGAATGTTTCAGTACATAATTAAATCTAAATGGTTTACCTTTGTTCAAATCATAAAATTTTATAAGAGTATAGAATGGATTACAAAAGTAACTTTGAAGCTTAACAGTTCAACGTGTACAAGAAAAAAAATTGTGTTAGTGATCAAAGATGAAACCAACTGTAACTGATGCATCATTTTAACCACAAGTTCTACAGCAAAATGGTAAAGCATTAAAACACCCCACAGTAAAAAAATCTAGTTACACTTCGATAGAAAATATAAGAGCAAGATGCCGGGATCTATTAATTCATTTGATCAACCAATTGAATGCATAATAGGAAATCATTCTGTTCTCTTTGAGTTTTTCTTTTTAAACTTCAAGTAACAGTTAGATTATGTGTTGTATAAATTGATCATGTAGGTGGTCATATAGAAGGAAAAGTCCTATGTTTTTGACATATGGGAAAATCAAAACCCTGATTCCATTAATTTTGTGTTTCCGTTAATCTAGTAACTGGAGTAATGTACCGTAACAGCTCCATTATTTTTCTATTTAGAGGGAGGGTGTTTCAAGTTCTTAGGAAGAGCTGTACGAGGCAAAACGCCGATAGAAGATTTATGCTGTCAAAGACTTTAGCATGTCATGTCAATATATCTATATCGTTCTGGTCAATCTTTCTTTTTACTTTTGGGTAAGTTAAGCTTTTCATTGAACAAAGAACGAATTACAAAACCACCGGGCATACCCCTAAGACCAAGGACAGGCATACAGACTAAGAGGCCGAAGCCATACCAAGGACAGGCAAGGAAAAGGACATACTCCTAAACAAAACAATCAACCACCAGCCAACAGTGAGCTAGACCATTTCTGGGACATTGTTCTAGTCAACATTGCCACTTGGGAGTGACACTTCGGACTCTATCCCAACCAAAAGTGGAATCAAGTAGTCGAACATTAACACAATGCTACATAACATCACCAAGGTCGGTAGAAAATTAATAGGTTGCTCAAGTCAATAATCATTTATGCTTCCATCTTCCTACTTAGGCTTACATACATTTTCTATTAACTAGAGACAATGGCCTCATGAACCAATATTTTTACTTAAGTTTTGCAAGTCCCTTCTAAATTTACAACCATGCCATTAACGAAGCTGTTACCCAAATTTACGCTAAGATTTGTGTTTGTCATTCTAGTGTATCATACCAGAGGAAGCTTTTACTCAAATTTTTACTCAAATTTGAGTAAAAGTATGAGCAAGTGCAGGAGATGCTGTAAATATCTAACGAAATGGGTCAAAGTGAATTTTTTAGATTGAACAACAATTGTTTCTTTCCCCATTTGCCCCTGAATTACTTTTCTTTTATGTCACGGCTGCAGATTGCGGATAGCAAACACAAAGTAGATACTGAACGGAAATTTAGAGAGAGAGAGAGAGAGAGAGAGAGAGAGAGACCTCGGGAGAGAGGTGCTTGCAGTGGCCGCACCAAGGGGCGTAGAAGTCAACGAAGACGTAATCGAAGGTGGAAATGGCGGTGTCGAAGGTCGATTCGGTGAGCTCCAGCACCTTTCCATCGATGACGAGCTGGTTCGAAGAGGAAGATGAAGAGATCGATGGTAGGAGAGAGAGTGAGATCGATAGTGCGAGTACTAGTAACAACTGCATCGTTGAGCTGATTGATGAATCCAATTCCAGACGATTGTGATGATTTCGACTGAATTCGCCTTTACGGTTGTTTTGATCCGAGATGAAAGTTCAACGGAAAACCCGGACCGGACCGGGCGAAGCGAAGCGAACATTTTAATATTTTGATGAAATTTAGTTCAATTTAATTTTGGTAATTGATTTCATTCCTCTTTTTTACAACCACAACTCTTTTTGTCCTCTTGTGAGAAATTACAAAATTAACCTTTTATTTATATACTTTTTCATATTTGGAAGGATAACATTGTAAATTCAAACCACAAGAAGACAAATATGGAATGTGGTTATGAAAAAAGAAGAGTGTAAAAATCACTACCCTTAATTTTATGAGAAACAAAGACTGAGGGTGAGCTTGGTGGTTTGACTTAATAATTCCTCTTTTTTATTATTTTTGTATTTACTATTAATTTGCATAAATTTTTATGAATTATTGATTTCTCTTGATGAGAAAAATAGAAAAAAATTACAACAAAAAAAATTTAAATTTCCAATACACATATATTAGTTCTAATTTTTAATGTTCAATTATTTCTTCTGTAGTGAACTTTTAAACAAATTGATTATAACTTTTTAATTGTTTAGATTTCTGTCATCAAGATGAATAATAATAATAATAATTTAAATCAACAAAAATAATTTTTTTGAATAAAAAAAATATTATTTAGCCTAACTAGCTCTATAAGTTTTTCTAAAAAAAACTAAAGTCTACAACTTAAGGCCGAAAGCCAAGTTGACCAGCCCAGATGCTAAGCTTCATAGGAAGCCCGCATTTGAGAGGAATTGACCATTTTGCCCCCATTTGTATTGTTAGGGAAGTAAGAGCATCCACAGTGGAATAAGTAAAACAAAAAATTGTTAAAGTTAACAATATTGGATCAAAAAAGTTCTCACATTGAAATAACCAAATCTAGCAACCTCTAAACAACTCATCAAATTTTGGCTCTTCAATAACCAAAGCTAGCAATATTTTGTCAATAACCAAATTTTATCTCTCAATCAAGTACACTAACATTATATAAAAATCTTCTCTCTCAACAATGTTTCCAAAAATAATTTTAAAAAACTGTTACTTTCAGATTTTTTGTACTATTTTTTTCAGAAACCTTTTTTTTTTACAAAAAAACAACTTTTTCAAAAAAATTTAAAACTGTTAGTAAATAAAGTGTGTTTTTCAAAACTTTGTTTTTGAAATTTCAAAACTCTTTTATAGAAAACTATTTTTTACACAAAATTTGTTTTTAAAAAGTTGTACTTATAGTTTTTAAAATTTCAAAACTATTTGTGTAAATACAATTCTTTCAAAATTTCTCAAAATTGTATTTATAGTTTTTAAGTGAACAAAGTGTGTGTTTTTGAAAAACTGTTTCTAACATAAACTGTTTTTTTCCTTCAAAAACTGCTTTTTCAAAAAATATGCATGAAATGAAGGGAAAAAATTTGGATGACCCATTGGTTTTGATTATGGGCAAAAAATAACTAATGTGGGATTTGGCATTGCTAACTTTAGTAACCTCTAAATGGATAATCAAAATCTGATGTGGCATATTTTGATTACCTCTAAATGGATAATCAAAATCTGATGTGGCATATTTTGATTATTTATATTTGCTTATTCCACTGCTGATGCTCTAAGAGCAAAATGCTAATTCAATTGTTTGTGGGAAATAATGCCATGAAAGAAAAAAGAGAGGAGAAGTCCATTTAGTCCAATCAGCCCATTTAAACAATATGGGAAATAACTTGACTTGAAGTTAAGTACTACCAAAAAAAAAAAAAAACGAAACGAAGTTAGGGAGAGTCTCTCCCCCGGCGTAGGCCTACCACCCTTTGCGCCTGTTGCGTTTTCGCCAGACAGTCTTCTTTAGGGCTCGAGCAACTCTCTCTCTCTCTCTACTTTTAGCAGTTAAGGTTGTCGTTGGGGGTGGGCCTGGCCCCTCCTCCTCCGCCACCCTCATCTCCTGGCCTCCCATCGGCGTTCCTTACCGTTTTTCCCCTCCTCTGTGTTGTTTTCCTGACTCTTGACCCAGCGATCCGGCCTCACGAGGTGGTTCTCGTCCGTGTTGTTCGGCGCTCTTCTGGTTCAGATTGGAGCAAGAGATGGCGTGTGGTGGTCGGACTAGCAGTGGCCAACAGTGCGGCTTAATAAGGGAGATGCGAACTGGGTTGTGTGTTTTTCTATTTTTCATTTCTTTTTCCACCAGCAGGTTTCCCCCATCCGATCTAGTTGTTCCAGATCTGGTGGGTGATGGTGATGGATAAATAATTTTTTCGAACTATTTTTTCTTGCCCGCCGTGGCCGCGGGGATTCGTCGGTGGGACTGATGTGGCCGACAATGCGGCTTAATAAGGGAGATGTGAACCGGGTTGTGTGTTTTTTCTATTTTTCATTTCTCTTTCCACCAGTAGGTTCCCCCTATCTGATTCTGTACCATTCTAGTTGTTCCAGATCTGATGGGTGATGGTGATGGATAAATAATTTTGAAGTTATTTAGTAGTTTTTTCAGCTGCTATTTGTTGTTTCTCGGGAGTTAGTGTTTATCAAACTATTTTTCTTGCCCGTCGTGGCCGCGGGGATTGGTCGGTGGGGTTGATGCTTGTCGGCATTTTGTATCTCGTGGCCAGAGCCTGCAGTGTCAGCGGGGCTTGCCTTGGAGTAGCGTCATGTTTTTGTGGTTGCGAGCCTGTGTATCAGGTCGACGGGCCTTGAGCACGCCGGTGTGACTATTTGGGATGACAAATCCGTGCTCCAAATTTCATATGTGCTTTCTAAGGTTTGAGTTGGGTGTCCTTGTTGGATTCTCTATTGCTTTTTCCGTGACTGGTTCTTAAGTATCGACGTTCCGCCGAGCTTGTATTTGCAGTAGGTGTCTGTGTGTAGAATTTGGTAATTTTGGTTCATTCCTTCATCTTTTGCTGATTTCCTAATGTCTTATGGCTTTGATACATGATATTGATCATTTCAAAAAAATAAAAAGTTAAGTACTACATTAGTTTGTTTAATCCGTTTAACCCGTTTAGACAAATAAACTTTACTTGAATTTAGACAAATACACAAACTTGGACTAACTCTTGCACTCTTTTGTATCCAGCCCACTTAGTAGAACTAGATCAGACCCTTTTCCAAGTGGACTATCTTTTCTCCATGTAGCCCAGAGTAACACTAAAAAACCCTACATTCTTGAATTTTCATGGAAAGTTCTTTTTGGTAAAGTTTAGATGGAGGTTTTTGAGTAATAACTGGAGTTAGAAAATGGAGAAAGATAAAACACTTATTAACCGTGCTGAGAGATGGAGTAGTTCTGGAAATCAAAGTGAACAAAAGCATATTCCTAAGATCTAATTATACTGCCCCTCTCTCTCCGGCGAAAATATTCTCTCTCTCTCTCTCTCTCTCTCTCTCACTCACACTCTGCGGGGGCAATTGGCAATTGGCATTGCACAAATCAACTAATTACCGGCGTGTCACTCTAAGTCAAATGGATAAACACAGATTTTATCAATATTCTTCTAGTGAGTTCACACTATATTGTTTGTATTCAGATAAACGTTAAAATACCACTTGTTTTCACTACAAAATACTAAATACGTCATTTAGACAACAAAGTTAAGAAAAATGAGTTGTCTTGAAATAGCGAGTGTTTTTGGACCAAAATACAAAAAATACCGTTTAGACAATAGCGTGAACTCACTCGTCCGAGTTGTTCAACGATTAAGACCATATCTATATGTGTTTGTGTGCAGCTGATGTTGCCCTCCGACATTTCCTCTTTCACAAATTCATTTTTTCGAGTTCAAGTTTATGGTTTTGCTTTTTTAGTTTTCATTTGGAAAATCATAAACCTACGTCCCGACCGGTTCGAACCGGTCCACCACCAAACGAAAAAGGTTGTTTCTTAAATAATCCTTATTCTCGTTTCAAACACCTCACTCAGGTATTTGAAACGGTATAGCAAATCTAACAGAGAAGTAGAGAAGAACGAATTACGATGCACTACAAATCACAAGATGAAGAAAAGCGCAACTTAAGAAGTTGGAATTGGATGTTCACCTTCAATTCAAAACGATCCATCTTTTGGCTTTTCTCTTTGTTCTCTGAATCACATTTACTTAAACTTCTTTCGCGTCGCCCTTTTATCCATGAAAATATACGTAACTTTTCGCGATCTCAAGACCTTCTCAATTGTCCCATCCGATGCCTTACGACCCTCCAATCTCCTTTTATCCCCCAAAACATTATACCTCAAACCCCATTGTTTCATTGAATTTGAGGGCTGCATGGGGTCATACATCTTGAGCGGCTTGGGAAAATAAATGCTGTGTTTGGTTTGATTTTTGAATTATATTTTGAAAAATAGTAGAAGTAATAAATGGAGAGAGATAGAAAGAAAAATGTTGAAAGTTAGGAGAAACAAGAAGGAATTTTTTAAAAAGCAAAGAAAACAAGGCATAAATGTGCATGCCCTTGGTGATGGAGCCAGGAGGTACATGGGTTCATAGATCTTAAGCGTAGGGATGGCAATGGGGACGGGTCGGGGACGGGGGGTACTACCTCCACCCCCTACCCATTACCCCCTACCTCATCCCCATCCCCGACCCGATCCCCAACGGGAATTTGTTTTTTTCCTCCATCCCCGACCCAAACGGGGAACGGGGATCCAAAACGGGGATTCGGGGATTTGGAATTCGGGCACCTCTATTCTGCAACACACATTGGCATGCACCTGTATTTGAGGCACATAATAGCACCTCCATTTCCTACACCTGTATTTCACAATTTCAGCATATACTATCAATTTTCAGCACATAAGTTAATCTGCAGCACTGTTTTTCCAGCACTAAGTTAATTCCAGCACTAACTTCATAGTTCTATAATTCTAAACAGCTCATAACCTGAGCAAACATTAAGCAAATAAAGAAACAGTGCATATTCCATAGTTCTAAATAAATATATAGTATATATTTATTTATTTTTATATATAAATATATATATTTCGGGGATTCGGGGACGGGGCAGGGTGGGTAACGAACGGGGAACGGGGACGGGTAGGGTTCGGGGCGGGGACAGACCTATCCCGTCTCCTACCCGATCCCCGAATTTTTAAAAAAAAATTCCCCATACCCTACCCAATCCCCAAACGAATCCCCGAAGTTCGGGGATTTTCGGGGCGGGGAACGGGGAGGGTTCGAACGGGGCGGCCGAAATTGCCATCCCTACTTAAGCGTCTTGGAAAAATCAAATGCGTATGTCCTTGGTGATGGAGCCGGCCGTGGGGACCTTTGAAGTTGGGTTTGGGTGGAACCGCTTTGCAATGTGGGTTCGGAAGTGGTGGTGGGAGTAATGGATAGACAATTATGGGTGGGTTTAGGTTTATGTAACGACCCTAATTTTGGCCATATATTTTTATTTTAATAATTAGAGTAATTGTATTCTTCATAAAGTTTACTTATTATGTGACTAAGAAGGTATGTGATTAAAACCCTAACTATTAGTACTCCAGCCAACTAAAACCCATCAGTAACCCGCTCAGCTAAATAAGTCAATCGGTTTATTTTTTTATTTTTATTCAAAAAAAATTTTGTATTTGTTAATTTTTCGTCAATATTTTGAAAATTATTGCATCGTCATGATAAAAGGAATATGAAAAGTAGTAACAAATTACGATCGAAACTTAATTTTTTTGAATAAAAACAAAAATAATTCAATAAGTCAATTTTTTTTATCTTTATTAAAAAAAGGGATTTCGATAATAATTTTTTACTTTGTAGATTCCTCTTGTTATGATGATGCAATAATTTCAAAAAAATTGACAAAAATTAACAAATACAAAAAATATTTAAATAAGAATAAAAAAATAAATTAATTGCCCTAATTTTGCCCAGTGGACAAAATGCTCTGAGATGAAGAGACAGAACATTGTGGTTGATGCAAAAATAATGGTAAAGAAAGAGGGGTTTTTGAGGATAAAAAAAAGAAGAAGAGGGGTTTTCCTTGGGCAGTGCAGTGATGATGGAAATTTGGAAAAAGACGAATCTACAATGATAAGAAAGGAAATGAATTGACTCCTCCCTGAGATAATACTTTTCCCATGCGTATAAAGGCATGCAACTGGACTGACTTTCTCTTCCCCATAAAATCAGAGCAAACCGTGTTCATGTACTATGTATGTATATATATCCGATCCGGTTCAGTCCGGCTTCTAAGTCACGAAAATCGGAAATTGAACTGATTTTTAAAATCAGACAAATTGCAGATCAGAATCGGAATAAAAAAATTCAATCCGATCTGATTTTCCAATTTTCAAAATCACCCCTAGACGGACAATGAAATGAAATAGGAAGCTAGGATAATAGACGGTGTCCTTTCTCATATCCATCGGATACCCATGAACAAAACTCATTCTATAAACTATCAGGCCAAACTAATATCCCCGGCCAACTATTTCTACTGGTACCGTGGTACCTGGCCAGTACTCTTTTTCATCTTTACTACTTTTCTTTTCAACACACACACAGGGCTGAGGGGGTGTTCCACTTTTTATAAAAGTTCCTTTTTTTCAAATGGAGGTAATTTCCAACTCAAATATAATGTAAATGAAAAATATTTTTTCAATTTTTTTTGCACCGTTTAAAAGATCTTGATAAGATCTATCAAACAAGATCTATATTGATAGAAAAATTATTTACCTAAACACATGATTTTTGAGCTTGAAATTACCTTCTTTTTCTAAAAGTTCTTTTTTGGAGAAACCGGAACGCCCCCTGAGAGAGAGGGACTTGGATCCCCTGTTCAACTATCCCGGTCCCACTCTTCTGTCCTACTCTTTAAATACTAACACGCGTCCTTCTCAGCAAAAGTTAAAAGACCACACCACATCTAATCCCTCCTTTGTCCTCTCCCCTCCTGCCTCTGCCCCAAAAACCTCACGAACCTCTCCGCTAGCGATTGCAGCACCGCTGCAACCTCTTCAAACGGCCATTTCACGTTGCCCCCCTCCCACTCCTCGTTTCTCCCCTATCTAGCTATTCTTGTAAAACCACTATGATTTCTCTATGGCAAATTGTCATCTCCCTCATCAATTTTTCCATCTCACTCAACCCTCACGAGATTGAAAACCTGATGGAACAAGCCCTTGCTTCATTTTCCAGAATCAAGTAATGAATTATTAAAATATTAAACAAAGAGAGAAATTTAGTAAAAAATCTGAATTGAAAACACATCCTTTATGATTTAATGTGTTTAGATACGTACATATATACTGAGAAGAGAGAGAGAGAGAGAGAGAGAGAGAGAGAGATTTTAACGGTGAGGTTATGGTGGAGTGGGCCGTAGGGAGAGAGGAGAAACGAGGAGCTAGTGGTCGAGATCGGCGCAGAGTGGTCGTGTACCTTTTGTGGCAGAGGTAGGAGGAGAGAAGACAAAGGAAGGATCGGGTGTGGTGTGGTCTTTTAAATTTTGCTGGAGAGGACACGTGTTAGCGTTTAAAGAGTGGGACAGAAGAATGAGACAGGGATAGTCAAACAGAGAGAGCAGCGTGTGAGAGAGGGAGAGAGGGGAGTCCGGCCACCACTACCTCCTCATCACCACCTTCAATAGGCCACCATCACCTCCTCCATAACCACCACCACCAAGCTCACCCCACCACCGGTTTCCACCGCCAACCGAGATCCCCACGCGCGCACCACCACCACCCGAACACCACCTCTCACCACCTCACCACCGAAGCTCACCACCACCACCGGACACCACCACTGCCGTGCTCACCATCATTATAGCCGAGCTCCCCGCTCTGACCCGCCACAAAAATCTCTCCGAAACCCATTTCGCGGGACGAGAGGTAGTTCGAAACTCATCTCCTTACGTATATATCACGTTTCTATAATGATATTAGCATTACGGTGTGATAATATTTGAATCTGATGTCACCGGTCAAAATCCGGTTGAAACCCCCCCGTTCTGCGATTTCCCGTGGCCACTGGATTTTGAAGTTTTCTTTGAATAATTGCATTTTAGTCCCTCAAGTTAGATTAGCTTATAAATCCAACTCTTGAGTATTAAATGCTAATATTATAAGTCCCGAGGTTAATTAGTTTTCGATTGGTTCAATCCTAGTTTTGGTTGCAAATACGAATTATTTTAATACTGTCAACACTCGAGGTGATTAAGAGTAAACATAGACCTTAGCTTCGAAAAAGAAAAGAGAAAATAAAAGGAATCACTTAATTTGTTTTAATCGCATGATTAGTGTTATCGCACAGTTAAATATTTTTAACATGTTGGTATGTTTAGTTGGATTATTGAATCACATGATAATTTATCATATTTGTAGATTGGACAAATAGGTTCCGGGGTTGATTGCGAAGTATGGACTTATCACCTAAGATGTAGAAATAGGATAAACAGAAAATGGAATAAAGTGAAAGGCTATGATTTTGATTCTTGGTATGGAACCCGTGGTAAGGTGTTGTTGGAGGTGAATTGGTGAATTTTGTTTGACTTACGAAACCCTGGGTACGGTATGGTGGTGATTGACTCTCGAAATGTGGGACGAGACGTAAGGATGGTATTGTGCTTGCGTTACAACCCGGGATAGAGTGTGCTTGTGGGCACCCGGTGAAATTTTATCCGAACTTATGGCCGCGGATGAAATACGCTGGTATATGACGCAATAAATGACATTGGTAAAGTAATAGCAATTCTTTTTTAAAGCAATTTCTGTGCATAGATCATGAACAAATTTTGACGCCTACTACAAATCCCACACAAATGATCCGAACCGCTATTTAGATGTAAAAATATTTTTCTAAGGTCTTGAAAGAAAAATCAATTCAACCCGATACCTAAAACTGCTCGATCTAATCATCTAAAAGTGAATTTTCTTAATAAAGGTACTTGTGTGCAAGTAGTTTGATTAGAAGTAATTAAAACCCCAAATATCTTCCAATTCTCGCTGACCTTAAACAGTTGGGCCCACCCAAAACTATAGTATTAAATTCACTTTGCCAATTGAGCCTTTGCTCTGTCAATGTGGGACAAACAAATTGTAAAATAAAGCCTCTCACCTATAGCTCCACATCGCTAGTTGAAGGAAACAATGAAGGCAAAGAATCTTTTTTAAGTTAAAAGTCCTACTGCCTCGGTATCAATGCTCAAGAGACTGGGCCTTGCTTCTAAAACTTGAACTGAGCATTTCCTAAAAAGAGTCCTACCCAACCCAAATATTAAAAAAAAATTGCGGTGCCCCAAAAAATTGGACATCTTGGGGATGCCCAAGGCTCAGGCCTTGTGGGCCTTGTGCCTGGGCCGGTTGTGTAAGCACTTTTCTAGTGCTAGCGCAGTTATGCAGACAGTAGATATAAATGAGTGCGATGCTCTAGAGTCAAACAAAACTTATACGCAGGTACTATATAACAGTAGTGTACCTTGGGTTAAAGAGGAATCATGCTCTTGTTCTTCAGCCTGCAGCGCAAAGATACGCCCTCCAGTGCCTTGTTGGGTTCTCATGGGCTGTTTTCCCTTGTTCTTCCCATTCTACTACTGCAATGGGCCTCCAGGGTTTTGCTTCACAAAATTGATCTGTTCGGGTTGTTGAATTTTCTGATTTCCAAAGCTCTCATTCCTCTCCCTTTGAGGTTGGGGGCATTCGCGCCTATAGTGGCCCATAATCTGACAATTGTAGCACTTAATTGTTGCTATGTCTCGATTGCCCCTCTGCGGTTCGCCACGTCCGGGTGTGGCAGTCCTCTAGGGTTACTTGCTTTGAGGCGGGTTAATGGGTTTGGTGGGGGTAGGGTCCATGGTTGTTGTTTGGTGGTTGAGTTCGGATTGATCCACCGATGCTGCTAGTCACTTTCTTCCATTGGGTTTTGAAGTCCATCTCCCCACTCTCTAGCCGAAGGGCACACTTCACCACTTCTGCATAGGTGGTAAAAGCTTGAGCCATCACAACCTTTCGAGCAGTCGTTAATCCCCACTCAAATCTCCTTGCAGTCTTGTCTTTTGTTGGTATGGAGTTTAGGGCGTAATGGGACAGTTCTTCATTCTTGGCCGCATACTGGGTGACGCTTAGCGTTCCTTGCTTCAGATTCAGGAAATCCTTTTCTTTGGCTAGGTGGAGAGGCATGGGAAAGTATTTGTCGAGAAACAGATCTTCGAACTCAGCAAAAGTCAGGGTGGCTATAGTATGGGTTGCTTCCATCAAGTCCCACCAATAGCGGGCCTCTCCCTTCAATTGGTAAGTGGCTAGTGCCACACGGTCTTCGTCTAGAGTAATTCCTAAGGTTTGAAGAATCACCTTGACGTCCTTTAGTCACGTCTTAGCCACGATGGGGTCGATGTCTCCGTGAAAGGTCGGGGGTCGACGTTTATAGAATTCATTCATGGCCTAGGTTCGGGTCATCGGTCTGTTGTTGTGGTTTTGGGTTTGGCAGTTGGCGTTCAAGGCGGTTATAAATGCTTGCATGATTTGGGTCAGGTCTGGGTTTGCGTTAGAGGGTCCCCCGTTATCATGTCATAATCCATTGCGCGTGTTCACCATCTATGAGTAAAAATCGAAAGGAGAATTCAGTCTACTTAAACAAACTTCCTTTTGCAAATGGTGTTTCTTTCTAAAAAGTCAAAAGTAATTTATCAAGTAGTATGCAACAGTACTCTTTAATAAAATAAGTTTTTTTATAGCTAAGCAAAAAGATATAACATAAGCATAGAGCTCTACTACAATGGCAAGTCAGGACACAAGATGAGATTTTCCTAATACAAGCTACGACGAAATGATCCTACATACTTCTACTACAAGGGTCTACAGGTTATAGGCTTTATTCGACACCGCTGTTACTCCACTCTAGGGTAGAACAATTCCATAAATCTCGCTCAACCACTTCATGTAGTTCCTTTCAGCAATGGTCTCGGCTTTCTCAAAAAGCTCACGCTCCTGCGTAGACAGCTCCTCCTCAGTCAGGATAGGCAGCTCTTCCAACGGTTTTAGGCAGCACTGGGAAAGGTACAGCATGGCAGCTTCCAACTCTGGGTCAGTCTCCATTTTAAACATAGGGAGGTTGAATGGTAGCTCGAAGCCCTCAATAGGTTGTGGAAGGTACTCGAGGGTCACAGTTGGTGGGGGCATCTCGTAGGTGATTGGGACTTTGTATAGTCCCAAGTCATCATCAGGTGTGGGTGTTGGTCCCGTGTACTTAGGTGTCAGCAATGATCGGTAGTCGGCCAAGACTCGTGGGGTGAAGGGTTGGCATCCTCCTTGTCGTACGCTCGACATCTATAACAATAAAGAGATTTATATAATAGACTTTAACAGTGTAAGGTGTACTCATACATGAACAGTAGGCAGGCACAAGGATAAGTGTGTACATGAATAGTGATCATGTACTAAAAGCAACATATAAGAACAAGTAGTATATGAAACAAGCCTTTTATTATCAAGCATAGTAAGAGTACAACCTAAGAAATACTAAACAGACATAGGTGACCCTAATCTTCAACATCCTACATCCTGAAGGATTACAACTTTTGCTAGCTTTTATTTAAGTGCGCATAAGTAGTACCTTTGGCTTTCATGGGTCTTTTGGAGCCTCGTCCTCCTTGAGATTCCTTTCATCTGTCAGGTTTTCTTCCTTAGTCACCTCATTGGTGCCTTTATCACCACCAATTTCTTCTTCTTCATCACCAACCTCAAAGTATTGCATCGGGGGTAGGGCACCGAATAACCCATGGAAGGCACACAAGATTGGAAGCATTTAAAAAAATCAGAGATCTCCTTCAACGGGAATAGAGGTATTTTGCTGCACTTTCTTGAAATCTCGTATTTCTGCGAGTACAGTGGCAATATAGTTGGGATTCTCCACCAGTTGAATTGTCTTGGTTTCTATGGTATTTCTGAGTTGGTGAGTTCCAGCTAATAGGTTGACTAGGTGATTCATTTACAAGGAAATTTTTAAACTTCAAATCTGTAACATTTTAAGACAGGGATTTATTAACTTCTAAATTTTTTTTTTTTTTAGTTTCGAAATTCCATATTCGATCCTTGATTTAAGTCATCATCCAATTGTTCGAGAATTTCCAGTTCTGCAGTATTGCCAATTTCCACACCTTGCTTCAACCCGGAGATTATTTTGTCATAATTCCACTCAATTTGGGACGGTAGACTTGAACTCATTTCACGTTCGTGCAATGATTGAACTATCTTATGGTCTACTCATACTACCCATGGCCGAGGTTTTGAACCTAGCGCTCTGATACCATGTTGTAACGCCCCAAATTTTGAGAATGTTAGATAAATATTTTTATTAAAAACCTAAATAGAGTCTTGTTTATTATTACAACATAATTCTTACAAGAGTACATTTATTCAACAAAGGGAGGGAAACTTGGGGTTCCTATCTACCACTCGACTTGCTCTTTCATCCTAGCTAATTCCTCGGCTCCGAAAGCCTCCAAGGTGTAGAGTTCACCCTGCTCATTTACAAAGTTTGACACATTATATCGGCGTCGTCCCCAGTATAATATGTTAGGGTTACAATTGTAACATCGTGAGCTACAAAAGCTCAGAAGAATAATCGCATACTCGCTTACCCATAAGTTCAAATAACAGGACATACTAGCAACACACTAAAGCAGGTAAATAATCCGTATTAACGTGTCAATAACACAACTTCAGAGATTAACAATAACACATGCAATTCACTATTCAACTGGCGTCAGTGTCTGTGTAATCAGAGTTTTCCATACGCAACCTTTTCATAGACCGTGTCTCCATTTTTCAGTATCGATTTCACTTTCCATTTTTCCAAATCAATATTTCCAAAATTGTTTTTACACACCCAATCTTGGTTTCGCCGTTTCGGGCTCCCGAGTATCCTTATAATGATTCTGCCGTCCCAGGTTTCCATTGGCACACAATTTGTATTGGCTCATCTCCGTGGATAACCAAGCGACACACCCAAGCTCAGTTATGTCGTTCCGGGCTCCCGAGTATCTTCACAATGGTTTCACTATCTCAGGTTCCCATTGGCGCGCCCGCACACACACACACACACAATGGGCTACTAAGTCCGGTCACATGTGGTTTCAAATACATTTCCTTTTTAATACATGTATTTTCATTATCAACACCATACGTGTTATGTTTCTAGATTTTCTTGATTTTCGTGTCTCGTTTTCATGCCAGGACTCCGCAGTCGGATTTTCCACATGAGAACACTATATACGATGTCTCGTAAACATGCATTATTGATCTTAATCTTGAAACTAAACTAGAATAATTAAAATAACAAGATCAACTCTATGGTATTTTTCATGCTTAATCCATCGACTAGTCTATAAATTCAATAAGATATGCACATAGTTGAACATTAAGACAAGTAAATTAAGAATTGAAAAAAAAATACCCTTCCTTTTCTACCAACCATCTCCTCCCCATCCCCCTTCTCTGTCTCATTGTTCTCTCTTCTCCACCACCACCCAACACCACCACCACCACCACCACACAATACCAGTACATGTACACCACCAACGGCCCATCACCACCACATCCAACAACGCCACACCATCGGCCCATCACCACCACACCCAACAACGCCATACCACGTCACCACTACCACTTCCATAATCGCCGCACCACTACCACCACCAATTCCCACCATCACCAACACCACCTCCTTCAACAACAACAAAAACGACAAGTTTCGATACACATTTCTGAAAAATTTAAAAAAATTCAGATTTAAAAACTTGAAAATGTTTATAAAATTCATATTCTAATACCTGAACACTTTATAACGCATCTTGAAGATGCGTCATGTAATTTTTTTTTTGTTAAAAATGTAGATTCTGACTCAAAAAATGCAAATTCTGAATGCGTCATGCTCCGTATAATGCATTCACGAAATGCGCGATTAAATATCACGCATTTTGCTAATGCGCGATGGGACTGGGTTTGTCGGCGAAAAAATGCGAGTTGACGAATGAATCTAGGTTTCTCTAGGGCTTTTAGGTTTCTCTAGGGCTTTTTCAGATGAATGAATCTGCGGCCGATTCGTGAGGCCCTTGAAAACGAGAATAGCGAAGGGGAGGAAGAGCAAGACAGGCCACCATCTCAGTAGTTCCCTGAGGAATTGCTGGGCCAGCTTGTTCTTGCCTCATGGTTTTTTGCGCTTTCTGCGGACTCTGGGCTTCATTTTTCCAACAAGGGAATGGCGCACCACAAGGGAGCCTCGTTGGAACGAGCACGATAATAAGGGTTCTCGGTTTCGCCGTCAATGACCATCTGATTGAGCTGGAGAGCTGCCGGAGCCTGTTTCTGCCGGATTAATTTTTTTTTTGCTGACTGTTTCTTGTACAGTGGGAGGTGGGTTGGGGAAGAAGGGTGGGGAGGAAGATGATAAGATACCTTTGCCAAAACGATGTCATTTCATTGGGGGTGTTTTTGTCCATTTTTTTAAAGGGTATTTTTGCCCGAAAGTGATTAATTTTAGAACAGGTTACGTATAGAAAATTTGTGGTTGCAAATAGCTCGCCCCTTAGAATTTACTCCCCACGCATATAATTTCTGTTAAAACGACAACCGAAAGTTACTAACGTAAATTATTGAGCTCGTCATTTGGCAAAGCTCCCTCTTATACATCAAATTGGAAAATACACCAATTGAAGTTATAAAATACTCCCTCCGTCCCAAATTGGATGACAATTTTTGATATTTGTGCCAATTTCAATTTTTTATATATTTTAATACGAATCTCAAAAAATATATACAATATGAATCTTTTTTAATAGTTCTTGATTAGTTTTACTATACAAAGTTTTCAAACTCGTAAAAAACATTATAAATTGAAAGATTTAGGCAATGAAAAATGGCACAAATTTCAAAAATTATTATTCTTTTTTGGGACGAAGCTAGGGAGTGCATCAAAATGGAGTATCTTTTTAAGTTAAAACATTTCAAAAACATCCCTCAATCATTGCTCATTTTGTCATTTAGATTTGGTATCTTAATTACTGAGATAAGAGAAAATGTGGAAAATTAATGGTATTGTCCCTTTTACATTTCAAAATAGACAAAGATCAATTGGGACAACAAAAAGTCTCCAAATAATCTAGTTTGACTCAAAACAAAAAAATATAAAAAAATTTGAATAAGGACAAAAAAATAAGTCTCTTAACTTTTTAATCCAAACCCTATGCGGGACTAAATACCACGAGAGAAACTTATTCACGGCAGAGCCATGAATACCTGCAATTTCACTAATCCATTCGCGCAATCAATGGATGAGATGTGTTTTCAATTTTGACTGGTCAAAAATAATTGTTATCGGTCACAATTGATTTTTAATCTGGACCGTTCAAAATATTTTTGGACGTGAGTAATTTTGTACAGAAGAATTGAATAAACGCTACGCAGAGGCGAGAGAGAGAGAGAGAGAGAGAGAGAGAGAGAGAGAGAGAGAGAGCTTCCCATGGAAGAATCTTTTCATTCCGTTGATGGAGAATGGAGTACGTAAAAGCCATGGATCCCGTTGGGGCAGACGACTCCCATTCTGCCGTTCAACTCTACTTTTTGGTGGGTTACTTTTATGATCCATTGAGTCCTTTAAATTGACTCAATTGATGCCCAATTAAGACCCAACTAATAATGAGTAGTTGGTTTGGATTCATTCTTACCCAACTAATAAATGAGTTGGGTGGATGTAGTTGATGGACATGAGTTTGTTAATAAATCTGGATTCATTTTGTCACCCCTAAAAGGCACCAGAATAAATAGTCAAAAATATAGTTCGCAATATATTGCCCATATGGTACAGATCCATTTGTAATTAATTAAAATAATATGTAACAAGCATCATAAAAATGTCGTGACAAATGACACAAAAAAATACTCCGTAGTAATATATTGAGCGAATTTTAATATTTATTTTCGATTACTGTTAATCCAATGGGCTATCATTGGCATGACCATTAACAACTTAGAAATTCGGCAAGTTAAGTTGACCCACCTATCATGTAGTTTTTTTTTTTTTTTTTAATCATAAAAAAAGTGACGAAATCATGTGATCACTGATCACCGTATGATCTTTTCTTTAGATGATCCTCACCACCCCTTTTTTTTTTTTTTTTAATAAACTGATGTTTGGGCCAATTTGCGTGCAACTTGACTAATTTCGACGTCCTGAAGTTAACGATCAGACAAACTTTCAGGGACCCCGATGTTTGAAATATTTTTTCTTCTTGGAATTCGAATTTGCGACCTCTTACAAAATAATCTCTTTTGTTATTTTCTTGTGCTCACTTGACCGAACCCTTAGAGTTGACGCGGTCAAGTTTGGTGATAAACTGCTAACTGTCATGAGATTAAGTCAACTTAACAAAGCCAAAACTTTATTAGGCGTGCATCTTCCATTTACGTTAAGAATCCATTGTATCTAATATTTTATAGACTGAAAACTGAGAGTGGTGGATTATTTTTCAATTTTACTTAAATAAAGAGGGGGCAGGCATGCATTGCTGAGGTCAAAATCAATACTTCCTCTGTTTCATTTTGTTTTCTCGTGTTCCATTTTGAGCCGACCGAAAATATTTGCTTCATTTTTATAAATAACCACCAAAATTAATCGGGCAAAATTTTCAATTTCTACCCCTTTAAGTTTTGAATTGAATTAAATACCCAAGTTTAATTGTGAGATAATCCTGAAAATCTAAAGTTTTGACTTTGGCCTCTTTAAAAGGCTGGAATCCTCCTAACAAGCAAACAACGGGACAGAGGGAGTATCAGTCAGAACGCTAACATCTAACTTTATATGGTCAATGATATGGAAAATGCCAGTTGAGATTGATTGGTAAGGGCTCTTTTGGTTCACATGTCGCTTGTTGCTTTGTGCTTAGACAAAAGTAATATAGAATTATTTTAGTATAACCCCTTTTGCTTATTGAATAATAATGTACATCCACATTTTCTCTTCAATGAATTAATCCTATTTTCCATACCAATTCACATCCAGGTTCAGTTGAGTCATCATGGAATAGCTAGCTCGTCGTCGTCGGTTGAGAAAGGGCCGAGATAATTATCATTATCGATTCCTGTCTGTGTATCGTATCCGCGAATACTTTTCAAAAATAAAATGGAACCAAACGATTCATCTTACCATGAAGAATTGTGCTTATTGTTTAATTGTTACACAAGAAAATAAGCAAAAACTACATGTGAAAAATGGATTGAATAAAACGAGCGATTGTACTGAAATAGTTTAGTAGGGCTTGTGGTCCATGTCCAATGCACAGTGGAAGGTCCCTTTCCTATATAGGTATCTGGTATATATATATAATATAATGTCTGTTAACTTGTTAGGCACCTAACAAGAGCTATATTGGCATGTGATCGAACAAACCAAATGAAAACTTATTGCACGGCGGTCGTACAAATTCTACCAAACTATATTCCCTCCTAATGACATCGTAAACAAGAAAGCGGGCATAGAATTTCAGCTTTGGGTAGGCGAACGGTACTAATGAAAAAAAGATTACGTTATAAATGCGATATTATGTTATGCCCGTACAAATTGCAAAATAGGCGGTCATACAAATTCTACCAAACTATCTTCCCTCCTAATGACATCATAAACAAGAACGTGAGCATAGAATTTCAACTTTGGGTAGGTGAACGGTACTGATAGAAAAAAGATTACGTTATAAATGCGATATTATGTTATGCCCATACAAGTTGCAAAATACTTCCCAAAAGATTGTCGGAAGTATTTTCGATCTATTTATACAATTGCAAAACCATGGTGATCATGTAACTATATATCATGCATTGCATCTATATATATTGATATTGATTTCAGAGGGGAATTGAAACACAGAAACTAGTGTTATATTTTCTAATGCAGCATACAAATCTTACAAAGGGTTTGTTGAATCTCTCTCTCGAAAAAAAAACCTTGGATGGGTGGGTACTAGATCTTTTCAAAATATATTGGCTGAGACGGGAGAAGTTATATAACTGAAATTTTTTGAATAAAAACTTGTATTATCCTAAAAAAATTAAAATTTGTATAAGGTAGCATCTAATTAAGCTCATCTGCTCCTCGGTCCAATTATTCATTGAAGTATTTATGTGAAATTCATGCAAATTTAGAAGGAAAAAAAATGAGAAAAAGCTGAAATTACCGTATCCAAGCGAACACATAAAAATAATAGTACATATATATTTATGGACATAGCTTTTGTGACACTAAGTCATGAAGTACAAAATTTTCGAAGTCTTACAGCTAGCTTTTGTATTCTTGTTAGTTTTTAATATATTGTCTTCTGATGTTATTCACACCCTCTGGCGAAAAATCTATAGCAATTAATGGCGATAATTAATAAAAAAACGGAATAAAAAGTCACGTGCAAGAAAAAAGCTGGGAGGAGGCTCAATCTGATTTAATATCCTATTGATGCAACAAATTTATATGCCCTGCCGATCGAGAAAAAAAACAAAGGAAGAGAAATTGATATGCCGGCTACTTATGTTAGTTAGGAGATCGAATACTGACTCAGCGCCACATACTATCTGTAGGAGACTCTCTACCCCATCTATGGTAGCCCAGTGAGGGGGTGGACCGACCAATGAGAGCTCGGAAGGGTAGGGGATTTTTGGGTAGCTGCTTGGTTAGACATTGAATTCCCATTCAAAGGCCTGGGCTATTATAGTTTCAATATTGGTAAGGTTGGATGTGCAGGAAAGAGTATGTTTACCATCAAGCGACAAACTCGAAACACTTATCCGTTGAACCAATCTTTTTATGTTAATATAGAAATAAAGGATCGAAGGAAGGACGAAGGAGGTGTTGTACTTGTATTTGCTTAAGAAAACCATAAAATGAATTATTTTCATTTGTACCCAATGGTATGATATTGAATTAAATGCCTTTACTTTGGAAATGATACTTTTATGTCAATTATGGTGATATTTTTCAACATAAATTTCTAGTTGATCAACTAGCATTGCCCAATTAAATTCTCTTTGTATTGTAGATAGGAAGGTATCCATCTTCTTCTTTTTTGTTTTAAATACCATAACCAAATCATTCATTCATTCCTTACTTTAGTTTTCCTTTTTCAAGCGTGAAAGAACCATGGAGTAGAGAGGAGAAGTGGGGAGGATTTTACGCTACACGAAATTTGAAATCTTCTTAAAAAAAGAAAAGAAAATAATGTACACTTTTTGGTTTACGGAAATGCTAGTAGAGATGTTATCACCCGATAACGCCGCCAAGAGGTCTTTGATCCAATTGCATATATTTTATGGTACAATACAGACTTCCGCCGACAACCTCTGACAGACCAATTGAAAAAGAAATTTTGAAACTCTCTTGGCAAACCCTCTTTCACCCAATCAAAGTTTGAACAAAATTATTTTACGAAATTCCCAGATACTATATTTTAGTTTTTGGAGGCCATATCTGACTAGACATACAGTCACACACACACACACACACACACACATATATATATATATATATATATAACCCCTAAAAATTCCTCCTAATTAATCACCCCTAAATTAAGGATCTCCTCCTCCTGCCTGCACTTTGCCCACTGGTACCTCTTTTTTTCCAACTTTCTCTATGGAAATAAACTCAACGATGTTACCTAGAAGCCGGTAACGTTCCTGCAAGAAATTAATATTCACTCACTCTCACTTTGTTTAAATTACTACTCCTCAATAAATAAATAGTCCCCCTTTGGTTTTTTTAATAGCTTAGGTGTCCGGGTCAATATACGTTTACCTTAATTTATTCTTGGGTCTAGTTCTGTCATCCACTTGTGAGGAGCACAATTAAAGTTCAAACAGAGTTTCGTGTAGACTGATCATAAATGAGTTGATACATAGCACACAAGAGATTTGAGACTTTAGAAGAGAGCAAATTCCTAAGTTTTAGGCCCTGAACACCGGACCAAAAACTCCAAATTATTTTGGGATTAGAGAGGTGGAACCCAGTGGCGGATTTACATGAAGACCAGTGGGGGCATGTGCCCCCACTCTACTTTCCATAATTACAGATTGGCCTACAATATTTAGGAACTATTCTAGTTTACCCCCTTTAGTTATATACTACAATATGTCTCCCATGTAAGAGTAATGCTTCATGTTTTCTTTCCCTTTATGCAAGCATTGCCCTACAAATCTGTTCCACGTATTAATGCATATGTTTTTTTTAGCCATTGATGAGTAGTGATTTTCAGTTTTCACTATGAATTTTCATCTCTCTAGTTATTTTATTGATTATTTTCTCTCTTTTTTCATTTCACACTTACATAGCTTAAGGTTCTCTTGGTTAGTTTTAGTGTATAATGGTTTACTATGGTGCTTTATAATAATAGAAGAGTTTTAATATATTTACTCTTAAAATTTCAATCATTTGGTTGATTTTGAGCTAAACTTACTTGTAGACATACAAAATGCATTTCACTTGATTACATCTTGCCCAAAGAAAATTAAATTTCCCTAACCTAATGGTATATGGTGCCCCCACTCAATCTAAATCTTGGCTACGCCACTGGTGGAATCACGGAGTGATTATTCAGTGCAAGAAGCCTAGAACCATGAGCACAAACACTCACATAAATGTGTGACACCATATATATACACTCGTGGTGTAGTGTGTCAGCCCTACTTATTAGTGCGTGTGTTTGTGCATTTTGCTTGTGCTTCTAGACTTTTTGTATTCAGTACCCCAAAAGCATTATCAAGTGGCGCCCCAACTCCCTCATCGCCCCACCTTTGTGTGGACTCCGAACGATGGGAGATGGGGACCTCACATATACGTGGTGGAAAAATAAGTTGGAGCACCATGTGGCAATGCTCTGGGGCATTGAATAATTCTTCAGAATCATGTTGTTGAGATGTATTACATAAATTAAAAAATGCTAGAGACTCTAATCAAAGAACATAAATTTATACACAAATGTGTCCGAAATCGTTAAATACACGTGAGGCTCACACGATACATGTGGATCCACTATCGAATGATTCTATACACATCTACATCCAAATCCTTATGGGGGCCATCTATGCAGCATGCTTGTTAGAAACTACTCCTATGAGCAGAATAAAAGTGCTACGAACACGTAGATGTCTGCAGAGACGGAACCAGAATTTCCTACACGCAGGGGCGGAACTATAAACAACAAAATTCTAAATTTTCAAGGTTTGAGAATTTAATTGTTTGTTTGATTTGGGTTTTGAGAGAAGTTTTCTGGGTAACGAGTGAGAGGGACAAAAAGAGAAATAAGACTAATAATTGAAGAGATAACTTATGAGAAATCATGCGCAGAAGGAGAAGTTGGTTTTTGTGACAAAAAATGGACACATTCTAATTCTAAAGCATTTAAATGTCTAAATAACACCTGATACAAAACATAATATTTATGTGTTCAAGCAAAATACAACTAATATTGATATTAAAATTTGAGGGAAAAAAAAAAAATCAAAACTACGCGGGGGCTTTGCCCCCGTATGCCGAACTCTAGATCCGTCTCTGAATGTCTGTACAAAAATCCACATACAAATACATTCAAAACCATTCGATACACGTAAGCATGATATTTACCTGCAGGCCGTAGATCCCACTGTATATTCTCGCGGACGTGTCTGGTAGAATTCTCGTTTTTTTGTTTTTCCCTCCTTGCAACCGGCTATTGGCGGTAAACTTCTTGCAATAGTAGTTAGGACCAGTAATACCAGACGCAGACAGTCCGTTCCACTCCCCCACTCTCTCTCTCTCTCTCTCTCTCTCTCTCTCTCTGTGTGTAAAGTCTCCTCTCTCCCACTATATATACCTACCCCCGCAGTCATGCGCCCTTTTTCCCTTCTCCTCCTCCTCTTTCTCATCTACACAGTCTTCTCCCCGACCACTCTCCGGCTTACTCGCCGTCCGATCCTCAACGCTCATCCTCCACCCGGAAAATCTCATCAACGCCCATTTGAGCTCCCCAAGGTCCGCTCTCTCTCTCTCTCTCTCTCTCTCTAGCTCTAAGCTTCTTCTTCTCGCATGTAGATCTGGTTTCTCCGTTTCAATCTGGTCAATTTATCCAATATCTTTGCCCAAAAATTTAAGATTTCGGTTTTAATTTGAGATTATTAGAGTGTTTGACTTTACATATGGTGCATACTGCTGTCAATAGGCATAGAAAAACAACTCCAATGCACACTCTCACAGACTTTCATACATTTTCCACACATTTCAATGTACTTGTAACCGGTAGAAGACATCATTTACTTATATATGAAATACAAAGTACAAACTCGGGACACTACATGAATTATGAAAGTCTACGAGAAAATCAAGCTCAACAACTTAACAAATATACAAGAAATAAGCCCATTATAGGGTAGAAACAAAGAAAGAAAGGAAAAGCCTATCTATGGGAAGAACATTCACACGCGAATAGATATATTTAAACTTCTGACCTCCTAGTGAGATACAAGAGTCTTGACCAATTGAGTTAGCTATAGTTGGTTCATATGGTACTGTTTTTTTTTTTTTCCTTGTAAATGCTCTCAAAATTTTGTCTTTTATTGGTTGAATGTACACAACACAAAAGCACTAAAGATGACATATTTTGGAGTAGAAAGTGGAGGTCAAGTTGTCCCAAAATAATAGTTCACTACAAGAAGGGGGGCAACTTGGGGGTAAAAAATAAAGTATTTTTGTGCATATTTTTTTTAAATCTTCGCACCAATTTAAAGAACTTAATCAGGCATGGAAACGAGGCTGGGCGGGTTTTGCCTTACGCGACCCCAACCCAAAAAATACCACACGTCTCGAACCCAACCAGGTAATTCTTGGGTGCTCTCGTGGGGACAGGTTTACCCTCCCCATCCCATAAAAAATGAGAAGAAAAAATTAACCTGAAAACAAAATGGAAGAAAATAGCTATATCTATTGTGGTATTTTGGTACAATGATACAAATATAAGGGTAAAAATATACAGTTTTAGCTTAATGATAATAATTTTAGTGTAAATATATATATGTATGTGTGTGTGTATATATATATATATTTATGTATAGTGAGAATTATATTAAGGTAGAAATATAATTGTTTATATATGTATAAATAAATACTTCGGGCAGGTTCGGGATGGGTAATGGTAATATCAACCCAACCCCGATCAGGTTTTTTGGAATTTTTCCCCCGAACACACCCCAATGCCATAAACGTTGATGAAAATGAAAACCCGCCCCAATTGCAGCGCAAGCGGAGCAGGGCAAGGGAAATTGGCATCCCTAAACTTAATTATGCGCAGGAGTAATTTATTTATTTTATTAAAAAATTACACGCTTTTTCGAGTAGACTATTATTTTGGGATGGAAGGAGTATTATTTACCAGATTACATTATGAACTGATGTCGAATTTTTTTATCTACGTAATTATTTAATTTTAATTTTTTGTTTTATAATGAAAAATAGGAATTTAACCGTATTTTGTTTGCCCCATATTCATTGATCCTAAGTGGATGAGAATATTTCAATTTGGTAGTCCGGATCTTCGATGTTAACTACAAGGTTAACTGTAAAGTCAACTGTAATGTAAGGATTTAATTGGAGGGATTGGATATACATGATTCTCTTAAAGGTGATTCTTGTCTCACAATATTATGAAGAGTTTTGTTGTTGATAATTACCACGTTATTTTATTTACCTTATTCGAAAAGGAAACATTTGTAAATCATAGAATGGAAAATCACCCAATCAAATGAAAAAAAGGAAACATTACTCTCATTGGCTTCTTCTCTCTTCCCTCTCCTCCTTTCCCTTTGGGCACTTTCTCGTCTGTAAATGTAGATAGTGTTTTTAACTCAGAAAATTAACTAAAAAAATCCAGACAAGTATTGCAGTTAAAAGGTTCGTTCATGCTGTAACAATCTGTATAACGTAGCTTCGGTTAGTTGAAGGGGGGGAGTTGAGACATTTGTCACAGTTTAAATGGGATGGGATACCACATAAGCATATTTATTTGACGGAGCCCAAACATCCAAGTGAGCAAAATTCGTTAGTAATTTGGCAGACTTAGATGGTAGGTCTGTAGGTGCATAATTGAATGAAGGAGCATTAGTTTAGGTGTAAAATTTAAGTTTACGAAAGTTTGGATGTCTATTTGAAATTGAGGTCAAAGTTTGGGGATTGTGCCAATCAGTAGCTAATTTGGGTTTGTTGAGGGGTCGTATCCTGAATCGTGGTATAATTTGGCAGATTTAGATGGTAGGTGTATAATTGAATGAAGGAGCAATATTTTAGTTGTAAAATTTAAGTTTACGAAAGTTTGGATGTCTATTTGACATTGAGGTCAAAGTTTGGGGATTGTGCCAATCAGTACCTGACTTGGGTTTGTTGAGGGATCGTATCCTGAATCGTGGTATAAAAAACTGGTCTTTTTAGTCTTGAAAACTTGGCACAATTAGTAGATCCACATACTACTTTCTTCCATTAATTTGCAAATTATTTGGATAAACTTAATGGTTTGGTTTTGTAGTTCTTGTGGTTAATCTGGATGAGAGTAAGCAGTTGTAGGACTTCATTTTTTTTTCTTGTTGTGTATTCTGTGGCTGGATTAGTTTACTATTGGGTTTTTATCTCTATGACTTACGGCTCCCGTACATTGATTTGCTTAATCTTTTTAATCGATCTATTTGGAAGGTATGCCTTGTGCATCGATTGATATGCTCTTTTAAAAGAAACACTCATTTTCCATAAGCACTATTTGAGTTCATATTGCTGTGATGCTGTCTGTGTTCCATTTTTCTTTCTGATCTTTTCATTTTGGGTGGTTTTGAATATTATTTTCATTTAATGTTTGCAAAATATTTATAGTCAACCTTTCCCTAAAATTTCACTCTATTTGATGCAGAATATCTTTGGCTTGAAGTGTTGAGTACTATGGATGGTTCTAAGGAGTATGGACTAAGAAAGGTAAGTTCTCATTGCTCCATCTCTGAGATGGATGATTATGATCTGTCAAAGCTTCTTGACAGACCGAGGATCAACATAGAGAGAAAAAGATCCTTTGACGAGAGGTCGCTTAGCGAGTTGTCCATTGGATTAGCGAAAGGCCTCGATAACTTTGAGGGTGCTTACTCACCTGGTGGACGGTCAGGATTCAGTACTCCGGGTTCAACAGCTCGGAATTCTTTTGAGCCACACCCAATGGTTGCTGATGCCTGGGAAGCTCTTCGTCGATCTATGGTGTATTTCCGTGGCCAACCAGTTGGCACAATTGCTGCATACGACCATGCTTCAGAGGAGGTTCTTAATTATGACCAGGTAAATTGGTTTGAAGTTTTTAACCATGCATTTTGAAAACATCAATAGGTCGATTTTTTTTTCCCTAAGTGCTATGGTAAACTTTTTGAAGCAATGAATGAGCACAATTGATATTTGGAAGATCTTGTTATTGATATTGACAGTACACCAGACATGAAACATAAGTAGGTTAAAGTTCAAATTCAGACTGGCAGCCGTTAAAGTTTGAGTGATTTTGGTATTGGAGTCGAAATTTTGCTCAAGTATTATTTGCTGTGTAGGTTTTTGTACGAGATTTTGTTCCCAGTGCTTTGGCTTTTCTAATGAATGGGGAGCCTGACATAGTCAAGCACTTTCTCCTAAGGACATTACAGCTTCAAGGGTGGGAAAAGAGAGTGGACAGATTCAAGCTTGGCGAAGGAGTAATGCCAGCTAGTTTCAAAGTTCTTCATGACCCAGTTCGTAAAACAGATACTGTAGTAGCAGATTTCGGCGAGAGTGCAATTGGAAGAGTAGCCCCAGTTGACTCTGGATTCTGGTGGATTATTCTGCTACGTGCATACACAAAGTCTACTGGAGACTTAACTCTTGCTGAAACTCCGGAGTGCCAAAAGGGAATAAGGCTTATATTGACTCTGTGTCTGTCAGAGGGATTTGATACATTTCCTACCCTGCTATGTGCTGATGGATGCTCAATGATTGATCGAAGAATGGTAACATTATGCAATGATTCTCTATTGATTGTGCTATTGAGGTTCATATACTTTGAAGTTAATACATTTGCGATTATTGGTGTTTGCAAGAAAAGTAGTCCTCGTGTGTAAAATTGATACTATGTGCTCCTTCACTATTCAATGACCTATCTCGGTATTGAGCACAATCCGTTCTGGCTTTCTACAAAATGTTTAGTTTCTTGAAATCTAGTTTTAACAATACCTCTTGTACTTACGAGTTAAAAGTCTTATGGTAATCAGTTCTTCCAAGACTCAAAAGCCTTGTTCGACGTTCGTTTGGGGGTTTTGAGGGAGGTTTTTGAGAGTAATAAGTGGAGATAGATAGAGAGAGTTTATTGGAGACCATGCCCAGATGATTTGAGTCCCCTAAGCGAACAAGGTCAAAGATTCTATAAGTGAATACATCATTGAGTTTCTTCATTTTTCCATGACCAATTGTAGATTAGGGATTAATTGGTACATGAGATTTGCTTTAATACTCGTGTAAGGTGTTCCAAATGAAAAACTGCACCAGTCATCTGGCTTTTCACATTCACCAGAATGTATATGCCCAGTCTGGTCCAGTCCAGATAACAGTGATTATAATATAGTCACAGAATCATTGCATGCACCTTGATGGCGCATCATGCATGGTAATTGCAGAATTATTGCATGCACAGAATGTTCAAATTTCAAAAGCATATATAACTCTGCATGTTGTCTTTTCATGCTTTTTTAAGAGCTTTTTCTTGTCCTCCGCAAACTGGATATTTCCTTGCTCTAATGGGATGCATTCTAATTTCAGGGTATATATGGTTATCCTATTGAGATTCAAGCACTTTTCTTTATGGCGTTGAGATCTGCTTTGCCTATGATTAAACTTGATGCGGAAGGGAAAGAGTGCGCGGAGAGCATAGTAAAGCGCTTGCATGCATTGAGTTATCACATGCGAAGTTATTTCTGGCTTGACTTCCAACAGTTAAATGACATATACCGCTATAAAACAGAGGAGTACTCCCATACTGCTGTAAATAAGTTCAATGTCATGCCTGATTCTATCCCAGAATGGGTGTTTGATTTTATGCCAAAGCGTGGTGGCTACTTTGTTGGGAATGTCAGCCCTGCTAGGATGGATTTTCGGTGGTTTGCTTTAGGTAACTGTATTGCTATATTATCTTCTTTGGCGACTCCAGAGCAATCTTCTGCTATTATGGATCTTATTGAAGCACGCTGGGAAGAACTGGTTGGAGAAATGCCTTTAAAGATATGCTATCCTGCAATAGAGAGTCACGAATGGCGTATTGTGACTGGTTGTGATCCAAAGAATACCCGATGGAGTTACCACAATGGAGGATCTTGGCCAGGTTCTTCATATAGTTTCTTTTGTTTTTATTTTATTTTATTTAGGCTTTTGTTTCTGCCATTGGGGCAGGTTCTTCACACTTCACCGGTGGTGCTTTTGTTTGCCTTTTCCTGGAGTCCATTGCGTCATTGCTAGGAAATATGTTTTTACCCTTTTCCGACCTATTTTTTTTTAGTTTCGAACTAATTTCTGGGAATCCCAAGGACTACAAACCCAAAATTCTATTCGATAATCAGAAGTTTGTAGTGTACATCGCTGTCTGCAATTTCTTGGGTACAAGGGAGGGTTTGTAGACTGAGAGAAGGAAAGAATAAGGGGGGAAGAGGAATGATTTTAGGGTGGGAAAGAAATATGGTCAGGTCGGTGAGTTTGCCGGCGGTGAAGTTGAGATGGTGGAGACTGAAGATGCCGTGAAATATCACAAGGCTGGTACACTATGAGAGAGAGAGAGGGTGGAATGGCATTTTTGCCCCTTTCATTTGAGATATAACTTATAAGTGCCCGTGATATGTACATGACTTATTTTCCGTCCAAAAAGTGAAGCCCCGTCAACAATTGAACGAAGTAGGAAGCAATTGGAAACTTGAGGAGATAAATTTGTCAACTTAGTAATTTAGGGACGAAGTAGAAAAAATGTGGATAGTTTAGGGATAAAAGCAAAAAAAAAAAAAAAAACTCTTTAATTTGTTTCTTCTTGACGTATTTACTTTCAAATGACGAAAGAACTGACAAATACATCTAAGCTGCTATTCCTGGGTGCTAAGGCGTCCTTGTCTCTGTTCTATACCTATCACATTTACATTTTACTCTCGGGATTCCAAGATTGTACCTTGGAAAAAATTACCTGTGACATTGGATTAATTATATGCATAGCCCTCTGTATGATTTAGATATTCTTGTGACCTTTGTTGTTGTGAAACAAAACACATCATTTTGCGTTAAGGGATTCCAATTTACTGTCAATTGCAAACATAGGGGTCACAAAGTTCATCATTTACTTTGTAGAAAGACTTTTGGGGGAACTTCATGAGTGGCTCGCTCTGCATGGTTTCATTTCGTAACTGCATTAGTAAGGATCCAGTAGCATTGTTGTCATTATTGTAGTTTTCATGACTGAGGCATGGGGAAACCCCTGATTTTTGCTAACTGAGTTCATTTAGCAATCAACTGCCAGTAAACTAAGTTTATTTAGCAATAAGAGAGGACGAGTTCCTCATTCCATATCTTTCATACACTTTTTGAGAGATAAAACAACAATGATGTGGATTTTTTGAATTACACAACTCTGGATTTTCTGAGTTTATAGTGTGCTGAGGTTCCTTTTACTGCAGTTCTTTTGTGGTTGCTAACGGCTGCCTGCATCAAAACGGGACGGCCCCAAATGGCAAGAAGAGCAATTGATCTTATCGAGAGCCGTCTGCTGAAAGACAGCTGGCCAGAATATTACGATGGTAAACTCGGGAGATATGTCGGTAAACAAGCCAGGAAATATCAGACGTGGTCAATAGCGGGATATTTGGTGGCAAAGATGATGTTGGAGGATCCCTCGCACTTGGGGATGATCTCCTTGGAAGAGGACAGGCAAATGAAGCCTGTTCTTAAGAGATCCTCCTCCTGGACCTGCTGAAGTTTCAGCTCAAGCAAAGCAGCGGAACATAACACAGAAGAGAAGGGGTGAAACAGAAGGTGAGAGATCTTGTTTATGTACTTTATAACAGCAAAAAGAAAAAAAAGGAAAACAATTGATTCTTGGGCAATTTCGCCATTGTTGGCTTTCATTGTGTATATTAGCATCTCCCGGATTACCCGTCTTTGTTTCTTCAATAAGAGAGACCTTTTGATTTGTGTTTTAAATGAACTGTGGATGTTTCCAAGCGATATTGAACTTGGAAAAGTTTCTTTTTTTCCCCTCATATTTTGGTGAATTGCTTTGAACTCGGAAGGTTGCTGGGTAACAACCCTTTTTAAGTTTGTCATGTGGCCTGTGACCTATGGCAAATAACTACAATTTAGAAACATCTATTGACTGGTTTTAGCAGTTTATTTAGGACGCGATGGTTTCCAGAGAACTAAACAAGGAAAAAATGTAAAAGTAGATGATAATTGCAAGTGAAAGGACTAGTGATGAAATTTGACTGCTACTTGCTTTCAATGTTTTCTTAAATTAGTTGGTTGAATTTTTCAGGTTTACATGTTTGTGTTTAGCCAATAAAACCAAGGATGCTTGGCCTTTCTGCATTTGTTTCTACCAAAAATCCCATTTAGTTAGAGAAAATGACCTGTCTTGAATAGTAAAAAAACAAGAGAAAAATACCAAAAAATATCGTCTAGTTCATAGCGGAAACTCGGTAAGTTTTGCCTTTCTTGCTGACTTCTTCGGATTGGCCAGTAAATTCTTTTATGTACTACTACTTGGAATGTGGTTTGGAAAGATGGTTATTACGTCGCACCGCTCTAATTATGCCCATTAACAAGGATTTTATCATGTTGAACATCTAAGCTTCATAGCCTTGCTAGTGTATACATATTTCACTTGAAAGTCAAGATAATGTACATAACATTTCATCCTATTCATGCAGCTTGCTTATCATGTGACTTGTAGTCTGTAACAACATGCAGCTTGCATATTCTGTCTTATAGTCTGAGATAGAGTAAAAAATCAAGCTTGACAAAATTGACGGCTCTGATTATGGAGGTGGATTCAGTATGTAGATGAGTGAACGAAACTACACTCATAACTAGGAATGTACGAACAAAAGTGCTCCCTCCATCCCTTTTTAAATGTCCAACTTTGTAACTCCAACTTATTAAGAAAACATCATCATTATACCTTTCACATCAACTTTTACCTTAACTTTCTTTATTTACCCTCTATGGAGACATCATCATTACACTTTTACTCACTAACTTTTCAAAATGTAATCTACTTTTAAGGGGCAAAATGGAAAATGTACCAACTTTTATCCACTAACTTTACAAAATGGACATTTATTAAGAGATAGCTAAAAATGGAATACTGGACTTTAAAAAGAGGACGGAGGGAGTATTATTCAAATAAAATGGAATTTTTCTGTGTTTTTAGTAATTGTAAAATAAATGAGCAAAAATGATGTAAGTAATAGAATTATCTGTGCAAGTATAATTAAGTTTGTACAAATAATCGAAGTGTATAAATAAATAATTAATCGATACTATAGCCAGTAGGTTGAGGGAAAATACCTCTTTTCTTTTCAAACCTAGTTATTAGTATTTATTTTTCGTCTGAAAGAATTTCAACAATAATTGAAGATAATATTTTTGTTCAAAAATTTGTACTCCAATATTCCTCTTTTGCTCAGCACTAAAATGTTGTTAATGTTGAATATGGAATGAGGCGAGCGGTTATGGTGCATAGTTTGCACCCATCTCGTGGCAATAATGGTAATCCCAACATTCATGCAGTGAACTATTGAACTTCTTTGTTAGTCAAAAAAATAAAAATAAAAATAAAAAATCATTCTGTTCAGAACACTAGGTAAAAATGAACAATAAATTGAAACAAAGCACTTGAGTTCCCTCTAGGTCCAAACAGAACTCAAGGGCACATTTGATAGTTGAATTATTTCTTGAAGAATTCTAAAAGATGGGACTAATGACGGAGACAAAGGTGACAGACGTGGATACTCCCGTAGATGGGTATTAACTATTAAGTGGCCAAATAATTTCCCTCCAATCTATCCTAACTTTAGTTACCGGTGACAAACGTGAAACTAACTAATCCTGAGGGCCAAGTGGATTCTAATCTTCCCTTGTACCATGCATGGGGATTCTAATCCCACCATCAAACATGCCCCATGCTTGCATTTGGACGCGGGAGGAAAGGAAACACTAAATAGACGAAACATAGGAAACAAATATCCGAACTCAGCCTACCGACAACAAATTTGCAGTTCAATAGTCCATGGTCACACACTCGCATTATCTTCCCTGCATTCAGAGGCAGTGTATGGACCTGGCGTTAATCATTTACTAATTTCCGAGAGTCCCTCAAACATTTAGGGTCAGAGAGTAACTGTTTTAACATTGTTCAGTATATTGGTGATTCGTCCAAATGAAGTCCACCAATCAGTACGATAAACAGATGATCAGGGGAAAAAACCCAGTGAGATAGACAGACAAGGTGAGGGGAAAGAAGCAAATCACTCATGATCACAAACACATCAGTAATCCTACAAAAGGGAAACAACATTCTCACTGCATCTGTTTATGATAGTGCTCCACATTCGTATCCAAATGCACACTAGCGTTCAACCTGTTCTATGCACGGGCAAAACTAACATGCACGGGCGAGATTAACATACATGTGTTAATCGTGGACATTCTCCATACGATTAACCTGTTCTAGCGTTGTGCCCGTTCAATGCGTGGGACAATAGAAAAAAGTAGGGGGTGGGCCGGTTCTGTCAAGAGCGGGGGGCGGGATGGTGGTTGGCGGTGAAGCAAATCTGTGAAAGATTGAGGGAGGAGTGAAGAGGGGGTATTCATAGGCCATGAGAGAGTGAGGGGAGGGGGTGTGGGAGAGAGGCGTGGGGTGGTGGCGGTTAAGGAATGGAGAGAGATGGATGGCGGAGTGTACGTGGGGGGCTAGGGCTAGGGCTGTTTTCAACCGAATTGGAGTAGTGGGGTTATGTGTGAGACGGTGAATGTGAGGCAAAAAATGGGTATTTTTTTTTTAAAAAAATAAAAATATAGGAAGTGTGTGAGAAATGTGAATGTGGGGTTTTTTTTAAAAAAAAGAAAAAAGAAAATCTAGGAAATAAGGATTGGGGGTTTGGAGGCTTTGAGAGGTCCACTACATTCCCTTAGGATAGCGATAGATAGATAGACTAGGAATCGCATCGAGCATAATTTTGCACAACAAAAGGAATCGCATCGAGCATAATTTTGCACAACAAAACGAATTCCTAAGTGCATTTATAAGCAATCTGGGGCGGGAATATCACTTTAACAATGAGAACCAGGGAATAGCACTTGAATTGAATACCAGAACCTATTTCCAAGTTAGAGCAGAGAAAGCAAAAAGCACAACAAATACAAGAAAGCTTTAAAACAGTTCAACCAACCAAACCAAGTCCGTACCCAAAGTATACCAAGAGGCATACAAAAATGGTAATCACTTATTGCAACAGAGGATTCATAAGGTAGAATTACCCAGAAGCAGTTTTCTTTTGCTGGAAAACCACAGCGAAAATGGGGACACCAGCACCAATGCTGAAGGCAGTGAGGACAGCAAGGGACATTGTCAGCTTCTGGTGCTTCATCCTGTCCAAGTTATACATGTGCTTTGCATGCATGTAGTATGGCTCATCGTGGCCATGGGCATGTGCTCCTCCCATCCTCTTCACCCCAGTTGAATGAAACCCTCTGTTAGCTATCACCAGAAACAAACAGTGCTGTTGTTATTGTGGTTCAAAAGCTGGTTAGGGCATCTCAACATTCACTTTCATGTGAATCTTGCAACTAACAGTTGAAACCGTGCGACGGTAGAAGAGGATTATTCGTATTTCCAAGTAAAAACATTAGTAGATGAATTCTTTGGGAATCAGGATAAGCATCACTTTCAGTGATCGATTTCTAGTGACATAGATCCACAATACGTATTAGTGTTTATGTATGTGGAAATGTCCACTTAGTCTTCCAGTCAATGAAATCACTTTATCTACTGAAATGTGAAATATTCTGCCTAAAAAGCATCACAATTATTCAAGAAAATAGCTTGATTTGTAGCTGCAATATGCCATTCTTCCTAAAACTTGATTGCTAACTGTAACGATCCGCTCCCTCTTTGTACAATATTGTCTGCCTTGGACGCCCAGATCCCATGGAATTTCTAGTAGCCAGTAGGTCACTATCTAAACAGAATAGTTTGTAAGTGCTTTGGCACCCTCATGGCTTTAAAAGGCTTTGGACAAGGTAGGGTCACTATCAGAACGAGGCCTTTTAAAGCCGTGAGGGTGCCAAAGTGCTTACGAACTTTGCATCCACCAAGCCATGCTAGACTTGTGACCACCCAATCCATCCGAAGGTCTTCCAGGACACACAACCGGAGCCTGGTCTCATAGATGTGTGGGCTGTCATTGAGCAGCATGGGAAGGAGGAAGCTCTTTCGTGTCATGTTACATCTCGGATCTTGACCTAAATCTGTCAACGACACCCTGTCATACATAGGCCAAGTTATTGGGCTCCCCCATGGCCAGAGCACAGTCTCTTGTACAGTGTTGGAAATGTAATTGAGATGTGGTTTTAGGGTAGCTTTCCTTCGACTATCTTATTTCTTGGAACCAAAAAACAGAAAAACCACCTCTTATCGACAGATTTTTTTAATTCTCCTTTTACTTTTCAGCACTATGAACTTGCTACTCGACCTTATTAGCTAACACACCTACCCCGCATCTAAGAACTTGATGAACTTCCTTCGAGACCCTTTGGGCGGTGAAAAACTAAAATCAAAATCACTCCCCCCACACTCGCCCCCCCACCCCCCCCCCCCCCCCCCCCCCCCCCCCCCCCCCCATTTCTCACCTCTGTCATTTATCTAACAAATTATATAATCCCCATTTCTTTCTCTCTATTTTTTTCTCACCGTATACCGTAACACTCAAAATTGAAGCATACGAATCATAACTCAGTCAAGTCTACATTTTACACGTCCCGTGTTCCAATCCCTTTCACTGATTTTCCTGGGGATCATTCATCAAAAAAAAAAAAAATCTTAACAAGAAGAATCGAAGCCCAAAATCAGTTAATCCAACGGAAAATCTGCCAATTTCCTCTGAAGTAAAACTCAAAGCAAAGATCTGATATCCCAAAATCCAAACAAAAAAGTTGGAAAAAAAAAAACCCTAAATCGATACAATCGGCGGCGGGACTGACCTGATCTGGGGAGAAACGATTCGGTCGAATTCAGGAGCTTAGAGGCGCACGATCTCAGCACGTTGTTCGACGCCATGGTCGGTTACGCTTTCCAGAGAGAGAGAGAGAGAGCGCGAGAAGGGTTGGGTTTGTTGCTGGGTTATCGGGAGAAATGTATACAGGTGTGGTTCGTTCGTGTGAAGTCGCTTGAGGAGCCAAGATCCTCTATACCGAAAAACTCTGATGCCATTGTGCCGATGAATTTTCAACCGTTGAATTTTGGGCTTAAAAAATAAAAAATAAAAAATAAAAAACAAACCAAAACACGCAATTCAATGGCCGAAAATCTTTTGGCAAGGGAAACCTCTATGCCTCTATGCTGAGAGAATTTTTGGTCGTTAAATGTTGGGCCTTAAAAAAAAAAGAAACAAAACACACAATCGGATGGTCGAAAACCTCTCGACATAGAGGCACATGAATTTTCGGTATAGAGGAATCGGCACCTCGCTCGAGTGGTATGAAGCCTTGGGCCTTGGGGTATGCGACAGAGGCATCGCCCATAGCTTATAGCTAGGACTGTAAACGAGCCGAGCTGGGCTCGTTTACTTATCGAGCCCAAAACTCGAGCTCGGCTCGAGTCTTAATGGGCCGAGCCCTTATCGAGCCGAGCGGAGTCATTTACTAAACTAGCCTCTTTAGTTGAGCCGAGTCACCCTTATCGAGCCGAGCTTTTGTCAAACGAGCCGAACCGATTAAACAAGCTGAAAATTCGAGCTCGAGCTTAACTCGTTTTCTAAATTAACCGAGCCGAATTGAGCCTTAACGAGTCGAGTCAAGCTCGCAAACTGCTCGATTCGTTTACAGTTCTATCCATAGCCTAGCCCAGTCTTTTTCGAGGACCGATTGGGCTAGAGTTTTGGAGCCTTTTGCCTTCTCTTCTCTGCTCTGCTTCAAATTGGGCTGGGGTTTGGACTCAATTCCGTAATTTTCATTTTTCTTTGGAGAAGTTAAAAACCAGCTGAGTACGGGATAAACAAGTCGAGCAGGTGGTTAATTAAGCTTGTGTAATTTAACGAGTATTAAAAATGTATACAAGCTTACCTCATTTATGACGAATTGATCTCAAACGCGCGAGCTTTAATTGAGCTAAAGACAAATTGATTTTGAGTAGTTTGAATTTTTCATACATCATGAGCCGCAACGAGTCGAGTAGGAGTTTGTTCGAGCATGGTTTGAAACTTTAACAAGCTTCAAAAAATTGATCAAGCTCAGTTTGTTATGTAAGCAAACCGAACTCCTATTAAATGGGGTTATAATGAGCGAACACAAACTTAAACTCGAATAATTTGGTTTGTTTAGCGGCCTTGGCGTTACCACCTTGCGTGAGGCACTTGGGTAAATGAACTCAACAAGCCAAAGAGTTGATTATTTCAGCCCAGTTTGAAAAATTACCGAGATTTAAAAATTATGTTCAATTTTGGCATGTTTATGAGGTGGTTGAATCTCAGTTGGACCTTGCGTGAGGCACTTGGGTAAATGAACTCAACGAGCCAAAGAGTTGATTATTTCAGCCCAGTTTGAAAAATTACCGAGATTTAAAAATTATATTCAATTTTGGCATGTTTATGAGGTGATTGAATCTCAGTTGAGTTTTTATAGAATCGCAAGCCAATCTCAGTAGTTTGAAATTTTTAAACACCATAAATCGAACGATCCGAGGACTCACTAGTAACTTATTCGAGCTTGATATGGAAGCGCTTAACTCTCTTTAAAAAAAAGCAATCGAGTTCGGTTTGTTTATGTAACAAACTGATTTCAAACAAGACTTCAATGAGCGTACACATGCTAAGCTCGATTAGTTTGGTTCGTTTATTTGTTTTACCTGGGTTCAAAGTGTCATAATTTGCATCGTGAGCAAGAATGTAAAAACGAATTTTTAAAATATTTTAAGCTACTCGAGAGCCTAAAAGAGAAAGTGTGGAGTAAGAAGTAAGAACGAAAACGAAGAGTTTGCCGGAAGAATATGTGAGTAATTTTTCATTGTTGAGAATAGACACTGATAAAATACAAGCATGATTTATAGCAATAGTGATTAGTCGTCGTTATTTTAAAGACCTGGATGTCTCTTTTTTTGGTCAATCGATAGAAGAGATTATTTACATCATGAATAAATTACAAAGAATCTACAAAACCGTGACATTGAGTTGTTTGTTAAAAGATGGGGGCGAGAGATCCCCAAGAACAGTCCGGTACTTCTTAATAAATTTCATTAATTTCTTCTCCATTTTTCTCTACATTTTTTCCATTTCTAATCCATCTATAACACCGTGCCTCTCACAGGACATCAATTCTGTTGCCTAATTTGTGAAATCAAGCCAACATTAGTTAGGGTTGCTAACGGTGCCCCCAATATTGGCGAAGAAGCAGTCGCAGTCCAAAACTCGTGCCAATAATTCCCTTCGGTAACTAGAAAGGTATAAAACAAACTATCAAAGTGTCCTTAAAACTACTCTCCCGGTCCCAATTTAAGTGTCTTCTACGAGAAATCGTGCATTTTAAGAAGTCAAAATTTTTACTCTAAATTTCCAAAATTAACCTTAAAAACTATAAAGTTAATTATATGTATGAAAATCACTTATATATTTCAATATGAATCTCAAAAAATATGTCATATAGATCTTGTTTGGTAGAGATATCAATTAGTTTTATTGCACAAAGTTTTGCAAATCATGAAAAATATTATAAATTGAAAAATATTGTCAATCTAAAAATGTCACGAATATAAACAAACAAAAAAAAAAAAGAACTGTTGTGTACTTTTTAGGGGTAAAATTGGAAGTTTGACAGGATTTGATGGTTATTTTTTTGATGTAGGATAAGATTCTGAAAGATTTTATTCTTATTTTTATGATTCTAGAATTATAAAAATAAGAATATAAAATCTTATTTAGAATTAGAATTTTATTTTGAAATTATATTATTAGGAAATCTTGTTTGTTCTACCTGTTTTCAGTGTTTTGCATGTTTTTAATTTTCTTGTTTTAACAAGATTTAGGATTTCTTCTAGGAATTTTATTTCTTTTCCTTTTAGGATTTTATAAGTATTTTATTTTATTTTATTTTCTTCTTTATAATTTCTTGACTAGCAAAAAATTGTCTTATCTAGATTCCTACTTAAGATAGGATTTCTCTACTAGTATAAATAATGGTTGTAACCTATTCAATTATTCAACTTTTACATCAATTATATTTAGAGTTTCTATCTCTTTTTCTTGTGCGCAAGGTTTGCTTGTGAACTCGAGTTGTTTATCTCGTTTAAATTAGTACGCAACTAATCTCTTTGTTAATTCTGCTGCATCAAGTGGTATCAGAGCCATGCTTTTCTTGGTTCGATGAATTCAAACACGGTTGAAGACACACCCATTGATGTTGGTCGTGGGAAAGGATTTAACAGAACTCTCACCAAGGGATTTGCTAATGGTCAATCTGTTAAACACAAAGTTGATTGGAACTACATTGAGGGATTTGCTCACAACTAACCTATTAACCAAAATGTCTCCGAAGGATATTCTTATTACCAACTTAATAGTGAGGATGAATTTGACGACGAGTTATTTGAGGATTATTATGGATATTAGTCGAAGAAGTGATATTCAAGGTCTGGACGGTTTTATTGCGCAGATGATGCCTTTTCAACTTTTCAAATAGAACCAATAATTCATACTTTTCATTGGTATTGTCATCCTAAGAATTTATTTATTGGTTTCGTAAAGTTGATAAATTTTTTGAGTTCTACATGGATATTTCGGAAGAGAAGGAGGTCAAATATGTGACTCGTGAATTACATGACTATATTTCTACATGGTGGGAATGGTTGCAGTCTGATAGACTGCGGCAATATAAATAACCCATTAGGACATGGCCCAGGATGAGACAATTGATGAGTGATAGAATTCTTTAGACAAATCATGGACAAATGTTGTATCAAGAGTATCGAAGGAAGCTTGAGTCAAAACATTCTTTCCAAGGTACTTTTGATTGGCAATATTTTTCGCAAAGAGTTACAAGATATTAGAGTAAATACCAAGCAATTTCTGAAAGTCAACAAACTAGCCATGCTCTTTCAACTTCAAATTCGACACTTCTTAATTGCTATGATGGATATGAGATCAAAGAAGAGGAAGGAGATCGAGTTGAACTAGAGGATGTGATATTTGTTGGGCCTAACATTGAAGAAACAGTGGAGGTCGATGTAGAATGCTGTCATTATGGGCACATTGAAGCTGACGGTAAAGAGAAATTTAACCTTGGTATTAGCAAAAAAGAGGAAACTATAATTGAAGTTGATAATAAAAAAATTGGTATCGATGTTGGTGATCAAGTTGTTGGTTACCAAAATAATTGTCCATTGGAGGTGGTTGATACTATCAATGAGGAGATTTTGGTCAGCGACATTGGCGAAAGTAAATTGGTATCAGAAAAAATAAATTCAAAAGATTTGGCTAACAATCATGTCGGAGCATACATCCACGGAATGGATTCAAACCATGATTGTGGGCAAAACAAAATTAATGATGCTAATTTTGTCAATTTTTTTGGAGTGCAACAATTTGATTGGGTTCCTAATGTTTGTCTGGTGCATCTTGTCAACAAATTGAAGCAGAGAGAGAAAAGATCATTGCATGAACTTTTTTTTGTGAATTGTTTTTGGAAGGAAATCAAGAGGTTGAAGTATTCTAAGTATCTGTTTCTTTGGTATGAAAGATGGCAGATTTCCAACGAGAGGACGAGTTCTTTTGAAGAAAAGAAGACTGATGTAGGACAAGATTCTGAACGATTTTATTCTTATTTTTATGATTCTAGAATTATAAAAATAAGAATACAAAATCTTATTTAGAATTAAAATTTTATTTTAAAATTATATTATTAGGAAATCTTATTTGTGCTGCCTATTTTGCACATTTTTAATTTTCTTGTTTTAATAGGATTTAGGATTTCTTTTAGGAATTTTATTTCCTTTCCTTTCCTTTTAGGATTTTATAAGTCTTTTATTTTATTCTTTATAAGTTCTTGACTAAAAAGAAATTGTCTTATCTAGATTCCTACATAAGATAGGATTTCTCTAGTAGTATAAATAAGAGTTATAACCTATTCAATTATATTCAGAGTTTCTCTCTCTTTTTCTTATGCGCAAGATTTGCTCGTGGACTCGAGTTGTTTATCTCGTCTAGATAATCTCTTTGTTAATTCCGCTGCGTCATTTTTAGAAAGTGGACGCTTATTTTGGAATATCCTAAAATAAAAATATGAACACTTAAATTGACAAGGAGGAAGTAAATTGTTTTCCCACATAAAGCAACCAAAATATCATAAAACAACTGTTTATCCATCTAGACATTTGTACTCTTATTTATGCTACGAATGTCAATTTCAATTTCATTAAAGTTTTAATGTGTAACTTGAAAAATCTAGAAGTATCCTTAAAACTATAAAGAATCAATCCCGAGTATCGGATACATAAGGAAGTATCATATTGTTTGTACCATAAATGGACCGCTCTTATCAAGGAGATCCATCACTGAAAAAATATCTCCCGGAAAAGATATCTCTGGAAAACAGAGATCTCCTGACACGAATATCTCTTGCTATGTCATCACGATACCTCTTGAAAATGGATATCTCCTAACACAGATATCTTTTGCTATGTCAGCACGATACCTCCTGAAAACTGATATCTCCTGACACATGGCGATGCGTGATAGCATCTGCAACTCATCTAACAGCTTCAAGTTCATGGGGCTTAAATCAAGGAAGGTGGTTGAGATAATGGGGGATAATGGGCCCACTTTCTAGATAATGTTGAGTAGTTGGAGGAAGTTACAGAATAAGTGAACATGGGAGTCACATAGAGAAGCCAGTCAAGATATATTTCGGGTCAGTTTTCCTATATTAATCCCTATGTGTAGGTAGGAATTAATATATTTTAGCTATAATCATGGGAAAATTAAGTGGTCCCACCCACTACCACATGTTGAAGTGGTCAAAGGAAGTTACAAAAGAGTGGGACACTTGACGGCTCAAATTTTATCTTCAATAGCAAATAAAGAGAGTGGACTTGATCAAAGAGACATATGGCAGCTTGGGAGAGTTTTTTTTTTTGAGAAAGTGGGCAGAAGATGTGCATCCTGGGGTCCAATTTAGTCTCAGCCCACTTAAGGAGGATTGTGCCTATAAATACAAGAGTTGGATTACGGGCCTCGACCAAAAGCTCACAGCAGCCATACATATCTTAGAATCTAGTTCAACCCTCTCATGGCTTTTGTGTTTTTTAGTTTAGTATCATCCTATCTTATCTAGGTTTTTTAGTTTAGTATCATAGTATCGTATATAGGTAGAAGAACTACTCCAAGTAGTTAGTTATTATTTGTTTTTTACTATCTTCTTCCATTCAATGCGAATAGTTTATTTCTCTCACACTTTGTCATTTAGTTTCCTGTTAGATTAGAAGTCCTCTTCATTCAGGCAAGAAAAAGAACCAGATGGTCATTTCTTCTTAGGATATGCACATGCAGCGCTTGAAAGAGATTCAAATTAGGCGCAACATCAGCATCAACACTTGGAGCAATCAAGCTCCTAGCACGCCCACAATATCTCCTGCACCCGCCAGGAGACATCTCACTCATCACACGCCAACTATCTGTTAAGGCTCTATTTCTCCTGCTCCTTGGAAAAAAGTGTTGCAACACATATACTGTAGAGACCCGTATATTTTTAATTATTGAAATATTTATTAAATATCTAAATGAGAAAGAATGGTTTTTTTGGTGGTTAATTAGATTGGAGATTGAAGTGGAAGAATTGAGACTAGAGGGGGGTGAGAGTGTGATATACTTGTATGCGAGTAAATATAGTGGTGTATGGGTTGTAGGAGATATTTTTCATCCCCCACTCTCTCTCTCTCTCTCTCTCTCTCTCTCTCTCTCTCTTGCTCTCTCTCCCAAAACTCCACCTTGTACCACCAAAACCTCAAAGATCAACCTCCTTCCGGCCTTCCATTCGCGTTCTTGAGCTTGGAGATCCTTGGGTTAGGCTTGAATCAAAGTTTCAAAGAGGTTAGGGTTCGTTCAAATTGTTTAAATCTCGGCCATTGTTGCGAGGTAGAGACTTCTATACCTCTTTTATGTATTTATATGTTGATTTGATGTAAGAATCATGCCTTGGATCGTTGGGTTTTGTTGTTGTGTTTGCCTTTGAAAAATCTGCAGAATCGCTGCTCAAAACTTTGTTGTATCGATACTATAAACTTATCTTTCTGGACAGTGAATGTTGTATCGATACAACTTTGGTGCGTATCGATACCAGGACCCTAAGTCCAGTTTTGCTCCAACTGCTTCCTCGTCGACTGTTTTGACTTCCGATCATTCCTAAACCCTTTTGGACACCACCTAACCTATCTCTTGCATATCCAATCAACTTCCTACAATTGTTTGATGTTTTCCTTGATCCGTTGGCTCTCCATTAAAAAGGAACGAACCTTAGATTGCATGGTTAAAACGTTAGTAAAATGCACCTTGCGATAGGTTGGTTACTTGTAGACATTTCTGGCATACTTTTAGACATTGTTGGCATACCGTATGATGTTTCATATGAATGTGTGATCATTATAAAGTCTTAGTTTGCTTGTTGAGTATGATGGTATGTGTGTGAATCGGAAGATGGGTTAGGAAGTCTCGTAACGCAAGGGGTGGTAATACGTAGACTTAGAAGGTTCTCGTAACGCAAGGGGTGATAATATGGTGAGCTGAGTAATTAGGGATCACCGTGACGCAAGGGGTGGCAACACGGTAGCCCTCATAGTGTTGTACAGTAATGCAAGGGGTAGAAATACAGATGGTAGAAGTTTGGGATAGTGAGTCGTGTTGGGATTGGAGAGTGCATGAGTCTTGTGAATTGTGTAGTTAATTGTGACGTTGGCATACTTTTGAACGATTGTAATAAAAGTCGACATACATATGAATCTATTGTTATCTCTTGAGTGAGCTACATCTCCATGTCATCTCATTTGGCACTTGTTTTCATATTTATACATAAGATTGGTAAAGATTTTTCCTACCGGGCTAGTGTAGCTCAACCTAATCTTTCCTTTTTTTTTTCAGATTCAAATATTGGACAATAGCTTGCATGCATTCAAGTGCTTGGATGTAGGAGATTTATTTTTGGAAGCTAACTTCATTACTTATTTATTCGACTTTGTAATCGACTTTCTTTTGATAAAAATGGGTTTGTAACTATTAATTCAAGAATTTCCTTTTGATTAAACCATATGTAATTTAACAACTTGTTCGTATTTGTACCTAAGCTTATTTGGGGCTGGAGTGCCAAAGTTATATATATCTTTTGCTTTGGGGATTTGTTTGTAAAGTTGAACAGGAAGGTGGGAAACTCTCTAGGGTATTATTTATGTTATGCAAGGATCTTTTATTGAAAGGATTAATTATTTATGTTAAAAATCGAGGGCATGACGTATACGTTTGCACAATCTGATAGGGATACAATCCCTTATAGATGTAATCCTTGAATTTCAACAACAAAATTAATAGGGAAAACAAGATCAAGAACTATAATGACATACAATTTTAGAATAGAGAGGAATTAAGATTATAAGGTTGTTGTTCCATAGGGCAAAAGTAGACATCCTAAGCATGCAATCTCAATTGGAAACTTCCCATATGAACTGATGAACAACTATTACACATATTAAACACTTAAGATATATACTTCAATTCCAAGAAATCAAGTTCTCGACTGGCTGTTGGAGCAGCATATTGCGGAGGTACCATTATTTGAAGACATTGGTAGTCTTGGACAGTGGACGCAAAGGCACACAAGTGCTTTTGTTGACTTGCTAGCTCAAACTCATCTTTGCTACACGAATTGATTGGAACAACAGGGAAAGAGCAAGAGAAACTAAAATGTTGTAATGAGAAAAAAGTAATTAAGATCTATTAGTAGGTGAAAGAGAGTGGGGCACACACCTTTGCTTTTGATGTTGCAAATTCAACTTTCCAATGTTTCTACACTTCATTCACCCAAGTAATTTTTTTTTTTATCTTACACAGTTTGCTCACGACGGTTCCCATCTCCATGCGATCTCTTGGCGATTCCGATGAACATGCAACTCCAATTGTCAGAATAGAAACCATGCAATCGTTGATCCAACTTCCATTGTTGTGCTCCAGTTGGATGGAGGGATCGACGATATCCATCACTTGTTCTGGCAAAGCATTCTTAACGAAGTTATGAAGATTTAGATGATCTTGAAACAAACTATCAGTTGGTCTTTTGCCAGTAAACATCTCCAGTAGAAGAATGCCAAAGCTATATACATCCCCATTGGTGGAAGCCATGTCACCCACGCCATACTCTGCAGATTGATTTAGTTGTTAGTCTATTTTAGTGTGGAAAGTGAATTTGATTGGATGGCATGGTTCTAAACTCCTGATTCTTATAGAAAATGCAAGCATTAATCTGTGAAGCCATATGGTATTTATGGATATCTTCTACTTAATATTGTGGTTAATGATTGATAGGGAGAACTTAGGACACTTCGAAGATAGCTACTATCAAATCACTATGGAAATGTCATATAGGACGCTCTACATTTTTAATCATATCTTTTAATAGATTTTGCAAAGTTATGTATTTTTGTTTTCAATATGCAAAAGATTATAAGGTAACGCTTCTAACACAAAAAAAATAACATATTGAAATAATTATGCTTGTTTTCAAAATGTTTGCTTTTTACAAGAAAACACACACACACACACAAAAAAAACAGAGCCATAAAGTTCCAATTTGGTAATTTTGCCCTTAATCCTTAATTTTCTGGGTAAACAAGGGGGTATTTTGGTAACTTGGCCCTTAATCTTGACCTCCCCCCCGGACTATATTATCCCCTTCAAAAATAACTAATAATCTGATTGGGATTATTAGTCCCGGGATTAAAGATTGCACGAATACGGGACTAAAGTGGATGGGTGGATTAATAGTCTAATCCTAGATCTACTCCCCCTATCAAACAAAGCCTAAAACATTAAGGAAATCAGAGTATATATAGAAAGGCATGGAGTTTGTATTGGCGAATACTTCAAATGAAAGGACAAACATATGTAGGGGTCCAGTAGTTTACACAAAGCCAAGCTTTATAGCTTAAATTTTATAGTTGATTGAAGATTTTATACCTGGAGCGATGTAGCCTATTGTTCCCCTTATTGCACTTGAATTGCTTTGATGTTGCGGTACATTTGTTGAGACTGCAGAAATAATTTTTGCCAACCCGAAATCTCCAACGTGGGCAGTCATTGTATCATCTAAAATGACATTACTTGGCTTCAGATCACCATGAATGATTGTTGACTCACAACCACGATGAAGATGCTCAAGTGCAAAAGCAATATCAATAGAAATGTCGAGCCTTTGGATCACTTTCAGGTACTCATGCTCCCCAACTCCATTTTGATGCAGCCATCCATCTAGTGTTCCATTGGCCATGAATTCATATACTATAGCTTTGAATTCATTGCCATGGAAGTCTATGCTAGAACATGCACTTAATACCTTCAAAAGATTCCGATGCCTTATGGTTTGAAGTGCTTTGCATTCTAACATGAAGCTCTTTAAAGCTCCCCTGAGCTGAAGATTGAGTACTTTCACTGCCACAACAATTTGGTCTTGATCAAGGATTCCTTTATAAACAGAAGCATAATTCCCAACTCCTACTAGATTAGCCTCTGAAAATCCGTTGGTGGCTTTGAGAAGATCTGCATATGAAACTCTTAGAATTTGGTGTTCGAATGATGCCTTAGAAGAGTCCTCCTTCCTTGAGACACGTTGTCGGCGACGAAACGTAAACAAGCTAACTGCCAAAGTTGAAGATATCACAAGAGTAACCACCACATATAGTATTATCTTCATCTTGTAAGATAGTTTGTTTGTCTTGGACATTGAGGATGGGCATGGAGGAAGATTTAAGTCAACAACACCTCCACATAGATTATCCACTCCAACAATTGAAATCGCACTAGCATTTCGAAAAACTCCTTGTGTTGGAACTTCTCCATACAACTTATTGAAAGACAGATTCAATTTTTCTAATGCAAGCTCACCAATATAACTAGGGATCAACCCCGTTAAATTGTTGCGTGAAAGGTCCAACTCTCGTAAACCCCTAAGCTTGCCCAAACTTTGAGGTATCTCACCTTCAAATGAATTTCCTTCCAAATGAAGCACTTCCAAGCTCAAACATCCACTCAATGAATTTGGAATAGACCCTGATAACCTATTATTGGACACATCAAATTCTGCGAGATTTTTCAAAGACCCAACTTCTGAAGGAAGAGAACCAGTCAAAGAATTATAGCCCAAATTGATGGAAATCGAAAGGGATGATATATTTAGAATTTCAAGGGGTATGGAACCATATAGATTATTATGAGAAAGCTCTACTAGTAACAACTGTTGACAGTTGCCCAGACTCAAAGGTATGCTTCCACGAATGTTATTTTGCCCCAAGTAGAGAACAGTCAGAGCACTTAAATTACCAAGTGAAGAAGGCAGTTTTGTGAATTTGTTCGTATTTAAATACAGTCCGCTCAACTTATGAATTCTACCAATGGTGTCGGGAACATGGCCGGAAAAATAATTGAAACTCAAATGCAAGAGAGTGAGACTGAGGAGGTTCCCGATACCCAAAGGAATACTTCCATGTAGTTGATTCTCCCCTAGAATCATGATGCTAAGATCGATAGAGAGATTGGCTATGGAGTCGGGCAGCGAACCTTTGAGAAGATTCCCGTTAACAGCAAGAAGTGTTAATCCGGTGCAATTTGTTATAGAGGAGATAAAAGAAAGGTCATCATCCAACAGATTATGTTGGAAGCTCACAAAGTCGAGATTCAACAGTTCTCCAAAATCTTTTGGCATCGGCCCGATGAAGTAATTGACACCGAAGTTTATATATTCAAGCCCGGAAGCATTAGACAATGAACTAGGAATCATACCTGTGAACGAATTATTAGCAAAGCCGAGAAACCGAAGATTAGGAAGTTTTGAACCTAAATCATGAGGAATATTTCCTTCAAGTCGGTTTTCTTGTACTGAGAATTGAATGAGAGCGGAGATGTTGTATATGCCTGAAGGGATCTTTCCGGACAGCTTGTTTTCTTCAAACACGAGATCTGTCAATCGCCCAAGCTTAGCAATGCCCTCTGGAATCTCTCCCTGCAAATTGCATTTTCCAAAAGAAAGCACGTCAAGTAATGAGATGTTACCAATGGAAGGAGGGATGGTTCCCGAAATTTTATTCTTCTCGAGGATTAAATGTCGAAGCTTGGGCAAAGAGTCCCCTAGCTGAGATGGGATGTTTCCACTCAGGTGGTTATCATCCAAGTACAAGTACTCAAGACGTGAGCAGCGTGACAGGTTCTTCGGTAGTCCACTGCCAAATGAGTTGTTGCTGAGATCTATGACTCGAAGGCGAAATAAACGACCCATCTCCTCTGGTATTGGGCCATGGAAGAGGTTCTTTGGAAGAATGATTCTCCTCAGGAAGGAGAGGTTTCCTATGTGAGGAGAGAGTGATCCGACTAGGCCTTCGGATGTTAATTTCAAGTTCACGACCCTGTTGCGATGCCGGCGGCTGCACGAAATGCCATGCCAGTCACAGTAGTGGACTGAATCATTCCAAGAACTCAGGGCACCAAATGACGAGGCTTGATCATCTATGGCAGCCTTGAAGGCTAATAAAGCAAGTCTATCAGTTTCATTTGTAGTCACGCCAGAAGTGGAGGGTGCATTGCACCACCACACAATTAGGGCAGTGTAGAGCACAAGAAGAAACCGCTTTGCCATGATGATTCTGTTTTATTTTGTTGCGTGTGTTCTGATTTCTGTTAGGGAATCAGACATTTCAAGGTGGTGTACTTATAGTATGAAAATGTGTCTTCAACGTTTACAAGGTGGCAAGTGAGTCCCTACTACACCTTGGAAGAAATTTTTGTATATGGACCATGTTGTGGGTCAATTTGGCGTGTCTATTGTGTGAGGGGTCGTTCACATTCAACTACCTTGGTGGAAATTACGATATTGACCCTTATCTGCAAGTACATGTCATACTACTTGGTGTTTTGAGGTGTGGACTAGTTTAAAGAAAATTAAAATATAATTTCAGATTTCTTCAATAAATAAATGGAAGCTTAGGGTGTTGGGTCCACCGCTACTCTTGTTACAATGAATTTTACAATCTTTGTACCAATCTCATGATTTAATATATTCATGTGACCATGATATATCCAGTTATTCAACGGCAGAGGCTAAGGATACTGGGAAAACAAAATGGCAACAAACGTCGATTGCAGATATGTTGGGCATTCCAAAATCAAAGAGAAGAGGTGGAAGGATGAAGCAAAAATGTGTTAAATTGAGGTTGGCAGCAACAACCGTATTATCATTTGAAGAATATAATAATAGGAATAGAATCATTCTTGATGAGGCTCAAGTAGTTTGGGCTCTTGACGAGGCTCGAGCAATTTGGGACTTCAAGAAGACTCTAGGTATGGGCTGTGATGGTTAGGAGAAGCTACGACGTGATCACGAGGATTGCTCGAATGGAGGAAATTGATGAGGAGCGTTACAGAGCCATGTTGACTTCGGATTAATGTTTGCTGGTTTGAGGAGTTAATTTAGGGTGCTTTTCTATGGGTGTTTTTTTTACCTTGGTCGGCATTTCGCCAATCTTTGGTTGTTATTTCCTCTTTGGGTCCTAACGGCATTTGATCATTCCGAAATCAATGAAAAGAGGCGGACGAAAGAAGCAAAAATGTGTTATGTTGAGGTTGGCAGCTGCAACAGCCGTATTTTCATTTGAAGTTAATAATAATAGGAATAGAATCATTCTCGACGAGGCTCGAGCAGTTTGGGACTTCGAGAAGACTCTAGGTATGGGCTATGATGGTTAGGAGGAGCTAGGATGTGATCAGGAGGATTGTTCGAATTGTGGAAATTGATGAGGAGCGTTAAAGAGCCATGTTGACTTCGGATTAATGTATACTGGTTTAAGGAGCTAATTTAGGCTGCTTTTCTAAGGGTATTTTTTTTACCTTGGTTGGCATTTCCCCAATCGTTGGTCGTTATTTCCTCTTTGGGTCCTGGAGACATTTGATCATCGGTGTGCAAGATTGCCATTTTTTGATTATCTCTTACCGCAGTTGTGATGCCTCGTGCTTAAGATCCTTTTAATCTTTGTAATTTGAAACTAATAAAATCTCATTTACTCTTCAAAAAAGAAATATTATACTAGGGCTACAAGCTATAATAATATCTTCAAAAGCAATTATGTATACTTGAGAGTTTGGCACGAATCATGTTCAACTTGTAGTTACAACAACCCATCATCTTTGAGTACAACTCATCTTACTCACAAGTACAGATGGCATGATAAGATCTTGAACGATTTAAAAATTTATACAATCATCACATAATTTTTTTTTTAATTCAAGAGATAAAAATAAAAATACTAGAAAATGAAACCACAGGTTACTCGACCCTAAGAGGACCTAGAATGGTGGAGATCATGAAAACGTACTTTTTGTCTTTGAAGAATTTTCTCTCTGCTGTCTTTGGACCTAAAATGTTAGACCATTTGCTGTTTTCTTTGGCTCCTCTCCGTACTATCTTTTTTTCTTTCTTTCTTCTTCCACAAAAGTGCTCCCTGACCTGAAGTCTTCTAAAGTCATTTCTTCTCTTCTTTTCTCTTTTTTCTTTTATAAAGAAGAAAGACTCAACGTGCTTTGGTCTAAAGATTGGATGGAAAATGGAAAAATGTTCCCACTTCTAGCCCCATGGAATCTTTGCAAAAGAAAATTAAAATATAAGATTAAATAAAACAGCAAATGGTCCTAACAAAATGAAAATTAGGAATAAAATACTCACTTTTATGTGTTTTATCAGTGGTAATTGATGAGTAGTTAAGTGAAGGGAGAGCTGCACACTAACATCAAAGTGTACAAGGTGGAGGATTATTGATGTATTACTTTGAATTAGAGGTGACAAATTGAATTCAAACCCATTAACATACCCAAACCCATCAACTACAAAATTGACCCAACTCATTTATAAGTTGGGTTAGAATGAGTCTTAACTCATCTATTAATGGGTCTCAATTGGATATCAATTGGATAAATTTAAATGACCCAACAAGGCATAAATATAACCCATGAGATTATTGAGAGTTTGTTCCTTGGCCTTTTGATGGATCCAAAATCATTCACGCGGACTTCTACAGCATGAGAGTCGAGACTCAAACACAGTTGAGTCGTTGTACTTTAATTTCATTTCCAGAAATGCTACTGGTACAGCAGCAGCCGCTAAATTTTGAAGCAAAGTTGGATGATTCGTAAACACCCTTCCCGATATCGGATTGAGGTGATTTTTTACAGGGGCCCTAAACGAAGTATTTTGAACGAAATGAGTGGCTCCGATCATCTTTGCGGGACCCGATATGGGCACAAAAGTGATCTGTACGCGGCTGCTGTACAGTAGCCGCTGTACCAGTAGCAGCGTCCTTTCATTTCTAACCTATTCTGTCACCGTAAACAACAATTATTAAGACCTAGTTTCCCACACACATACACAAAAAAAAAAAAAAAAAAAAAAATAATAAAGACAACTTGTCTTTTAAGTAGTCCTTATTCGCTTTTTTTCGCATTCCTTAATTTTGCGTCAAGCATTAGTCTTGTTTTTTTGGAATGGGAGATGCTGCCAAGCAGGGCTGAGCGGTCGGTTTGATTGTTCATCTTGGCACAGACAACTTGAATCTAATTTAAGTGTACAAATATCTTAATCGTTTGGTGCTCAGATTAAGATCTGAACCATCGATTGCCAAGATGAATGGTAGCTCGGCACCGCTGCTTGGCATGCTTGGCGGCGTCCCCGGGTTAGTAAAGAGCCGTTTGCCAACTCGATTAGGGTCTGTTTGATTAAAAATAATAATAATTAGATTTTGCCCAGGCTCGGCAACTGCAAGCATATAATTGAAAAGTTGCTCTTGCAACGAGGTCTTTTTATCCAAAATGGAGATTTCGAATAGCTCATTCATTTGGGAGTAATTTTTTGTCATAGTAGCATGTAGAAAAAACTTCATATAAATTCTTCCCGTACTAACGCACCGACCGCATCTCTGTTAGTTGGGTCATCTCAATAATGGAAATAGAAATGCAAATAATTAAAAAAATTCACCGTCTACTAATTAACTAATTGACCGAAGTTCTCAAAATGCATTTTCCTGACAAGTCAAAATTCATTAGACCCCGTTCTGCTAACAACTTTCTCTTTTAGTACTTTTTGTTTTTATTTAATTTTTTTCTTGATTGTTCATTTTATGCTAATTATTTTGACTATTTGATTTGTTTTGACGAGATGAATCGGAAATTTTTTTATTTTTTTTTACTTTTACCCAAATATTTTGCGAAATAACCACTTTTAAGTAAAAAAAAGTGTACTTTTTTTTCCTTTTCAGTGGTGTTGCTCCCCCACTGCAACACTCAATCTCCTGTCTATCTCAGTAATTGATGGTACAAATTTTGAAAAAACTATTCCAACCCAAGAGATTGAAACAGTGGAGAGAGTGGTGAAACAGAGCAGCGGTAGACTTTTTGTTTGATTTGGTTATTCTAGTATACATGGATAATATGGTAATTTTTTGTATATGGGTATTTTAGTCATTTAAATGTATAGGGGTAATATGATCATTTCAGTGTATATGGGTATTTTAGTCATTTTTAAATTTTAGTATATAGTATATAATTGGGTTTATGGGCGGCTTGGGTTTGATTTTAAATAAATGGGGCGGGTCGGGTATGGGTAATTGAACCCATAATTAATGGGTCTAAATTGGTCGATGACCCATTAAAGACCCAACCCACTTCTAACTTGCCCATTTTGGTCCAAACCCGCCCATTTGACACCCCTACTTTGGATGTGTGAGAGTGTGAGTGAGAGAGGTAAGACTTGTGTGAGATGTGAGACTTGTTTGTTGAATTTGATTAATGAGAATATGTTTTGTGTTTGTGAGTGAACCTCTCTTGCCCATGCACACCTACCCTCGATTGCTGCCAGCGACAAGATCGAACATTGACGCAATTTCCTGCAACTGAATATTATTTGCGAAATATAGCCACGTCGGTGTCCATAGTTTACGTTTCCATTTCGCAGGTCATTAATCGAGCACACCGGAAACCACCTCACCCAATTTGGAGGATCAAATGAGTGGCCGAAGGACCTCATTTCCGAAGGTACTGAAAACCGCTTCATCACAGAAATTTTTGTATGGAGTCCATGTACACAGTGGGTCAATTTGGCGTGTCTATTGTGTCACTGGGACTTTCACATGCAACTACCAATTCCTTGTATGCATAACAACAAACAACTAATCAAACGCCTCCACTTACCACCATTAGGAAATTACGATATTGACCCTTATCCACAAGTACATGTCATACTACTTAGTTCACGTACGCTAATATTTTTGCTATTTTTCGTTTGGTATTTTGTTCATCTTGCAAGAATTTTTGTTAAAATTCATGTTTTGTTTTTTGGATTAATCATCCATGTTGACGAGATGAGCCTAAAAAGCTAAGTACCTAGCCTCCACAGTTAGAAGCTAGATGCAAGAACAGATAAAAGAAAATTCAAAAAAAGAAAAGAAAAGAAAAGAAAAGAAAAGAAGAGGGAGTGACCTCCACAAATAAGGTTAATTAGCTGTTAGATATCAGGAAATTAGGTAGGAGGGGTTCACCTTCAAAGTTAGGAATTAGTAGTTAGAAAAAAAAGAGAGGTAGTAACTAAGTCCTTCGAAATTATGTCCTCTACAAACTTGTGAAATCATTTAGAATAATATGTTCAGAATAATAAGATATTCGCACTTGTTCAAACGGATTAAAAATTGGAGCACTTAATTTTTGTAAACTATTTATATATTAAAAATAAAGTTAAAAAATTATCTGCTCCAATTTTCAATCCGTTTGAATCAGTGTGTGAAGATCTTATTATTCTAAAGAGACATAATTAAATTTTATCTCTAAGGCTCTTATAATCACGTTTCAGCTCCATAGGATTACAAATAGGAAGGCTAAAATTTTTTTTCCTCCAAAACCGTACTGTTTTTGGGTGTGGGTAGGGGGTATGTGCCAAGAGGCACAATAGAGCCCCTGCGTCCGAATTTTACAATCTTTATATCAGTCTCTGATTTAATATATTCATGTGACCATGATATATCCAGTTATTTAATAGCAGATGCTAAAGGTACTAGGAAAACAAAATGGAAACAGAAGTCAATTGAGGATATGTAGGGCATTCCAAAATCAAAGAAAAGAGGTGGTAGGAAGAAGCAAAAATGTGTTATGTTTAGGTTGGTAGTAGCAAGAGCCATATTGTCATTTGCAGAAATTAATAATAGGAATAGAATCATTCTCGATCATGATCAAGCTCAAGTAGTATGGGCTCTCGATCTCGACGAGGCTCGAGCAGTTTGGGACTTCGAGAAGACTCTAGGTATGGGCTATGATGGTGAGGAGGAGGATCAGGATGATTGCTCGACTGGAAGAAATTGATGAGGAGCGTTATAGAACCATGTTGGCTTATGTTTTCTGGTTTGGGAAGTTAGGTTAGGGTGCTTTTCTATGGGTCTTTTATCTTGGTTGGCATTTCGGCAGTCTTGGGTTGTTATTTTCTATTTGGGTCCGGCGGCATTTGATCATCGGCGTGCAGGATTGTCATTTTTTGATTATCTCTTTACGCCGTTGTGATGTCTTGTGCTTAGGATTCTTTTAATTTTGTAATTTGTTTCAAAACATTAATAAAATCTTTTTTAACTTATAGTTACAACAACCCATCTTACTCACAAGTACATATGGCATGAATTTTCATTTTTGTCATGAAAATGGTGGAGATCATGTAAACTTTTTGCCTTTGAAGAATTTCCTCCTCATTTCTCCCTCTTGTCTTTTTCTTTTTACTTGAAGAAGTCTTTCTTTATGTTTTCTTTGGCTCGTCTCCGTACTATCTTTCTTCTTTCTTTTTACTTGAAGAAGTCTTTCTTTATGTTTTCTTTGGCTCGTCTCCGTACTATCTTTCTTCTTTCTTTTTCCCCCAAAGTCCTCCCTGACCTGAAGTCTTCTAAAATCATATATCCTCCTTTTACAAAGAAAGACTCAACGTGCTTTGGTCTAAAGATTGGTTGGAAATTGGAGAAATGTTCCCACGCTTCTAGCCCCATGGAGTCTTCGCAAAAGAAAATTAAATAAGACCAAAAATTAATTAAAACAGCAAATGGTCCCAACAAAATGAAAATTAGGAATAAAATATACACTTTTATGTGTTTATCAGCGATAATTGAGGAGTTAAAGTGAAGGGAGAGCTGCACAATGGGTGCATTTCGAATGATATATAAGAAGGTATTATTGACTGACAGTTAGAGGTGTTCGGATGTGTTCGGAGTACTGTAAGTATCTGATGCATTCCTTAGCTGTGTCGAAAAAATTAATCATTACTAGTCAAAAATACAAACACATCCGGACTATTGATTACTAAAATGGATGGTCTGGATGAAAATTCTCACACGATCCTCACAGAGAGATACGCATAGAGAATCCGGATCCATGTCTAATCTGGCAAGGGTAACCACCCCTACCTAACCAACCACAAAAATCACAAAAATCTGTAACAAACTCCACAAAAATTCACAACTAAAAAATTCATATATAAATTTCGTAAACAACACACAAAATTTCATAGCTTAGAGGCATCTTATTTTACCTTGAGCCATCTTTTTTTACTACAAACAACACCACAAAAATTCTTAGATAACACAAAAATTTGTAAATTCCGTATGTAGCCGTGTGTCCTTTTTTTTTAGGCTTTGGAAATAGATTCCGAAATTTGGAGAAAAATATTTGGGAAGTGTGTTTTTTTGCAACGTTATGGTCAATTTGGTTAACGAGGAATGGGTATATCTTTAACGGGGCAACAACCGAGGCTCTGGAGGTGGTGGACCTAATTAAAACCAAGGTAGCCATGTGGATGAAGGCCAAGTTGGACATCAAGCTTTACTCGGTGGAGGACTTGAAAGGGTATTTGGATGGGATTCGAAAAGTGAAAGTGTAGGGGGAGGTAGAAATTGAGGGTAGTCGGTGAGGTGTTCTTATCCAATTTTGGTTGGATATTGCTCTGTAGTTTCATGTAATAGTAGTTGTCTTTGATCGATGTACCCCGTCAAATTTAATAAAAAGTTCCGTTTGCCGAGAAAAAAAAAATATATATCCCCAGCCCTGTCCTGTTTTTTGCCTTCTTTGCTGTCTAATTTTTGGATTGTGTGTTAGTTTAGTTGTTATCTCATCAACAACCAACAATATCCCTAGTATTACTTATTTCCTTGTACGTAACAGCTTCTTTGTTTCCTATATAACGTTATCTTCGCACTCTTCTAATATTGAAGTCAATAATAATACTCTTTTCATTTTTCTGATCACTAAAACGGAATTAGGTGAGCACTTCAGGGATTAATAGCTATCGGTAAAATGACATTGTGTCAATACCTAGCGACAAAAACAGATTAAACGGCATCAAAAGAAATTTCATATGGTGCTCAAAACTCTCCCATTCTTTCATTCTTTAGAAGACGCAAAAGAATCTGTCACGACCCAAAAACTACCTTGGAAGTCATGACCGGCCAAGCGTGTGCTAAGCCGCCGAAGGCCGGTCATGACTTCCAAGGTAGTTTTTGGATCGTGACAGAAGTGGTATCAGAGCATTAGTTTACGGATTTCTTAAAACCCAGAGCTTTAGGAGTCTGGCTTCACAATTTGAGCACACAACTTTATGTGCCTTATGTGTTTTGTCTGTTCTATCTTGAAGTTGATCTCATATTTAAAATAGTGTCTAGAGATAGATAAGAATTGATGTCAAACTACCTTGTGGTCTAAATGGCACGGAGGAAATCCTTTTGGACACTGAATGACATCGTGCCTTTGTTTAATATTGATCTCAGACCCAACACTCTATATGGAAGGAGGCTCTAGTGAATATGGGTAGTGTGAAATTAATGTTAAAACGTGATCATAATTACATAAGAAAAAAAAAAGGGAATAAATTGTGTGAAATCATGATATGCGGGTCCTAGAATCCTTCAGCGTTAAGACTTCATTATATATCTGATGGAAGGAATGAGATAGGATGCTAAATTCTTATATGGGATGACCTAAGTAAACTATAGCTTCAAGAAAAAGAATTTATAAAAGAGAGAAGAAATGGTTTGGAAAAAAAAGGTAATCAGAGTGCGCAGTGGAAGTGTGGATATCAAGTGTACCTTTCCCAAGATTCTGGAGCTATTAAATCACACTCATTACAGATGCAGCCTATTGGCTTGACTCTCATTGTGTCAACATTGTTAGTGAGTCCTCTTGACATAAGAAAATTTTATTCTATCTGTTTGTGACATACAATACTCTTTATTGATGAATCTCATTTGTTGCGCTGCTTCAGTTCCTCCTTTGTTTCTTGTGATCAAATATGAACTTGATGGGCACATTTCGAATCAGCATTGCCTATTTCTTATCATTGTTTCTCCACTGAACTTCTTATAATTGAGCGTGAACCAAATGAATTTGAATCGTACTCATTGCCTCCACCTTCTTGAAAGTAATTATCTCTATTGTTGTTCTTTATTCTGAAACGAAATAGGAGAATTGTTCCATCAATTGTTTGAACTCCTATAATTGCTTGCAGCTCTCACATTGCAAAATGAAAGCTATCAATCTCTGATTGTCCTATACAGCCCTTGAGCACTGTTTATGTTCTTCAAATTATACATATGCTTTTATCAGATGACTAATCTTGGATATTTGGTTTGAAAGGCATTCGGCCAACGCAGTTTCAAGAAAAATATCTGGACTGGTCATTGAATTCCCTACAATACTATTTCCGATTTCCTTTGGGACTCTATTGTGAAACTTTGAATCTATTGCTTCATGTGATATTCTTTTGAAGTCAATGGTGAAATTTTGATTCAATTAGCCCTTGTGGTCTTCCTTTTAGCCTTTCTATAACTATGTTTGTTTGCTTTTTGTGAATTCTAATGGTGAAATCTCAGAAATTACTCTATTCAGCCCTCATCATATATGCTAAGATGTGCATATGAGTATCTTGATTAGTTTCTAGACTCTCTGCAATTCTATTTTCAGCTCCTTTCAAACTTTTGTGAACCTAGTTTCATTTGGCTTATGTGTGTTCAGTGAATGTACAAAATAAAGATTGTTCATTTTCTTCTTTCATGCCCTTGCTTTTGAACCCCAATTCCATTCATTGTTTGTACCTTTTTGAAAGCAATAATCTCTAATGTTGTCCTACATCCCACATTAAAGGTATTGCTCACTCAATACTTTATGCTTTGATAGTTGTCCTTGGTTCTCACATTGCAAAGTGGAAACTCTCACTCTGTGATCATCCTATCCAACCTTGAGAACTGATTATTGTTTCCAGATCATATTTATGCCTCCATATATATGGCGATGGCAACTAATCTTGGATGTTTGGTTTAGAATGCGTGAAGCTGACGTAGTTTCAAGAAAAAAAATATCTAAATTAGTCCCTGGACTCCCTACGATTTTTGTCTTCAGTTTCTTTTGAACTCTGTTGTGAAACGTTGATTCTATTACTTTATGCAGCATTCTTTGGAACTCAATTTGGAAACTTCGATTCAATTGCTCCATCTGGTTCTCCTTGAAACTTCGTCGAACTTCATTTCATTTGCTTTTCAGAACATTATTTATTTGGGGCCTCCTTATATATACGGATTTGTACTTGCCACCAGAGTTCCAAAATTCCATCCATGTTTATCAATGTTCGATCTAAGTAACACCTTTGTGTCTTTGAATATGGGTCCTCCTGAATATCTGTGAATCAATCTTTCGCTAGGTCTTACAAATACTATGGGTGTCTGAATAAGCAATTGATGTGAGTTTGGAAGACCAGTAAAATGTTGAGGTTATTACTAAGAGTGCCATAGAATGTTGGAGTTTTCCTCTCATTCACCGGGCACTATCAAAAGTTTCTAGGATTTCTTAGAAATGTGGTGCTCAATTTGCTTTCGGGAATAACTTTTTAGTTGCAAAGAAGAAATGTGTAGGAACTTCAAAAGCTAAAGCAGGGACATGCATCAGAGTCAATTCCCACTTCTCCAGATGGGACAGAAAGATTTGGGCTCAATGACGAGGCATCGGAAGCATATTGATGAAGAACGGGAAAGTGATCACCTATATGGGATGATAGTTCAAGCCGCCATAGGAAAACAATTCCACGCACAATCGGATAAGTATTAGATGTAACTATTTGCTCTAAAGAGTAACTACTCTCTACATCAACTTTTTGAACCCCATGACCAAGTAATTGTACGAATAGTAATACCTAAAATATGAGTCCAGATTTAAAAAAAAAAAAACATCACTTTTGAGGAAATGATTGAGTACTCTAGAAGACATGATCGATGCAAGTTGTTTATTTGAGGATTTTGAAGTCAGAGGCTGAGTCTACTATCAGTGGAGTTCATCTACAATATATAGTAGCTATCGGACAAGTATAAGCCACATGTTCTTCAAAGCTTTATACGAAGTGTTGCAGAATCTAGATATGCCTCATAAAGTGTAACAATTGGGAAGCAGATAACGTTCTAGGAACAAGTCGAGTGAATTTGGAAATGATGCGTGCCAAACGTGTTGAACCAGGCAACCAGCTGTGATCAAAATACAAGAAAGTTGACTATGCAATTCGCAAAAGAGGGAAAAAAAAAATGCTACTCAAGCTTTGGGAAGACGTATTGCTTATTCGATTATTATCACCTATATTCAAGTTTCGAGGACCAAACTTCCTAAGGTGGGGAGAAATGTAAAATTCTGACTTCTAAAATTCTAGTCACGTGATCCGAATAGAAACTCGACACTCTAATTTAATTCTAATAGTAAGTTGGGCTATGCGAAGTGTATCGTTATCCGAGTGAATGTGTGATTTCTGATTTAATTTTGTAAATACTAGGGGACAATTGAATTACATTTGTTACATGGTACGAGTTACCTGAAGTCGAGATTTTTCCTTAAAAATCGGACACCACCACGATAGTCCTCATATTTTAATTAGTCTATGTTGAATTTATGAGAATTTTCGCAGACTGGAATTTGGACGCGATCGGACAAAAGTCGTGACAATTTGATGCACAATGCCATGTGTCTCATGTGATTCAAATGGAATGACATGTGGGTGGTTATTCAGCACAAGCTTGTAATTTGTGATAACTATAATATATTCTAGGGTATTTGTGGGAACTAAAGGAAAAAAAAAGGGAAAACAAAAAGAGAAAGAAGCAGCAGCACAACTCCTGTTCGTCCAACCTCTCACGCTGATTGCCGACTATCTTTCCGTTCATATTTCATCAGAATCTCTCTCCTCTTTCTCACGGTAAACTTCATTTCTCAGCCCCTAGTTTACATAAGAGTTGGGGGAAAAAATTGTATCTGTAGTGTAACCCATAACCATTTGCGTCTCAAAATTAGAATTATTATTTTCGGAACAGGGACTTGTCACTGGGGTTCGGACTAACAACGAATTAAACCCCAAATGAGAGTCTTAGAAACTTGAATTGAACTTCCCGGCTGCTTACTGGAGTAGCACTTGCGAACTCCCGAACCAAATCCAATGATCTGATTGTTCAATTTGGATCTTGAAATATCTATACTATTAGCCTCTGAGTTGTGGAAAAAGATGTAGTGTAGCCAATTGGAATTCTATGATCGCCCCCAACTCCTCAAATTGTGTTTGTTCAGTCCCCTAACCTTCATAAACTTCTTTTGTGGATATGGTGACTGTGGTTAACCCTCAATTGAGGTCCTAAAAGGTCATACTCCGACCACACAAGCTAGTATTGTTACGGTTCCTCCAAGGGTATACTAATTTAGACAAATTACTGAGCAATATTTATGGGTTAGTGATAATCAGTGCACTTTTACTTAGGTACCTGTTCAATGAAGTAGGTACCAGTTCAATAAAGTATCTCGCATACGTGATGAATTAAGCACTTCTTAGAGGTGAGTTGCATGTGCATACCTTAGTTACATGTATTTTCTGAAATTTTGGAATGAGATGCCATTGCTTGATTTTGCTAGAAAATATGGAATTTGAACTTCCTATTTGGTTTAATTGATGTTAATGCATGTGATGGCTGGTTTATAAATCTTTTGAGTTTTAGTTAAATTATACCATAGCAATATGTTTTGGAAACTTGAATTCACTAGTTGCTAGTACATGCTCGTGATTATATAATTCATTCGAACGGTGTCCCGAGCTCTAGGGGACAGGTAAAGATACTAGTGGCGTGAAGTAATAAGGTAGGAGATGCACCCAGGCATCACCGGGTAATGATATCTTACCACTCTTCAATGGGGTCGCTCCCCAACCGACTGGCAAAAATACCGTTGAATGCTATTATCGCTTAAAAGTGCAAAAGTGGAAAGAGAGATGAAATGAAAAGGATCCATCTCTTGGACCGAAGAAATGAGCTTACGGACAAAATCGCATGTACTGGATGGTCAATGAATATTTGAAATGTTGCTTTGAATTGTTTTATAATGTGGGGTATTTCCATGGTCAAACTTGTAACTTTGGTATACGTTTCTCACCCGAGCTTCGGCTTATGAAAACCTTTTTCAATTTTTCAGGTTAAGGTAGATAGCAAGTTGTGGGCTGAATGGGGTGCTAGAATAACCGTGGTGAATCATGTGTAGCCTAATGGTTTGTAATTATTATACTTGTATAACTAGAAGTTCTGGGATTATGTTATTTATTCTACGCTTCCATACTTTGCTTATATGGGTTATAATGATAATGATATGCGAGAAATCCCTAAACTAGAATATGTGCAGGCCTTCGGCGGCTTAACACCCGCTTGGCCGGTCATGACTTCCAAGGTAGTTTTTGGATCGTGACAGAATCAGCCAAAGTAGAATCTTGTGCACTATCCAGTTAACACATGCTTCTTACTCTCATTTCAAATTTTGGTTTTCCTTACGCCCTTTTTTTTTCTCCAAAAATTGATGGCTGTCACGAAATTAAGTAAAATACTGTTGTTTTGGCTCAATTCTTTGAGTACTGGTCATTTCAGTCAATGTATAGTATATACTGTTGTTTTGGCTCAATTCTTTGAGTACTGGTCATTTCAGTTAATATTTAACTTAAGGTTCTGTTTGTTTCAAAGAGTAAATATGATTTACGAAAAAAGAGAGCAGAAGAGAGGACTTGAGTCATTTGTGTATTGCATAAATATGTGTATTTGTATTGTGTGCAAAGTGTGGGAGCCCCTGAGGGGGTCTCCCCCCACCATCAGTGGAGTGAAATGTGAGAGTGTGAGTGAGAGATGTGAGACTTGTGTGAGTTGTGTAAAATAATTGTAAGTTTGTTGAATTTGATTCATGAGAATATATTTTGTGTTTGTGAGGGAATCTCTCTTGCCCACCTACCCTCGATTGCCGCTGACAACAAGAACATTGACGCAATTTCCTGTAATGAATAATTCGTACTTTTCGATGGCCACCATCGGAAATTTAGCAGTTTTTGGGCTCTTGACTCTGCTTCCTAATATGTGAAATCAAGGTAGTATTTGTTAGGGTTTCCGATGGACCCCCCCGGGAGAAGGAGCAGTCGCAGTCCAAAGCTTGTGCCAATTAATTCCCTTCGGTAACTAGAAAGCTATAAGAGACTAACAGAGTGTCCTTAAAACTAACAATTGTTTTCCCACATAATGCAACCAAAATATCAAAGAACTATATTTTCTCTATCCATACATTTGTACTCTACAAATGTAAATCTCAATTTCAAAAAGTTTTGATGTGAAACTTGAAATATCTAAAAGTATCCTTAAAAATATAAAGAATCAATCCCGAGTATCGTGTACAAAGGAAGTATCACACACGTATGAGCAATCCAATAGGGATACAACTCCCTTCTGGAAGTAATCATTCGAATTTTAACAACAGAATTAATAGCGTAAACATGATAACGATTATGCCGACGTTCAATTTCAGGATAGAGAGGAATTGCAACTATAAGGCTGTTGTTCCATAGGGCAAAAGTAGAAATCCTACGCAAGCAATCTAAGTTGGAAACTTCCCACATGAACTGATGAACAACTACTTACACATATTAAACATTAAAGATACTTCAAAGAAACCAAGTTCTCGACTGGCCACTGGAGGAACATATTTTTTATCAGCAATTGGAGCAGCATATTGCGGAGGTACCATTATTGGAGGGCATTGGTAGTCCTGGACTGTGGACACAAAGGCACAAGTGCTTTAGTTGACTTGCTCATACTCATCTTTGCTACATGAACTGATCGGAACCAAAGAGAAAGAGCAAGAGAAACTAAAATGTGTTAATGAGAAAAAAGTAATTGAGATCTACTAGTTGGTGAAAGAGAGTGGGGCACACACCTTTGGCTTTGATGTTGCAAAATACTTTTCAACTTTCAAATGTTTCTCCCCTTCGTTCACCCAAGTACTTTTTTTATCTTACACAGTTTGCTCACGACGGCTCCCATCTCCATGCGATCTCTTGGAGATTCCGATGAACATGCAACTCCAATTGTCAGAATGGAAACCATGCAATCATTGATCCAACTTTCATTGTTATGCTCCAGTTGGATGCGGGGATCGACAATATCCATCACTCGGTCTGGCAAAGCATTTTTAACAAAGGTATGAAGATTTAGATGATCTTTAAACAGATTGTCAATTGGTCTTTTGCCAGTAAACATCTCTAGTAGAAGAATGCCAAAGCAAAATACATCCCCTGCGGTGGAAGCCACATCACCCACACCATACTCTGCAGATTGATTCAATTGTTAGTGTATATTAGTGAGGAAAGTGAATCTGATCGGATGGCATGGTTCTAAACTTCTGATTCTTATAGAAAATGCATGCAATGATCTATGAAACCACATGGTATTTATGGATATCTGCTACTCAATATAGTGGTCATTGACTTATATAGTGTTGAGAATATGAATAATAAAGTTGCCCCTCTCTCTAATAGTTTTAGCCTTTAGATAAGTAGGTGGTTAACAATCTAATATCGTATCAGAACATGCAATACAAGTGTTTGAACCTCATCGCCTACCTAATGATAAATTTACACGTGTTATGCCCATTACGGAGGAGAGCCTGGCTATACGTTGGGGGAGTGTTGATAATATAAACAATAAATTTGCTCATCTCTTTGACAGCTTAAGCTTTTAGATGAGTTAATAGTTAACAATCTAATAGATAGGGAGAACTTAGGACACTTTGGACATAGCTACTATCAAATCAGTGTGGAAATGTCTTATTGGACGAACTAATCTAGTCAACTGTGAGAATGCACAGTATTCTGCACAGTATTCTAACATTAAGGATGTCAAAGTATATATAGAAGGGCATGGAGTTCATATTGGCGAATGCTTCAAATAAAAGGACAAACATATGTAGGGGTCCACTAGTTTACACAAAGCCAAGCTTTATATATCTTAAATTTAAGCTTTATATAGCTTAAATTTTATAGTTGATTGAAGATTTTGTACCTGGAGCGACGTAGCCTATTGTTCCCCTTATTGCACTTGAATTGCTTTGGTGTTGCGGTACATCTGTTGAGGCTGCAGAAATAATTTTTGCTAACCCGAAATCTCCGATGTGGGCAACCATTGTATCATCCAAAAGGACATTACTTGGCTTCAGATCGCCGTGAATTATTGTGGACTCACAACCAAAATGAAGATATTCAAGCGCCGAAGCAATATCAATAGATATATCCAGCCTCTTGATCACTTTCAAGTACTCGTGTTCCGCAACTCCATTTTGATGCAGCCATCCATCTAGTGTTCCATTTGCCATGAATTCATATACCACAGCTTTGAATTCATTACCATGGAAGTCTATGCTAGAACATACACTTAATACCTTCAAAAGATTGCGATGCCTTATGGTTGCGATGCCTTATGGTTTGAAGTGCTTTGCATTCTAACGTGAAGTTCTTTAAAGCTCCCATAAGCTGAAGATTGAGTACTTTCACTGCCACAACAATCTGGTCTTGATCAAGGATCCCTTTATAAACAGAAGCATAATTCCCAACCCCTACTAGATTAGCCTTTGAAAATCCATTGGTGGCTTTGAGAAGATCTGCATATGAAACTCTCAGAATTTGGTGTTCGAAAGATGGCTTAGAAGAGTCCTACTTCCTTGAAACACGTTGTCGGCGACGAAACATAAACAAGCTAACTGCCAAAGTTGAAGATATCACAAGAGCAACCACCACATATAGTATTATCTTTGTCTTGTAAGATAGTTTTTTTCTCTTGGACATTGAGGATGGGCATGGAGGAAGATTTAAGTCAGCAATACCTCCACATAGATTATCCATTCCAACAATTGAAATTGCGCTGGCATTTCGAAAAATTCCTTGTGTTGGAACTTCTCCATACAGCATATTGAAAGACAGATTCAGTTTTTCTATTGCAAGCTCACCAATATAACTAGGGATCAAGCCCGTTAAATTGTTGCGTGAAAGGTCCAACTCTCGTAAACTCCTAAGCTTGCTCAAACTTTGAGGTATCTCACCTTCAAATGAATTGCCTTCCAAATGAAGAACTTCCAAGCTCAAACATCCACTCAACGAATTTGGAATAGACCCTAATAACCTATTATTGGACACATCAAACTCTTCGAGGTTTTTCAAAGACCCGACTTCTGATGGAAGAGAACCAGTCAACGAATTGTAGCTTAAATTGAAAGAAATCGAAATCGATGAAAGATTCATGATTTCGAGAGGTATCAAACCATATAGATTATTATGAGAAAGATCTAATGCTAACAACTGTTGACAGTTGCCCAGACTCAAAGGTATGCTTCCGCGGATGTTATTTTGCCCCAAGTAGAGACGATTCAGTGCACTTAAATTACCAAGTGAAGAAGGCAGTTTTGTGAATTTGTTCATTTGTAACTCCAGATCATTCAACTTATGAAATCTACCAATGGTGTCGGGAACATGGCCGGAAAAATAATTGTTTGATAAATACAAGACAGTGAGATTGAGGAGGTTCCCGATACCCGAAGGAATACTCCCATGTAGTTGATTCCCCTCTAGAACCAAGATGCTAAGATCGATAGAGAGATTGGCTACGGAGTTGGGCAATGAACCTTTGAGAAGATTCCAGTCAACAAGAAGAATTTTCAATTTGGTGCAATTTGTTAGAGATGAGATGAAAGAAATGTCATCCTCCAACTGATTGCCCTGGAAGTCCATCACTTTAAGACGTAAAAGTTCTCCAAGATCTTTTGGCATCTGCCCGATGAAGTTATTTATTCCAAAGTATATAATTTCAAGACCGGAAGCATTAGACAACGAAGTAGGAATCATCCCTGTGAACGAATTATTAGTGAAGCGGAGAAACCGATGATCAAGTAGGAATCATCTGGAGGAATCTTTCCTTCAAGCTGGTTAATTAAATGCCACTGAGAATGCAGTGAGAGTGGAGATGTTGTATACGCTAGAAGGAATATTTCCAGACAGCTTGTTACCCTCGAACTCGAGAAACGTCAATCGCGGAAGCTTAGCAATGCCCTCAGGAATCTCTCCTTGCAAATTGCATTCACTAAAGGAAAGCCGTACAAGTAATGATAGGTTACCAATGGAAGAAGGGATGGTTCCCGAAATTTTATTTTTATTGAGGATTAAAGCTCGAAGCTTGGGCAAAGAGTCCCCTAGCTGAGTTGGGATGTTTCCACTCAGGTTGTTGTTATACAAGAGCAAGTACTCAAGATGTGTGCAGCGTGACAGGTTCTTGGGTAGTCCACCGCCAAACGAGTTGTTGCTGAGCTGTATAACTTGAAGGCGAAATAAACGACCGATCTCCTCCGGGATCGGGCCGTGGAAGTTGTTGTCTGAAAGAATGATTCTCCTCAGGAAGCTGAGGTTTCCTATGTGAGGAGAGAGTGATCCGACAAGGCCTTCGTATGTTAAGTTCAACTTCACGACTCTATTGGGATGCCGGCGGCTGCACGAAATGCCGTGCCAGTCGCAGTAGTGGACAGAATCATTCCAAGAACTGAGGGCACCAAAAGAGGCTTGATCATCTATGGCAGCCTTGAAAGCTAACAAAGCAAGTCGATCAGTTTCATTTGTTCTCATGGCAAGAGTGAAGGGTGCGTTGCACCACCACACAATTAGGGCAGTGTAGAGCACAAGAAGGAACCACTTTGCCATGATTCTGATTCTGATTCTGTTAGGGGAATCAATCAGACATGCATATTTCAAGGTGGTGTTTTATAGTATGAAAATGTCTCTTTAACGTTTACAAGGCAGCAAGTGGGAATCAGAAATTTTTGTATGGACCATGTACGTACATAACAAATAAAGTTAATTAGCAATTAACTCAGTCCTTTGAAATTGTTTCTTCTACAAAGCACTGAAAATTGATCGTTTTAAAATCGTGCTTCGGTCAATATAAGTTTTAGGAGCAAAGGGAAAAATAGGGGTGTCGAACCTGAGAGACTTTGAACAAATTACAATTTTGGAAAATTGATTTCTAAACTAATTATTTGGTGTTTTGAGCTGTGGACTAGATTAAAGAAAATTAAAGATTTTCAGATTTCTTCAATAAATAAATGGAAGCTTAGGTGTTGGGGTCCACCGCTAGTCTTGTTACGAGGAATTTTATAATCTTTGTATCAATCTCATGATTTAATATCTTCATGTGACCATGACATATTATTCAGCGGCAGAGGCGAAGGATACTGGGAAAACAAAATGGAAACAGAAGTTGATTGAAGATATGTTGGACATTCCGAAATCAAAGAAAAGAGGTGGAAGGAAGAAGCAAAAATGTGTTATGTTGAGGTTGGCAGCAGCAACAGCCATATTTTCATTTGAAGAATATAATAGTAATAGGAATAGAATCATTCTCGATGAGGCTCGAGCAGTTTGGGCTCTCGACGAGGCTCAAGCAGTTTGGGACTTCGAGAAGACTCTAGGTATGGGCTATGATGGTTAGGAGGAGCTAGGATGTGATCAGGAGGATTGTTCGAATTGAGGAAATTGATGAGGAGCGTTAAAGAGCCATGTTGACTTCGGATTAATGTTTGCGGGTTTGCGAAGTTAAAAATTTGTGTTTTGTATTTTTATTAATCATCCGTCTTGATGAGACAAGCCTAAAAAGCTAAATAGCTAGCCTCCACAGTTAGACAAATAAAATACACAAGAGGGGTTAATCTCCTGAGTTAGAAGTCAGATGTAAGAACAGATAAAAGAAGAAAAAAAAATTTAAAAAAGAAAGAAAGAAAGAAGAGGGAGTGGCCTCCAAAAATAAAGTTAATTAGCAGTTTGATATCAAGAAATTAGGAAGGAGGGGTTAACCTCCAAAGTTAGGAATTAGTAGTCACAAAAGAAAATAGTTAATAACTCATCAGTCCTTCGAAATTATGTCCTCTACAAAGCTATGTTAAACGGTTACAACGAGCAGTTTTGTTTTCAAACAATTTTAGTTTTCGTGATGTTTTCTTTTCTTCTACATTACATATATACATGTACTGTATGATAAATTAGGCATTTGGCAAACTACCTGCAAAAGTAGTGAAATCAAATATAAGATAAAAAAAATTAAAAAAAAAAATTCTAACCTTCAAATTCAAATCAACATCATTTTTCTACTACTAGTAGTTATGTGGATGTCCCCGCAACAGCACTGAAAATTGATCGTTATAAAATCGTGCTTCGGTCAATAAAAATTTTAGGACCAAAGGAAAAAATGGGGGTGTCGAACCTCAGAGATCGGAACAAATTACATTTACACGGAAAATTGATTTCTAAACTAACTGAAGGAAGGTTAATTATTTGGTGTTTTGAGGTGTGGACTAGTTTATAGAAAATTAAAGAATTTCAGATTTCTTCAATAAATAAATGGAAGCTTAGGGTGTTGGGTCCACCGCTAGTCTTGTTACAATGAATTTTACAATCTTTGTATCAATCTCATGATTTTATATATTCATGTGACCATGCTTGGGCATTCCGAAATCAAAGAAAAGAGGTGGCAGGAAGAAGCAAAAATGTGTTATGTTCAAGTCGACAGTAGCAGCTGCATTATCATCTGAAGGAATTAATAATAGCAATAGAATCAGTATGGGCTCTCGACGAGCTAGGCTCGAGCTGTTTGGACTTCAAGAAGACTCTAGGTATGGGTTACGATGGTGAGGAGGAGGAGGATGTGATCAGGATGATTGCTTGAATGGAGAAAATTGATGAGGAGCGTTATAGAGCCATGTTGGCTTCGGATTATTGTTTAATAGTTTGAGGAGTTAGTTTGGGGTGCTTTTATATGGGTGTTTTTATCTTGGTTGACATTTCGCCAATCTTTGGTTGTTATTTCATTATGTTTTCATTTTTTGTTCTTCTTTCTTTTTACCCAAAAGTGCTCCCTGAAGTCTTCTAAAATCACTTCTCCTTTTATAAAGAAAGACTCAATAAAGGAAAAGACTCAATGTGCTTTGGTCTAAAGATTGGATGGAAAATGGAAAAATATGCTTCTAGCCACATGGAATTGCATGTGTCTGTAATACCTTTCAATATGTGTGCTATTAGCTTTCTTGATATGATGTTCAAGCCTTGTGTAATTCATAAGTTTTCTTTAACACTGATGCCAATAGCTTCTTTTTGCAATATATTCGGATGCTGTTGAGTTGTATAATCCCATTGCCCCTGATTGCTCAATTTACCTGCAATACGTAACAAATGATGGCAAAGGCTCAGTTTTTGGCATTGTTGTTACGACCTGGCATTTTTATTTATTTAATTAATTATGTCGCCATTTATTATATGTGTGTTATGATTGGGTTCTAATTAATTATTTTGTGCGCGCTATGGGTGTTTTTGACACAATTGTAATCCTTGGAGTATGAGATTAATATTTGATAAAATAGTGGTACCTAATGGTAATTTTATAAATTTGTGTTACGTTCTATCTAAATTCTAATTAACTAATAAGCTATATTTGAGGGTGAGCGTGATAATCAGTGGATAGTTTAAAAGGGTTTCACTTGGTTAGGTAATCACAAGTTCATTAGGGTTAACATTGGAGATAAGAGGCTGGAGAGAGAGCAGTGGCCGCATAAGGGTATCAGAGTCGTCTTCGTACCCGTCTTCTGACATGGTAAGTTTCGATAAAATTCTTGGTTGTTTACTAACTTGGGATCAGTACCATTCATAAAAAGGCAGGTTTAATTGGATGGATATTATTTTATGTTGATTTGGGGGGTGGCAGCTTGAGAGAGAGAGAGAGAGAGAGAGGGAGAGGGGTCGTGCGTGCGTGCCTGTGAAGTGGTGTAAAGCAATAAGGTTTGGAGTTAAAGATTAAGCTTTGGGCTTTGTAGTTTTGGTGGCTTAGAATTATTTTAGTTTTAGTATTTTTTTTTTAGGTAGTCCCATATTGCTATAAGTATGTTGACGCTGTTAGTGAAAATATTGCTAAATGATTATTTGTTTAGGTTAGGCTCATTTTGTGTTATTCGATTGCGTTACTTTTGGACCCAGGTGAGTGGTTAAGCATGTTATATACTTTCGAACTTCCTCATATCCTTAAATTGTTGTTTTGAGAAATTTACTATTGAAGTTGGAAACACATATTATTTATATTTGATTATATTAAATTGGCATGAGGTATCGGTGAAACCATTTGTTGTTCAAATAATCTTTCGGTGAGAACTTTGTGGATATTGATGGGAACATATTTTTGAAATCCAGGGAAATTAATCCTCTGTGTGTGGGTGACTTTGGCCATTAGGGAAGAGACCGGATTAGGCCGGTGACCCTAATGCTCAATGGTTGTTATTGACCGAATCGTTCTTAGGGAAAAGTTCTACGGGCTGGCTACTCGTGGTGACTCTATGATTCGATATTGGATCCAATTATGAGATATTTATTCATTGGCACTTGGTACTATTGATTTTGGTTGTGGTTCCCCATTGTTGTTGGAGGTTGTATTGTGATCACCATTAAGACTTATCGGATGAATCGTTAATTGGATTAATGGATTATTTTGTTGTTCACCGCATATGCCAAATTTATGTTGATATGGTAAATTATTTTGATCCCTGTTTTGGAACTGTATTTAATATACATGTTTTGTTACTCACTGAGCTCGTCAGCTGACGGATTTATTCCAACTTCTCTTTCAGGCAAGTTGGGAAGTTGGACAAGGACTCTGGCGGCACCTCGGGGATTCTTTTTTTTGACCTCCTTAGGGTGTCTCATCTTAGTTTTATTTTAATAAATCGCCTCCGCATTCAAAACAATTGTCAGATAATGAATTCTTTTTATTATTGTTAGATTACTGGATATTGTTTAGTTCATGGGATGGTTATACCCCATGTTTATGATTGAGACACATTTGGCTTTTGATTTGATTAATAATGAAAAAGGGATCATTTGATTTTCAGTTACTTTGATTTATTCAGGCTACGTGTTCCATGGATTAGCCTCATGGTTCACGGCCGGTCACTTCTCATTTTTTGGGTGTGACATTGTCTTTACTGATATTTTCCTGGTATTGAGTTTCGTTGGTTTAAAGAATTGGCTATGAAGTATATGTGTTCTGTTTGTGTCTGTCCGAATTTAGTTTCTGTAGAGTATCAGAAATTTTCAGCGTTGTACCTTAATGAGTGTTTGAGCAAAGGTCTAGTATTATAATCCCAGCAGCTTTTCAAATCAAGGCCAGTGAAGGGAGATTTCTCTTTAATTAGCACGGGTTAGTTCACAACTTAAGTATGACCAACAATATTAAGCCACTCCTGGTGTCGTAATGTTCTCGATCAGTTGCTTTTCTTGCTACAACTTTGTTAGCACGGGAGGTATAAAGCCTTTTTTTTTTTTTTGTTGATGCGGAGGTATAAAGCCTTGAAGAGCAGTAAAAGAAGAAAACAATAAGTACGACATCGTCTCGGCTCGTCATAGTGTGAAGTACTTTCTGCATTTTGCCCTCACTAACAAGTTCGCCGGTCTTCACCCGTTTGGCTACATGGTTCCAATTCTATTGATTACCTTAACTAGAGCCAGAGGCAACCAAATGCACTCCAACCGCTCAATGAGTATGGAATTTAGTTGAGAAGGAGATTATTTATTTGTCTGCTTCATTTGACTCTTGGTCAAGCACGGAAAATAATGCACCTTTGGTTGAAAAGGAGATTATTGTCTGCTTCATTTGACTCAAATTTCTCTCAATTTTTTTCTGCATAAAGACACAGTACTCATTGTTTTCCATGGTGTTACAATAGCGTACGAGGCCCGAAATCTAGAGTCCAAAGCATTGTCAAGCATTTTATCTTTTTTCAAAAATTTCTGCATAAAAATACACAGTACTCAATTATCTTGGAAGAAAATTGTTTATGAACCATTAATGGGTCAATTCCTTTTTTTGAACGGCATTGATGCATGGGCCAACTCTGGGCGTCTATGTGGGAGCAGAGAAGGGGGGAAAAGTAGTCATTTGTGTGGGTGCGATTTTCATCCTCTGTTCTTTGGATAAATACGTTTTTTATTGTATCTTAATCTTCGGTTTTTCGTCATGCCAAAATCCGTTAAACATCTCTTCGATTTCTGAAACTGTAGCATCGGTTTGTATTGAAAAGAAGGAAAATAGATAAAAAGGTGAACTGATATCTAAGTAATTTGTTCGTGAGATATATGTATATATTTGAACTTGTTTAGAGTTATTGGCATATTATCTTCCGCCTAGTGGGCAGAGGTTAGCAAAATCGGAAGGATAAACATTGATTCTAAAAGTGGATTCCATTTTTAAAAGTTAGTGGAGTAAAAGTGTAATGATGATATTTCCATAGAGAGTAATTAGAAAACGTTATAACTTTTAGAGTAATAATGTTGTCTTTCATAAAAAAAATTGAATTTACGAAATGAGACTCTTAAAGAGAAACGGAGGGAATACTATTATCGTTTGTACGAAATATAGGATAAAATATTTGTAGGATGTCCCCACAATGTTGTTAAATTGCATGCAAAGACAATATAGAAATTATGCCATTCAAAGCATAATTTTCTGCTCACGTGATAAATTTTGCCCTAAAAGTAACAATCATGCTTACAAGTGGTGGTGGAGTCTAGTTTGATTGCTCACCTAACAAGATAATTTGAATCATTTTTTTAATTTTATTTTGATTCTCATGATTAGTTGAGGTGCGCGTAAACTGATCTTGACACCTTAATTTTACAAAAAAAAAAAAAATCAATAAGCTTCTAATCAGTCATATTAGCTTCCCAAAAAATGGACAAGTAGAGTTAAATGAAACTAGTGGACCTAAAACCCTCTAATATCCCTCTTCGTTTTGGATTTTGAGGAAGATTTTTTTAGGGTAGTGAATGAAAAGAAATAGATAAAGAAAATTCATTGAAAACCGTGACAAAAAAATTTTGAAGCTAGGATGGACTCTAGGCATCTGTGCCTGATTAATTTTGGTTCCTAAAGATGGACTTTTGTCAACCAAATTAATTTTGTCCCAGCTGATTTTTGTCTCCAAAACACCAATTTCTTTCTTGTAGTTAGTCTATACATTTCATAAAAGGCTTTCAATGTGTAACTTAAAGTAATCCAAAAGTATTCTTGAAACTACAGAGAAATCAATCGCATGCAACTATGCAAGTGTAGATAGAATTTGCATGGATCATGTAGTGGGTCAATTTGGCTGGCGTGTCTACTAGGGCATGCAGACATGGGAGAAAATCATTCCATGAGCTTGGGCACTAAATCATTCCAATTTTTTTTTTTTTTTTAGTGGAGTAGGTAGGGTGAAATTAATGTAAATCCAAAAAATTACTATTTCTTCAGGGCGGGGTGGGGTAAATTGAGACAGGGTCCCGTTAGGCGGGATAAATTGCCATCACTGTTTAAGAAGGTAGAAGGTTCTTAATACCTTAACAACTTTCAAAGTTGATGCAGGGTGCGTATGAACTACAGATTAATCGTGCAACAAATATGGACACAAACTGTAAAAGTTAGGGAAAGCTCTCTAGACTCTTTTAATTTCAATAATAATCAACAACTGTATAGCCTCGAATTGACAGTTTCGCCCCTACTTATCCAAAAGTAATACTTACTGATATCCGCTGGAGCTGATTTTTTACAGGGACCTATAAAATAATATTAAAAAATTTATGGATATTTTTTTAGATTTTTCCGGGATCCAAATGGGGCCAAACGCGTTTGTCCCTGTGGATTGTCCTTGCGAATTATCCCTACTCATAGTTTTTTTGTTATTAAATAGGAGGAGAAACCTTAACCCAAATTGATTCGTCCCAAAACGGAAACCGAACCAATTAATAACGAAAATTTCCAAAAAGGGAAAATTTCAGAATAATAGGAAACTGGAAAATAGAGAAAATTCTAAGACTTCTCCCAAAAGAACGGCTTAATTCGTATTCTCCTTGCCCAAGTTATAAGCAAGTCAAATCTTTCCTTAAACGGCAAATTTGGATATTCGGGACCCTAAATGGCCGTAAACGGCTAAAAAACACACGACACATAGCGATAGGCAATGTGTCTTGACCATTGGACCGTTTCGGATCGAACCCGTATGGGCCCGTCGCTTAACTTCACAGTCGCGTAATTACAGTTTTGCCATCTTAGGCTTAAAATGTCTAAGATACTCCTCCGCTATGGCATCTACATCAAAAGTGGATGGAGAAACTTCAAAAGTAGACTAAAAAGACTCCAAAACCATTGCAGGATCACTCATTGAGTTATCTTTTCCGTGTTTGGGAGGAAAGAAAAACTAATGTGTGGACAGAATAGCTAGTGAAGAGCACATGGAGGGACTATTGGCTGTCGTATGTTGGAATCCAACTCTCGACCCGTTGGCTAAATAATTCCAACATTTTTTTCCAGTCAGAACTTTGAATATTATGTATCTTTCTGTGGTCATTAGACATGCACATAACTCCATCAAATTTGGACTGTCACGCCCCAAATCCGGGAGCATGACCGGCCGTGTACCATGAAGCAATCTTGGGACACGAAGCCTAATTAAAAATATTTTTAACAACTTAAAACAAATAAAGTAAAAATTTGATATTTTATTCAAGCAAAATGTGCAAACCCAAAACCAATATTTTTCCATAACAAGTTGGCCACAATATCCGATATTCTCTAACTCCAAATTCCCCAAGAACTGCCAATTAATAAAAGTGCAGAAGCTTTTTAACAATAGAAAAGAAATAAAAATGCAGACGTCCTAGAGGTCCAAACAGAAGGTCCCGACAACGCCGCAGAGTCCACTACAATGCCCCACGCCCTAACCTGGGAAAAAAATGTGGAATAAATCCGTCAGCTTACGAGCTCAGTGAGTAGTTAAGCATGCTAGGGTAAAGAATACAACGTGGCATACTTTTAAACAAAAGATACTATGGGTTCCAAGAAATGGTTTCAAATAATGAGGGTCGATGGTTTAACAATTCATATCGAGGAACTAAATAACGAACGACAAAGTCAATGGCTCACAAAAGGTATCGACAAGATGAATCACTATTTGACGATTTATCACAAGAACAATCCGGATAACAATAACATGCCTTTTATACCAATAGGTCTGCTCAATAATATCAGAACGATGAACCACAATACACGGAAATCCAAACCAAAATGGGAACCATATCTTCCAATTACCAAGTACCAAATGCCAAATATTTTCTCAGGGCTTAACCCGTTGGATCCAACACCGTACATAGAGTCACCACAGGATGGCGCTTGGAACCTTTTTCCTAAGCCAGTCCGAAATAGGGTCATAGGGTATTTCACAAGTCTTTTCCCTATCCGTTAAGCACTGGAGTCACAGGATATTTCATAAGTCTTTTCCCTAGCAGCCAAAGTTACCACGATATTTCACGGGTCTTTCCCTTGGACTTTCACAAATATAAACATATCCATGGTCCCAAACACAAATAGAACAACGGCGAGCCGGAGGCACCTGCACCAGGATTAGTCCCCGTGCCGTTGCAGAGTTACAATAATATTATGGAGTCAATGAATCGACGACAGTAAAAGTAAGGGCAATCGATCAATTACAAATATTCTCAATTAACCTTGTATGCCAAAGGGTACGTCAATTGTCAATAATTATGAGAGCAATGAATAAGATTAATTATCATCGGATCATAAGAAATAACGAAATTTCAAGAATAGATTGGCTCAAGAGGATTCCAAGAAAAGGGTCACATGCTTAACCACTCACCTTAAGTCTGAAAGAATGCAACCAATTGCGATGCTGTTAACAATCCACTAGTCTGTATTGCAAATAGAAGAAACAAATAAATTTGTAAGTGTTTGAATGATCCACTACTGTACTGTAACCAGTCAATGCCTAACGTGCCACCGACCAACTATACTCCAACGTGCAAATCACCATAAGCTTAATTTGCAATTGAATACCAGCATTACCTCTCACCTTCACACACGGCATGCACACACAACACCACATGCACGCACTCCCCCTTTTCTCTCTCTCTCTCTCTCCCCACCGCACCGATTCACTTCTCAAACAACAAAAACCCATATTCCATTATATGATCTAAAAGCCTAAAGGGTAAATTACATAATATAATATCTAAGAGAAATTAATTAGAAGACTTACTTAAAATCACAACTCCGGTGAAAATCTTCCCATGCCGCCGCACTATTTAGCTCTCACAATTCTCTAGAGAAACTAAAATAACCTAGGTCTCTCAACACTTATATATGCAAATAATGGCCCACTCTCCCACAACCCTTAAAACTCTGTCACACGGATAAATAATTATACACATCTTATAAACTGACATTTAGTAAAAAAACACATATTAGAAAAATAGCCCTGATATTATGAAATTTAAAATAGAAGTACTTTATTTTATTAAGAAGTTTGAAAAAGAGAAATGAAAGATTTAATTATTTGGGTCAAAATTTTTTTATTTTTTTTTACCGGAAAAAGTAGGATGTCACATGGACTACATAATCTTTGACGGTATTTATCTAGATCTACTATATGCAGACTGCCACGTGGCCCAACTCCGGTCCCTTTTAGCTCTCTCAAACTTTGAGGTCCTTGAAATGAATTACTTTCAACTAAACCTAATTGTAGGGGGCCGAAATATCCGAAGGATCATAAGGTCCACGAGATCTAGAAAGGGGGATAAAGGTTCATGCTGTTTGACCCGTTGTCCGGCTGTCTCAGTTCATCTTTGAATAGGGGTGAGCCTCAGAGTGTTGTGTCATTAGTCACCCGAAGGATAGACGGATCTCCGTGAACTTTTCCGAACGTTCTGTGCCTTATCCGAACGTAAATATATTTAAGTTCGTTCGGTGAACTTTCCAAACGCTCGGGATGTCCCCTCGTTCGGCTATTCGTGTTCTTCGAAAAGGACGCCAGATGCTCCGAGATTTATCGTGTGTCAGAGGTGGGCTCCACCGAGTACAGACGATTATGGAACTTTCCAGGACTATCTTTTGATCAGTAAGCTATACTTTCTGGTATTCGAGATGACATCTCTGAACGATGTGACCTCTCTGACATCGATCCATGTGGCTCTGTAAGACTTGGGAAGTGGTGTCCATTAAATGGCCCTGCAACCTGACGTCATCCGAGCAATGCTTAATGCGTGGAAAGCAAAGCCATCTTTCTCAACACACTACCCCTTTGCCTATAAATAGAAGAGCATTATTACTAATAAACGCTCTATGGATTAATGGACAACAACTTCTTCTTCTACTAACATATTTCTTACTAAACTTCTTCTTCTCTCTCCATTTACTGACAAGTTCGTCAGAGCTTCTTCCCGGAGGAACGACCCCCTCCGGTTCTGTAGGTATATCAAGACCGGAGTCATTTCTCACGGTCCAACATACGGAGACAGCTATACAGGAAGGATCACGAAGAAAACAACCCCCACAATTGGCGACTCTGCTGGGGAAACACTATTTAAAGTTCTGGGGTGTTCTTTGTGTTCTTCGTGTTCATAACACCGGTTAGAAGGCTTGATTCGATCCCAGTTTGCATTCTGTCTACTCTTCTCGTGCGAACGGAACAAATGGCTCAATATCTCTCACCTCCGAGTCCAGAGAACTTCACCCTTGGGCTGGAAGGCTATGGATCGATCAACCTCGAACCCCATCAAGCGGCTAGGGCGGTTCCCCACGTGGCCCGCCAACTTTCTTTTCCACCCACCGAGTTGGATATCGCTTTGGCCGAGCAGAAACGTCAGGCGGCAGTTATAGCCATGCTTCAACAACGGTTGGAGGAGCGGGACACAGGGGCGACAATAACCCCTGCACAGGAGCATCCCGCAAAGCCCAGCCGACCGAACAGACCCCGCAAACGAAGCAGACCGTCTCGTCCAGCCCAAACTGCCGAACTTGTTGTTTTCGAGCGACGAACTGTCTTTGAGCGCCTTGACCAAGGAGTTTCACGACCTCGTCTGACGAGCATTATTTGTGCCGAGAGTTCTCGATCCTCAGCTACAGGTTCCATAGCCGGAACCAATAAGGGAGGCACATTGGCCCGAGCACAACTTCATTCCGAACGAAAAATGAGTCCAAAAAGTGGGAAGAGGCCCGTGGGTCTAAACGATACACCTCGGCGCACACGCACCAGCAGCAACCGAGAATATTCAGTTTGATCTCGACACAACTCCGAACGCCATGATGGGCGACACTCGGTTAACTCTGGCAGTCGCCATCAGACGGATAACCGAGGAAACCGTTCGGAACACGATAATACGATTATCCTATACGATCAGTTTACGGGTTTGCCGACCAAGTATCAGCCCATCGACCTAGGTCTCCAACCTCTGCAAGCTTCTTTGGCGGGCTCGCGAGGAGAGGCGCGTGCGCCTTCAGTTTTAGCCACTCGGCGATCGAAGGAGAAAGATGAGCATCATCGGCACCACCGACGAGAACGAAGAAAGGCTCCGGAGCCTCGTGCTGAAATCCCTCTCCCTATTGTCCCGCAAACCCCAGTTCAAGATAATTCGAAGCTCGCCCTTCGTGGATGCCATCCAACAGGAGCGGCCGCCGGAGAGGTTCGTCATGCCAAAACTGAAACGTTACGAGGCGAAGGAGGACGCAGTTTCATTCGTTTGTCGCTTCAGACAAACTATGAGCCTTCATAACTTTTCTGACGCCCTTATGTGCAAGATTTTCCCACTCACTCTCAGCGAGCCAATCATACTGTGGTACAATCAGTTGAAACCCAAATCTATCACTTGCTTCAATGAGCTGGAGTTGGAGTTTAGTAAACGCTTTGTAATCAGCAACATTCAACCGAAGACATTATCTATGCTGGTGAACATGCGGAGAGCGGCTGGAGAAACTCTACAGCTTTATACCAAGCATTATTGGGAGGTCTATAATCTTATCCCCGACTGTGATCAAGGAGTCGCAGCTGAGTCTTTTATGAACTGGTTGGATCCAATCTCGGCAATGTTTCGTGATCTCTCATGTAACCCGCCTAAAACAATGTGAGAACTCATGACCATAATCGAGAAGGATTGCGTTCATGAAGAAGCCATGGCCGAGCGACACACTCCAAAGGCTCCAGAACCTGCCAAAATAACTGTGCCAAAGAAACAGGTGGTGAACGTTCGTCAGGGGCAAAGAGGCCAGGGCAGTTCAGGCCAAACAACCAACAAGCCGATCAACAAGGGTAGACCTCCGCAGCACCCTCAGCCACAATTGTGGCCACAAACGAAAAGAGAACCACGGCCAGACGAGTACATGGCCGAGCATACAGCATTCACTGAACCTATCTATAAACTCCTTAACATCATCGGCAAATTGTCATTTTTTATTTGGTCGACCGTACTCTTGGGCACCATCGGGAGAGGACCAGGGATGTGCACGTATCACAAGGAGCGCGGCCATTACACTACGAAATGCCCACCTTTCAAACGGTAGCTAGAAGAGCTTGCAGCAGCTGGGCATCTAAATCAGTGGATTGACGTTCGGCGAAGTCCACTTCCACCACCGCCCCCTATCATTGGCAATCTTATAAGCATTATACAAGGATTGGTTTCCGAAGGAAGGGCGGCCGAGCTTCGTTCGGAAATTGACAGAGCCGTCACTTCTTTATCCATTTCCAACGTGGGCGCTTCGGGAAAGCGAAAATGGGAGGATCCGAGCTTCGGTAGCACTATTACTTTTTCATCCGACGACTTGAAAGGCGTGCAACTCCCTCATACGGACGCCCTCATTGTCACTGTTGCTATTGAAAAGTCGACCGTTCAACGGGTATTGATAGATCAGGGAAGCTCGGCGGATGTAATGTTTTACTCAACCTTTCAGAGCCTCGGATTATCTCCTCCTCAGCTTCGGACAGCCTCCACTCCCCTCGTTAGTTTTATTGGAGCCCCGGTTTGGCCACTCGGCTTGATCACTCTCCCTGTGCGGGCTGGATCACGGGTTCTTGAGATCGAGTTTGTGGTGGTTGCTTTGCCTAGCCCATACAACGTAATCCTTGGCTGAACCTGGCTACACGAGATGAAAGCAGTCGCTTCAACCTATCACCAGGTGATAAAATTTGTTGGATGGAATGGGCTTCAAGAGAGCCTCCAAGGAGACCAAATCCAATCAAAGAAATGCTACATCAGCACTGTAACAAACAAACAGAGCTGTATGGAAGTACAATGCGTGGCAGCCACTCCCGTTCCAGTAATTGAGGATGTTGGTGTGCCGGCCGAACATAGGTCTACCGAGGAGTTAATACGTTTTTCCATTCCTGGGGGAGAAGGAATATATTTTTTAATTGGGAGTTCTCTGAGCGTGGCCGAACGCGAGGAGATGTATGACTTCCTGATGTGAAACATAGAGGTTTTTGCTTGGACTCCACAAGACATGCCGGGTGTGGATCCTTCGTTCGCCATGCACTCATGGAATGTCGATCCAAGTAGGCGGCCAGTGGTGCAGAAAGTCCGACGCTCGTCAGCCGCTCATATCGAAGCTGTAATGACAGAGGTGGATCAACTGTTGGAAGCTGGCGTCATTCGGGAAGTCTTATATCCCTCTTGGCTTGCCAATCCAGTGGTTGTACCGAAGAAAAATGGAAAACTAATGGTTTGTGTTGACTACACGAACCTCAACGACGCCTGTCCTATGGATAGATTTCCCCTTCCTCGGATTGAGCAAATGGTGGACACAACGGCAGGATACGAACGCTTGAGCTTTATGGATGCGTATAGAGGCTATCACCAAATAGCATTGGATCCGGAAGATCAGGAGAAGACGGCCTTTATTTCTCCTCGGGGAACTTACTGCTACAAGGTCGTTCCGTTCGGACTGAAGAATGCTGGTGCAACCTTCCAACTCTCCATCACGAAGATGTTTCCTAGCATGCTCGGCCGAATAATAGAAGCTTATATCGACGATCTGGTCTACAAAAGCACGTTCGCTCGGGACCACATTCGGGACTTGGGAGAGGTCTTTGCTGTTTTAAAATAACGGAAGCTGCGCCTCAATGCCGAGAAGTGTGCATTTGGCTTAAGCTCTGGAAAGTTCCTTGGTTACATGGTAAGTCGCCAAGGAATCGAAGCTAATCCTACGCAGATCTCGGCCGTGCAAAAGCTTCGAGCTCTGACTACTATTAAAGAGGTACAGCAACTTACGGGAATGGTTGCTGCCTTGAACTGTTTCATCCGACGTTCGAGTGATCTCTGCCGACCGTTTTTTTGAGCGATCACTACTAGCCGACGCAGATTCGTATGGACCGAAGAGTGTGAGCAGGCTTTGCAATCCTTAAAGCAATACCTATCCCATGCTCCTCTGCTCGTCAAGCCCCTACCCGACGAAGATTTGTACCTTTACCTTGCTGTTTCGGATCATGCTGCGAGCGTGGTGCTTGTTCGGCAAGAGGGGATGGAGCATCAACCAATCTTCTATTCCAGCAAAATGATGGCGGACTCTCAAACGAGGTATCTGCCTATGGAGAAATTGGCATTGGCTCTCGTTTCCGCTAAAACGAGCCTTTTGCCTTACTTTCAATCCCATTGGATTGTGGTTCTCACTGAGTTTCCTCTCAAAGCTGTCCCTCGGAAGGCGGACACGTCGAGCCGGATCCTGAAATTCTCTCAAGACTTGGCTAACTTCGACATCCAGTTTGAGCCTCGGACAGCTATCAAATGTCAGGCCTTGGCCGACTTCTTTGCCGAACTCACTCCTAGATTGCAAGATGAAGCCAATGCCTTGGCCACTACCTCTAACGAAGCTCGTATTCAGGAAGAAGAGGTTTTGGAAGGGCCATGTAACCATCCCACGGAGCCCCTTCGTGCTCGGTATTCCCTCGGACGAAAGAAACCAAAGCAGTAATGGAAGCTCTTCTCTAGTGACGCCTGGCGACTTACCGTTGATGGAGTTTCTAACATTCACGGGGCCGGTGCGGGCATCGTCCTTGTGTCTCTAAATGGGACCGTGCATGAAAGTGTTGTCTCGATTGGATACCCGGCGACGAACAATGAAGCGGAATATGAAGCTCTGATTGCAAGCCTCCAACTTGCTCTTCGGCTTGATGCAGATTCGGTTCATGTCTTTTGTGATTCTCATCTCATTGTGGGTCACTTAAACGATGATTATCAAGCCAAAGACCAGTGTATGAATGCTTACGTAAGCCACGTATTGGCCCTATTCGGAAGATTTGGCCGAGTGGAAGTAGAATGGATCGCTCGGGAGCACAACGCACATGCTGATGCCCTGGCAGGTCTTGCTTCCATTTACAGGACCTCGGGCGGTCGCACTATTACCTTTGATGAAGTCGCAGCTCCGAGCTTCGAACAGTCGTTTGAACAGGTGATGGCAATCTCCCTCGGTCCAAGTCAGCTGGATCCAGTGGTTGATTACTTAAAGAACCAGGTGTTACCACCGAACAAACGCGAAGCATACAAACTCCGTTGCCGAGCAGCCAATTTTTTCCTGGATCCAAACGACAACTTTTACAGACGAACTTTCACCGGCCCCGATTTGCGTGTCATCCACGACGACCTTGTGCAAGCCGTTCTGGAGGAACTCCATTCTGAAAGCTGTCAGGTGCATTCAGGAGGCCATTCCCTTGCGCAGCGTGCTCTGACGCAAGGTTATTGGTGGCCGAAGATGGTTAAGCAGTCCGAAGAATACGTGAAGCAATGTGTTCGATGCCAAAAGCAGGCATCTCTCATCCACCAACCTGCCTTCCCCCTTAAAATGATCACTAGTCCATGATCGTTTACGGTTTGGGCTTTTGACATAGTTGGCAAGATGCCGAAGGCGCCTGGCGGATTTGAGTATATGCTCACAGCCACGGACTTGTTCACTAATTGGGTTGAAGCTTCTCCCTTGGTTAAGACCACCGCAAGTGACATGGAACGTTTTATTTGGAAGCACATCATCTCGAGGTTCAGCATACCGTATGTTATCCTTTTCGACAATGGCTCCCAGTTTGTTGCGTCCGCCATCAAAGCTTTTTATGCAAAGTAACGCATCACGATCCATAACTCTTCCGTGGCCTATCCACAAGGCAATGGATAGGCTGAAGCTTCTAACAAAACGATCACTCGGGGGCTTAAGCACTGTTTGGACAGGAAACTCGGTAAATGGGTAGAAGAGCTTCCACACTTTTTATGGGCCTACCGTACCACACCTCGGCGGTCTACTGGTCGTACCCCGTTTGCTATGGCTTACGGCATGGAAGCCGTCCTCCCCTTATCTACTTTGATTCCTACAGCCCGAATGGAGAACTTTAACCCTGTGGACAACAATGCACTTGTGGGTGCCGAGTTAGACTTCGTCGAAGAACTACGTGATAACGCAAACCTTCGGCACGCTGCGTATCAGCAGGAAGTTGCACAGGGCTACAACCGGAATGTTTGGGCTTGTCCGTTTAACGTTGGGGACTTAGTCCTTCGGATGGTTACCGAAGCATCGAAGCTTACCAAGTTGAAGGACCCCTATGAAGGACCTTATCGAGTGGTGGAGAAGATTGGACATGGTGTCTACAAGCTTGCTGAAATGGATGGAACGCCAATTGCCAATCCATGGAATGCTCAAAAACTTAGGAAATTCCATGGCTAATATTGGCATCCCCCACCTTTTTACTTTTTCTTCTCTTGTATTTACATTTTTTGTTCGGCAAATACGCTTTTGAGCATCATGTACTTAATACAAGTTTGTTTTAACTATGCAGTTATTTTTCTATTATTCTTTTAACTGTGGTATCTCATCTAGCCCCGAGTTCATGCCCTTGGGGCGCTGGAGTTTCCTCCCCCTGATCGGTACGATCGATATGCACTTTTTCTGTTCGGGTGAAAATCTCGTAGCCCATGATGATTTGTCTGTTCAGGCGAAAATCTCGTAGCCATTGATGTTTTGTTTGGATAACACTCTCGTAGTTTACGATGTTTTGTTCGTTCAGAGCAATTTCTTAGGCCCCTGGTTCGGAACACGCTCAAATAAACTTCTCACAGTTCAAAGTCTTCTGCTTCGGATAACCACTCTCACCTTCGGTGCTGTTGCCCCATTATTTGTGTATACCCAATTTTATGCCTTACTGGATTCTCATTTTTTGCACTGACCATCCACTAAGACAGGGGGCTTATACTTGGCTACACAATTATCACAATCTGAACAAAGAGACTTGGCAAATTCTTATACTTGGATACACAATGACTCTGATCCGAACGAAAAGACTTGGAAAATTCGTAATTTATGATGTATTTTGGTTCATTCAGCATTGGCTAAGTTAAAGTGTTGGTACAGAAAATACTCATAACTTAAACTTTTGCCGAACAAACAAACATGTAGATTTTTCCATAAAACAGAAAGCAACTATCATTCAACAAGATATGGCAATGGTAAATCGTTCGGTGCCATCCTCAAAAACAACAAAACCGGTCATTACAAATTTAGGTGCGACCAAAGATTACTTGTTCGAGGCCAACCGTGTCGATTACAACAAAAAAAAAAAACAAAGCAAAACTTCATCTATTGGGCGTCGGGAGGAGGTACGGCCGAGGTAGGCTTCGTTTGCTCACTAAGAGCAGCAGCATCCACAGTCTTGGAAGGAGGAGCAATCGGTTGCTCAGCCTCGGTGGATGACAGAGGCGGAACCTCTATTAAGGACCTCTTCTCGTCGTCTGGCTCAACCCCTGCATCGTCCAAGCCATTGTTGTACCCGAGCATAAAGCTTGCCTTATGTTGGGTCTCTTTCATCTCGGCTTGAACTTCAAGGATCTCATCTGCCAGGTCCTCCTCGGCTCGAGCATACCTTTTGTTGAAATGCACGGCAAGCTCCTTCTCCATCTCTTCCTTCATCTCCCTCCTCCCGAGCTCCCTTCCTTCGGCGAGCCCCTCATCCTTGCCCTCCCCCCTGGTCCGTTCGGCAGCGTCCATCAACCCCTTATTCAGGTCAGTGAGGTTGGCAACTTGCAGCTCCAGGGACTGCCGAACGGACTTCGATTGCTCCAGGCTCTTCTTGTAGTCGGCAGCAACGTTTTTGTTATGCTCCACCGACTGTTTGAGGAGCCTTGATTTCTTTTCGTGCTCGGTGAGGTACATTTGTGCACTCATAATAGATTGAGTAGCCTGCAATCAAACCAATTTAAAGTTACCCAAAGAAATTATGATTGATGAAAATCAAAATTTGTCGTTAGTATGGAAAACTGGCTTACCCTTCCGGTGTGGTAGTAGTATTCATTCAGAGCTGTCTTCAGCAACGAAGGGCTCTGGATATCCCTCAGAAGAGCTAGCCCGGATTGTATGGCAAAGCCCAGAGAAGGATCCTCCTTTAGGCTGTCTGACTTCAAAATTTGTTTTCTGTCCAAAGTAATGAAGCTCGGAGCCCAAGGCGCATCCAGATCCAGGGATAGACCTTTCCCTGGACCCTTCTCACTCCCCTCTGCTCCCCTCTTCTCTTTTCCTCCCGCCTCAGACTCCTTCGGAATTGTTTTGGCCTTCTTGGCGCCTGCGGCGCCCTTGGGGGATGGGGGAGCAGAGAGAGGCCATTTTTGTGAGCGCTCGGGGGCTGGGACCAGATCCCGAGGCCCCAGGGGCTCCAGCTTTCATGAGCCCCTTTTCCCTCTCATTCTCCTTCATCTTTTGTTGGAGAATGGCTTTGAGGTTGCGGGGTGGCATCTCTGCTTCTTCGAATGGTATCCCCTCAGTTGGTTGACGGATTGTTCCTCGGAGTGGCCTCTCTTCACTTGAAAGAAGCTCCTCCGGCAGATCTTCAGAACTTGCTCGGGAGGCAAGTTCACTCTCGTCTATCACCTTCCCGCGGATTCTCCCTCCGTAGGTTGGTTTGTAATTCAAGATCATTGGGGCATCTCTCTCCTCTCTTGGAATAGTGAGGAGTGATGTAGCTAACCCACAATCTTTGACTGCCCTCAATAGGTCCCTGTTAACTTTGGTGGTATCTGTATGGAGCATTAAACATCAAAAAGAAATGAATTAGACAAGAAAGTTGGTATCCGAACGTAACAAACGAGCTATTGAAGTTGAAAACATATTCCTTACTTGGGGAGCCCCTGCGTGTCGCGACCCCGAACATACCGTATTCACGAAGTGGGAATTCGTAATTACCCCGGACTTCAACATAGTCGGAAGCCCACTTCTCTGAATCGTACATCCCTTCGGGGATGATCTTTACCATGTTTCTTCGAGAACACAAATAATATTTGGAATACCGAACGTTCTGAGACATCATATAGTTCTCAAAGATGTGGCGGGCTTCGAGCTTGAACATCTTGAGTTCGGCCAACTTTATTATTGAATGAATAATTCGGTATGAGTTAACAATCAGTTGGCATGGGGTAAGTTCGAACCGGTGCAGGATCTCCCTTAGGATCCTGTGCATTGGAAACCGAAGCCCACCTTCGGTAATGGCCATCAGGGGCACAGTGACGTGCTCGTCACTGAACATTAGATGGTTGCCCTGTACCGAAGTTATGACGACGTCGTTGGGAATGGCGTAGGTTCTCCGAAAGGAACCAAGGCTAGCTTGATCCTTGAAAGAGTCCCAGTAGGGACAAGGATCCTTTCCCGTTCGGTCAGGGATAAGGTCGGGGTCCATCGGGGCGATCCTCCTCTTTTTCTTCGAGGGCTCACGATAGGATTCTCTCATGATCCCCGGTTCGTTTGTGGCTAGGCCAGAGGAGGTGGAGGGAGTCTCTAGGTTGAACTCCCACTTGTTCGACTCGGCTTCCTCGCCGGTCATCTCTTCTCCTTCTTCTCCCCCTTCTTCGTTCGAATTTTCCTCTTCTCTATCCGAAGGGACGTCTTCAAGATCGATGATGTCACTGTCTGGACCCATCGTTCGGAGCGGTACCACCGAGGCGGGAAAATCAATCCTCGGGATTCCCTCTTGAGCTCCACCACTTGATCTCGATCGGTAGCCCTGAGCGTCTTCTCTTATCATCTCGGCGATTTGGGGGTCAACTCGATTGAAGCCGGTTGATTGAGAAGACTCACCAGAAGAAGTGGATTATGAAGACTCCATACCTAGAATACAGGTGCGAGGGATAAGACCGTTAGCGAATTGCATGGCCAGAAACCCTAGGAGTGCATATGTTCGGTGTAACCTATCGTTCAAATTGAACTCAAGCGTTCCCTATCATTTCCAAGTGCCATCTCACGAATCATGTGGAAGGTTGTTCCTGCTAATGCTAGTCCATTGTTCGGAAGAACACGGTTGAAGATGAACATGAGTTCGGAAGAACACATGAACACCTTCAACATTCTCCAGTGTTCAGGCAACGAGATAAGTCAAAACGGGAGGAGAAAACCCGTCTCATGGGTGAAGCGTGTTTAAAAGATAACTAAAAGGCAGTTGAAAACATGGGAAATCAAGATTTACCTGAAATGGAGCGGGATCTGTGATCGAATGCTTCGAAATCTGCAAGTTTTTGGTGTTTTTCTGGCAATGGGCTTTGCTCTGCAACTCAAACGATCAAGGCGTAGGGAGGACGAATGATTTTCTCTCTCTACCCCTTCCCTTTTTATACCTAGGGCGGAATTCGAAGCGGATCATTGTCCCCAGCCGTAGGATTTGAGCGGGAGATTGATGTGATGCTTGATGAACAACACGTGGCAGGTGATGAGACGTGCCGTACCATCACCCAATACAATCAGGACACCTGGCGACGTTTCGAATTGGCGGTTGCAGAAACATTAAATGAAAGCTGCAGGCACATGTCAAAAAGTTCCAACCATTCTTTCCGAAGCAACGGTTGTAAAGATTCGATCAGTCATCCTTTCTTCGGATTTTCATTGACGTTCGGCCAATTACTATTCAACTCCTCCTTCCCATCCGAGCAAGAAAAGCAGGAGTTGAGGGGCTATTGTAGGGGGCCGAAATATCTGAAGGATCATAAGGTCCACGAGGTCCAGAAATGGGGATAAAGGTTCACGCTGTTTGACCCATTGTCCGGCTGTCTCAGTTCATCTGTGAATAGGGGTGAGCCTCGGAGTGTTGTGTCATTAGTCACCCGAAGGATAGACGGATCTCCGTGAACTTTTCCAAACGTTCCGTGCCTTATCCGAACGTAAATATATTTGAGTTCGTTCGGTGAACTTTCCAAACGCTCGGGATGTCCCCTTGTTCGGCTATTCGTGTTCTTTGAAAAGAACGCCAGATGCTCGGAGATTTATCGTGTGTCAGAGGTGGGCTCCGCCGAGTACAGAAGATTATGGAACTTTCTAGGAATATCTTTTGATCAGTAAGCCGTCCTTTCTGATATTCGAAATGACATCTCTGAACGATGTGACCTCTCTGACATCAACTCATGTGGCTCTGTAAGACTTGGGAAGTGGTGTCCATTAAATGGCCCTGCAACCTGACATCATCCGAGCAATGCTTGACGCGTGGAAAGCAAAGCCATCTTGCTCAACACACTACCCCTTTGCCTATATATAGAAGAGCATTATTACTAATAAACGCTCTCTGGATTAATGGACAACAACTTCTTCTTCTACTAACATATTTCTTACTAAACTTCTTCTTCTATCTCCATTTACTGACAAGTTCATCGGAGCTTCTTCCCGGAGGAACAACCCCCTCCGGTTCTGCAGGTATATTAAGACCGGAGTCATTTCTTACGGTCCAACATACGGAGATAGCTATACAGGAAGGATCACGAAGAAAACAACCCCCACACTAATTATACAACTTCACACTTACTTTATTTTCTCCGTGTTTTTTCGCACAACATGTAACTAGATTTCCCTTGAATAGTGCCACCCGTGCCCGAATCTTGGCTCCGCCATTGAACAACACTTGGAATTGTATATAAGCAGGGTATTAATGAATCACAATTAAGAACATCTAGGGGTAACAGGTGGAGGATTTTTGAGGTGTTACTTCGGAGATGTGTGAGGATTGAGTGCTGCAAGTATCTAATGCATTCCTTTAAGGATACATAAACAGGTTAACTGCATCATTTTCAGGTTATGCAGGTTGAACCCGACCTAGACCTGTTTAGCAATTGTATTCTCGAGTTGTGTCATATACATGTTTCATGTCAGAAATAGTCAACTCTAACCCACTAACTTCGTGTCGAGTTCGAGGTATGTTATCGTGTCGTGTCATGTGGACCAACTCAGTCGGCCAATTATATATTTGGGTTTCCTTATTTATTTGTTATAATTGAAATGACCCGGTGTAACATGTGGCTCTACATGTATTAGGCCATTTATCTAATAAGATTTCTTTTATTCAAGGCATAAGCAGCAATCCAAAGCAATATGAAATCTTATTAGATAAATGGCTTCAAGGCATAAGCAGCAATCCAAAGCAATATGAAATCTCAGTTGGAAACATCCCAGGTTATTTGGTGGCTGGTGGAGCAGCATTGGACGGCATTGTCAGTAACCTTGAGCATGCTTTAGAAAACTCACTTTACTTGTTTTATTCGAAGTGCACGTAAGCTAGCCCGAGCATCATGAGTTACAAGCAAAAAAAAAACTTACTTTTCTTTGCTACATGAACTTATTGAAATCAAAAGAGGGAAAGCTGTAGTAAATGATAACATTTTGAGTAAATTACTAAACTGATGTCTATGCAAAGATCAGAGAGGGTAAAGATGGTACACAACTTTGACTTTTAATTCGTGAAGACACTAACAAAGGAATCCCATCTCCATTCGATATCGTGGGCAATTCCATTGAGCAAGCGACTCCAATTCCTAGTGGTGGTAGAAGTTTTTTACACAACGCGGTCAACATGAACTTAGAAAGTTAGGATTGGTTTTTTCCCACACAAACAAAAATATAACACGACACAGTGACATAAAACAATAAACATGTCAGGTTAGGATCGATCACGAATAACCGAAAGTAGGCATGTTAAACACGTGTAATTGTAATTCGGATTCCTACATTATTTTAATCCAATCTACCACGATTACTAAGCCTACTGTATTTATCGACCTTGTACCATGATTTGTAGAGACTCGAGATGGTGTTTCGATCTGGGTTGTTTGTGATGTAGCCGAATATTTGCTCTATGATTTCTTCTGGGATGTGAGGCATTGTTGCTTTCGATTGGGAAGAAGATGATCGACCTGATTATGAGATACTTCATCTGGGTTTTGTTTATTCGTGATCGTTGGAAATGTAGAGCAAGAGTGTTTTAAAATTTGGCGGAAATGAAAGGTGTAAATTGGATGAAGGAATTTTTGCAATACATTGTTATGATTCCTAAATCCACTCAGGGCCACTAAAGGAGGGTTGACATTATCCGTACATGTAAGCGATGAACTTTGTGTGGTGCCAAGATTGTCCTCGTGTGTCTGTGAAGTTGTGAAGTTTGGATGGTTTTGTACAGGGTTGTTTTCGTCGTTCTCCATGCAATCAGTGGTGGATCCCGCAGATTGGGGGTGTGCAGATGGTGTTGATTTTATTTTACTTTAATGGGTTTCTGACTTTCCATGTTTTCCTTTCGTATCCTTTTTTTCCTTCTTTGGTTTACTGTTTGGATTTTTGTGTAGGGGTGGTTGGGTAAAGTCATGCACGTACTTGTTTTGCGTCTCCCCAACGAATCAGAGTAAAATCTGATTTCTTGTGCTAACTATTGAATGGCAAATCTCTGGAATTGATTTCTTCTGCCAAATATTTAATGAATCTGATTTCTCTCTCTCTCTTTATACGAGTTATATCCACTGGGGATCACTCGAGGAGGATTGACGACGTTCGTACGAGGAAGGGATGAAGTTTGTGACATGGAATTTGTTTGCTGAGGTCAGGTGTTTGTTGGGATTAGTAATGTTTGTTGGCGTGGGAGGGCGATCGAGAGCCTTGAAGTTGATCGTGAGTATAATCGACGGCTTGGAACTGCTAGACTTGGATATCGACGGTTTCGGCTGTGGGACTTGGTTTATCAATTTCTTATTGATTAAGGAGTGGACTAATAATTTGCTTGAAACATTGTTGGTCCATTCATTAGTGTTTGTTGGGATTAGTAATGTTTGTTGGTGTGGAAGGGCGATCGAGAGCCTCGAAGTTGATCGTGGGTATAATCGACGGCTTGGAACTGTTGGACTTGGATATCGACGGTTTTGGCTCTGGGACTTGGTTTACCAATTTCTTATTGGTTAAGGTGTATGTTAATAATTTTGTTGAAACATTGACGTGTGACGTTGTTTAGATTTGCTATGTGTTGCTAATGATTGAAACGTGAAGATGAGCTGACGTGGGTTTATTTAGTGTACTTGCATGAATCTCTGTGGAATTTTGTCTGTCAAGAGAGAGAGTGCTAGTGAATAGTGGGAAGAAATCTTGTATTTAATGCTCGACTGTGGGTGGATTTGACGGTGATGTTGTACGGGAGATCTTCTGCTCTAAATTTTTTGTTCAGTTTATTGATGTTTGTTTTGTCATTATTAATTGCTCTGCCATTTATCAAGCTGGCTAAGGGTTCCTGAAGTTGGGATTGGTAGCGTTCGCTGGTGTCGGAGGATGATCGACGGTGTTGTAGTTGTTGTAGGGGTTATCGACGGTCTTGAATTTGTTACACTTAGATATTTGTAGTTGCAACTCTGGTTGTCTGTTTATTGATTGGATATGCTTGCATCGTGTGCTATTCCTAGCCCTGGAAACTAGGCTGAATATGAACTGGTGTGGGTTAAGAGAGGGAATGTCTGCGGAGGGTAGGAAGAAATGTTGCATTCAATGTTCGGATGTACTTGGAAATCATGAGGATATATCCATGACATCACCGTAATTATTGTACCATCGTTCTTGACTATTATATTCCCTCCTTGTGTATTTGCAGGATTATCTCTGCCGTTTAAAAGTAAAATTGTATATATATACGTCTTGTTGACATTGACATTGTCCGTACATGTAAGCGATAAACTTTGTGTGGTGCCAAGATTGCCCTCGTGTCTCTGTGAAGTTGTGAAGTTGGATGGTTTTGTACAGGGTTGTTTTGGTCGTTCTGCATGCAATCAGTGGTGGATCCCGCATACTGTGATGTGCAGATGGTGTTGATTTTATTTTACTTTAATGGATTTTCTGACTTTCCATGTTTTCCTTCCATATCCTTTTTTCCCTTCTTTGGTTTGCTGTTTGGGTTTTGTGCAGGGTAGCGAAGGTTATGACATGGAATTTGTTTGCTGAGGTCAGGCAGATTTGATGGTGAGAATGTACAGAGGATCTTCTGCTATTACTTTGTTGCTCCGTTCATTTGTGTTTTGCTGGGATTAGTAATGTTTGTTGGCGTGGGAGGGTGATCGAGAGCCTTGAAGTTGATCATGAGGACAATCGACAGCTTGGAATTGTTGAACTTGGATATCGACGGTTCCAGCAGTGTGATTTGGTTTTCCAATTTCTTATTGGTTAAGGAGTGTGTTAATAATTTCCTTGAAACATTAATGTGTGAAGTTGTTTAGATTTGCTATGTGTTGCTAATGATTGAGACATGAAGATGAGCTGGTGTGGGAGGATGATTGACGGTCCTGTAGTTGTTGTGGGGGTTATCGACGGTCTTGAATTTGTTGCATTTGGATATTTGTAGTTGCAGCTCTGGTTGGTTGTTTATTGACTGGATGTACTTGCATCGTGTGCTGTTCCTAGCGCTGGAGACTAAGCTGAATACGAACTGGTGTGGGTTAACAGAGGGAATGTTTGGGGAGGGTAGGAAGAGATGTTGCGTTTAATGCTCGAATGTACTTGGAAATCTTGAGGTGATATCCATGACATCACTGTAATTATTGTACCATCATTCTTGAATATTATATTCCCTCCCTGAGTATTTGCAGGAATACATCTGCCATTTTAGTCTACTTCTATTGGTTGGCATTGGTTGGTATGTCACAGCCAATATAGCCAATATGTTGTGCTTATTTACAGATCTAGCCAACTTTGGAACGGGTTTATAGCGCACCAAACTTATATATAAATATTGGTTTCTAGGTTCCCTGGTTGGGATGAGTTTATCAAGAGGTTAGCGATGATGCAGGGACAGAGCGTTTCCGATGGTAGCAGGCGGCCATGGTACGTTACACGAATACCAACCTTACCTGAGGAAGGAAGGTTGCCTCCTACTGCAGCAGGCGAAGGTTCGATTTGGGCTCTTTACCGGCAACTTAAGCTAGAATTATGCGCTAACCCATGGCCATTTTTTTTTTACTTGCCCTTCTGTAGCTCAGGTATGGCAAAGTGCTAGGCTGAAATGTGGTGTGGTCTATCATGGATGGGGGGCGCTAGTATGGGTTTTTTAGGGAAGAATCCCAACTTTGCAGATAATCACAGGGTGTGTCTGGACTGGAGTAGCCCTTTGTATGTCATAAAGTATGCTTTGTAAGCCCATTATAGGTGTGCTTGGTTGTGCCTTATTTTATGAGCAGAGGTAGTTTTGTTCAGCTAGCTTTTTCTACACATGTGCAAAGCTGCAGGAAACAACAACAGTAAAACAACACCAATTGTAGCAACCATTAGCACCAGAAAACAGAAAACCAGAAACAGAACAACACCAAAGTACCAAATAATAAGGACTATACTTTAATAAATGACATCAACCAATTTCCTCCTTTAGTAGTATTGTACTCGGAAAAAATACCTGACATCAACCAGAAAATAAGTTAACAGATCATGCTATACTAAGGACTATCTTTTCAAAGGAAATTGAAAGTGATGGATAATTCTTAGCTATCACAACATCCAGAAAAAACTAATACCCAATGAAATACTGAGTAAGGACTAAATTTTGAAGCTCATCAACTGATCAAAGACATAAAGTCGTTTTTTTTCCCACCGAATCAAAATGAAATGAAAATAGTCATACTTAATCCTTACAAATATGGGAATAGTGTAGGAATTTAGGATTATCACTTAAGATTCTACATGATCCTCAAGATTAGTAAAGGATGAATTAATAGGACAGAGATGAATGTTCTAATACCATTTGAGGTACAAATAGGCAAAACTCATAATGAAAAAGGAAGCGCCCAAACATGCCCTGGTCCTTTTATTTGTTTGTTTATGTTTATGTCTTGGGGGAATACTAATCTTCCTTATTGTTCCGCACATCATGCGACAATACACATCTAAACATGAGTGTGTAAGGTACCAACTATTTGACTACCCACAAGAGATAATGGTGCAGAATAAGATATATGCATTTAGCAAACAATAGAACTAACCAATTGAACAAAATCGTAGAACACAATTCACCCCTACAGGCGATACTTATATATTTGTTCAAGGAGAAGGTCTGAAAACATGCATAAATAGTAGTCGTTTTGAAGTGGGAAGCTAAATGGCAATGCAATAAGTGCCCTCCTTTACAAGACTCCAAAGGGTGGATAGATTGGGACCAATCATCTCACTTCATCTAGAAAGTTTGAATACCCTTATATCAGGATGAGATGTAGCACAAATTAATGGGACTCTAGTGGTAGATTGTTTTTAATCCAAATGCACTTCAATTGAAAATCTCATTAGTCGTCCTACAAATTTGGTTCCGTTCAAATTCTTGGTGGATCCACAATTTTAAGACATCAATTTGACTTACATGTATTCATAGGCAAAACACATTCTCTGCTGCTCAAATTATCAAAATCACCAGAGGTGAACATAGCTAGTCCAAGACAAAAGTGACGTGCATGTGTTGCAGGATTGCTGCCATTAGCATTCTCCAATAAAATTTTGTTGTCTGTACAACATTCCTCAACAACAGCTTCAATGTCCTCAATTGAGAATGAGACTTCCAGCTCCAATTTGCTAGTTTCTGAAATTTGTCTTTGAAATACACCACCCAGGTCAGGTCTTCTCCAAACCAACCCCTTAAATATGTTCTGAAAATGTTGGACGGCATACCGTCTAAGTTTGCCTGGATCATCATACACCATCTCTTCAGATTCAATAGAGCCAAGCAAATTCCTTCTAAATCTGTTCTTGGCCTCAGGTTGAAAGTGTTTTGTGTTCTATTAGCAAGCCTCAACCAATTACTTCTAGCCTGTTGTCTCCAATAACTTTCCCCCACTTTATCCACTGCCCAGAAGTCCTGCCTGCACTTGTTTCTCTCAAATTTTCTCCTACAGTTGAAGGTCTCAATTCTGCAATCAAACCAAATTGGTTTAAGCTGGCCATCAATGTATCCCTTTTAGTTGTCAAGTTTCCAAACTCTGATACATTCCACACCTTCAGTCTTGCTTTCACCTCCTTTAACTTCTTCACTGCCAAATACCAAGCCTCCTTCACAATCTGCATGCATCTAGGATGAGAGAGCCAAGCATTCACAAGTTGAATGGCTTAGGAACCCAAGCAACCCCACCACCCCCGAAGACCACGTTAAATTGATCCAGCCATTGTTGAGACTTGAGATAGTAAGAACCTGTCTAGTCTGCTTTGGAACTTCTCCTATCACATGTGGTGTGTCCAAATTCTTTTATAGTGCTTGGAGGAACCACTAATCCCGATTGGAGAAAAGTCTTCAGGAGGCTAAATTGTGCCATTTTCATTTTAGATAAAGTTGACCTCATACCGAAAATGAGGTAAGTGATACACTTGTGTTGCGGGCGCCCACATTGCTACTATTAGCATTCTTCTATAAAATTTTGTTATTAATGTTTTTCTAAGTCATTGGCATGATTATATAACGCAAGTTGAATACCCAGTACATTAAATAAACTTATTCTGTCCTACTGACATAAAATATAGGAAGCTGAAAACCCAATTGAGTGGAGACAAAAAAAACACTTTCTTGAATCTAGGCAGCATTGTTTGTTGTCCTGTAAAAGAAAGTGGAGTCCTGGTCATTAGTATTGGCAAAAGTTGTTTCTACCTCTTATTTCTAGTTCATTTCTTGTTTTGGCAACAAAAAACCTGCCGATTCTACGTTCTTATACAACTTGAGACTTATTTATCAGAATGTCATGACATCAATTTCCTCTTAGGAATTAAATCAAACAAGTGGTAGGATGAAAGGATTGTCCTCTATAAAGAATAATCTCCGTGACCAATAATGAGAAAGGATGTAATTGCACTTGCCCAAAAAACAAGCAAACACAAATAATCTCACAAACCGTGAACTGTGAAAGAAAATCACAACGTGAAGATTGAATATAGCTATAAAAAGTAGGGACATGTGCATCATGAAATTTGAGCTCAACAAGTAAAGACCGCATGTGGAGACAAAAAATTATGGAAATCAAAAAATTGCCCATTACCTGTGGAGAAGAAGATTTGGGATGTATATCAAGAAGTGTCTAGCTTGTTTTTTCTCGCAAATACTCCAACAAACATAAAGGAAGATATCAAAGCCATTTTGGGCGAATGAAGGAGATGGAGGGCAAAGAGAAGTACTCAGGCCTAACAGCCTTTTGGGGGATCAAAGAAGGACTCAATGGCTTTTATTAGATATTAAATCAGAGGGAAAATCCAAGCATGGACAAGCAAACAAAATCTGTGCTCCAATTGATTCCCAGTTAGGCTTTAATCACTTCTAACTTTATCTTGACCAGACAATTTTATTTTACGAATACTTTCAAACAAATGATTTCCACACCCATACGTACGTTATAGGTTTTTTTTTTTTTTTGATCAGATACATACGTTATAGGTTGACAACCATTTTTTGTCTTTGCAATATGAAACTACAAATTAATTATTTCTTATTCGTTAATTCTTGAGGATGATTCTATATAAAATCTGAAAAGATTCACTATAACACTAATTTTGCACGCTCCGAATTAAAATTTAATCTTCTCTTAAATACCCTCGTATAAATTCACACTTGAAAAATACATAATTAGTATCTATGTTCAACTAAAATCATCCTTATTCACTAATTCACGCATAAAAAAGCAGCCAGTGGGGATGGAGACGGAGCTAGAGGATTTGGGGTGGTTTGAGAGGTGGTGCCCGCTCCCTCCCAGCACCGCAAAGGATAATCCTAGCTGAAAACGAGAGAGGACAGGATGAAATGAGAAAATCTCTGTTATGGTGTAGGCTATGAAAGTTCGGAGCCGAAATGTGGGAGTCTGGGTTCCTGTGATTAACAATTAGAGGAGAAATAATGGGGGGTTAGGGAGTTATAATCGACCTTTGTTCACATTTTTCATTGACAACTTGACAGAGGAGGGTGATCAAGGTTGGCTCAGGAAAACTTTCTCTAATTACGGCGTTGTCAAAGATGCTTTCATTCCCCATCGAAAAATGATTGGCTCTTATGCAGTGCAGTGGGGTTGCTTCACAAACCGATTCCTTAGAAGACTTTAAACAGGAATTCCATAAAGAGCAGGGGCCAAATGCCATTGATATGGGTGGAATAACAATCCCCTTTACCAACCCTAATGGGGATATGAGGAATGTTTCAATCAAAGAGCAATGGCTCAAAAAGTGGTTTGATTCGGTAAAGCCTTTGGAATGGAGATGAGGCGAGTTTGGAAAGGTTAGCTTGGATCAACTGTTTTGGAATCCCTCTTAATGCTTGGTGCATGAGTACTTTCAAAAGGACAGGGGAAATTTAGGGTCATCACATTTCAGTGAAGGAAGATACTGCGAATTACAATTCTTTTGTCAAAGGGAGGTTATTGATTGTCAATAGAAACGTCCAGCCTTCAGAGCTCTTTTATCTTATATAGATGATGGAGGTTAATCCATCAGATCCAATGGTGCGAGTGTTAGTTAGGCCCACCTGTGAAATAGTCATCCTCGGGAAACCACACGAAAAACGGGTAGAACACCTGGTAGAGAGACTCAATCCTGCTAGTTTGATACCTCACTGCTTCTATCTCTCTGTCTCACAGGCCTATGACAGGCAAGACTAAACAAACCTTCATTCACTCGGCTCGGTCAATCCATTCCTCTAAGGCCGGTGAGCCAATTAAGTGTTTCAGGTACGACAAGTCCATTCAATGATCATTCTTCCCATTACAATAGGCCCCGACATGAGAATTTCAATAGGGAAGGTGACGGCAGTGAATGAGAAAGATCGAATCTCAGGCTAGGTTGTAAGCGTAAGCTAAGTTTATCATTTGATCACTTGTTTGAGGCGGTTGTACCATCCCATCGGTCAAAGAAATGAGAATAATCAGCATGAAAATAGGCGCTTTAACGACATTCGAATAGAACGAATTGTTGCTCACTTAAGGCCGGTTTAAAGCGGGGGCTATCAACCGGATGCTAGCTTCAGGTTGCTTTTCCTTCGCACAGAAGAAGAAGTTCCATCCTCCTCTCTCTGCTCCAGCCAGTGATCCACTTCGAATAGAATTCAACGTTGTGCGCTAGGTTTCAAGGTCAGATAGGGCTTTGAAGATAGGGGTTGGCGGATAGAGAAACAATTCCCGATCTCCTATAGTAGTAGTGATTCCGTCAAGATATCGAGTAGTTCACATAGATCGATCATAGGCCTGCCTGTGCCTTCAGGCGAGAAAGAGTAGAAAGATAGGTTTTCCATCGATTAGTCAAGCAAAGCTAACCGAAGTGAAGGTATTCATTCAAGCAGTAATGGCATACCGATACAAAAAGATCTCCTTCCGACGGAGCAGATAGAGAAAATAAGGTTGTTCCCGGGCGAAAGCTTATTAGCTTATTATGTCTATTCCTCTTCTTCGATAGCTTTGCAGAGGAGAAAGACTGATCTTCTTATCCCCTTACCTGTCTTTGACTGAAGTCGGGCATTTCCTTCTCTTCTTTGATCGTCGTTGCTCACGAGCCAGTTAAGATAGAATATTTTATATGAATAGGAGTCAGTGTTCAAGGCAGAAGAAGAAAAGAAGTCAAGCAGTCAAGGCAGGACGGAGTGAACCAATCTCAGTCAACGGGACTCACAACGATCCAATAGAACGAGAAATTGTTAGTTTGGTAAGCTGGTATAGAATCATCAAATCTTGGAAGGAGGGGGACTCTTCTTTCTTCCACTGTCGGATTCGGTGCTGTAGAGGAACTGCTTCAACGATTGAGATATGGTATCGACCTGTACGATCAGTCTGCTTCTCCTGTTTTGAGATATGGTATCGACCAGGTATTTACATATTATATACACGTTTTTTCACTCATGCCCTCCTAGAAAAGATTTTCCACCTTTCTCTACTAGAAAAAATGGGCTTGTCTGGATGAATGCTGTGTCGGAAGCCGTGATTACATAGTAACTTCCGCCCACAGTGCTGTTACGACGGCAGGTCACCGGGAGTGAAGTCAACTCGGCTCCTGATGTAGCATTCATTCGGACCATTCGACGTTTGATTCTTTCTATCAGGGATACCGATGGCTCTGTGAGAGGGCAAAGCTACCAAGGTGGTTTCCCATGACGGGTTACCCGGTTCAAGGCTTTGTCTTACTAGATCATCTATTGGTAGCAATGATCGAGAGATCAGGCGTAGAATGCATCAGGATGGGAACGAGTGTTTATTATTATTTCGAATATGACAGCATGTCTTTGTCAATAGAATGTAATGTATTGAATTCTCAATAATGTCTTTCTAGCGGAAGTGTTCACGTAGGTCGCTTCTATAGCTCAATCCAAGAGTAATCAACGGAGATAGAGTCCAGCGGTTCAACCAACGCTTCTAAGGAGAGCGGGGCAAGCAAGAAAGCAGGCAAAGTCATTGAGCCTATTCTATTCCGAAAGTTCCACACATAGAATGCCGTCGGCTCTCCTACTTTCGCTGCTACAATTGCTTTAGCGCGAGCAGCAAGGAAAGGGCAGTCAGTGCGAAAAGGGAAGGTCATGACAGAAGGGAGATAGACCTCCTATAAACATGACTCTCTTTTGAGGTAACTTGCTGACTCTGATATGATTAGTTCCGTGGGCTAGTAAGATCACTATTGAGGTGAGGTTGCGAAGTAAATCTTTCACTATTCAGGAGTAAGGGAAATAAAATGCGATCTAAGCAAGACGCCCTGGAATTCAATTCCATTCCGTAGGGAAGGAGAACCTACTGAATAAGTCTCCAATCAATCGTAGGCGGGTGAGAAACTTATTGGATTTTCCTGTTTAATTTAGTGTTCATTGTCGAATCGGACGCTTAACCCCCGCCCCCAACTACGGGGGAAGTCACACTTTCACTTCCTGCCGGCCTCACATCGATCGTTCTGTCCACTGAACTCATCAATCAACCTTGACCTTGACTCTCACTACGTACTCCAACTCTATCTATTAGAAGTTTCAGGCTGAGGTGAGCTACTTCTTTTCTTTCTTTTTTGAGCTCTCACCTTGAGCCGATCTTTTTGAAGGGATTGTGACTTCTCAGCTTGAGCTTTCAATCGAATTTCCATTGATGGACTAGTGGACTCATTGGACTCTTCTATCTAAGCTTGAGCCCGAAGCGAGTTAAACTCGTCCTTCATTTCATACCTCAGTCCGGTGCCTATGGGTTCTAGCCCCATGACCTTTCCGTATTCGATTCAATCCTATTTTCGCCTTGAATAGTGTTGGAAATTTATTATTTTAATATTAAATTTATGTACATTTTTTGGTACTAGACTTTATAAGTCACGTGTATATCTGTGTGAGAGGCTCTTATTTTAGCGGTTGTTTGAATATCTACGAGCAATCTAGAAGGAGCATATCTTTCATGTTTATCCATATCTAAGTAAATCTAGATAAAATCTAGAGCATATCTTTCATATCTATCCATATCTAAGTGGATTTAGTCATCAATGAATATATATGATTTGGATTCTTTCTTGCCTATATAAGGCTTGCATGAGTGAAGCAATCTAAGCTAAGAAAGCCAAGAGTAATACCAAGGCTTTTCCTAAACGCTTAACTTTTCATACTCAATTCCCCCTACCATCTTTGTTCTCTAAAAAACTAGTCGGTGAGTTTTTTTTTTAATATGTACGTGAGAATCTTGGGCAAACTGTAAGGGAGTTTTTTTTTTGTGGAGCTTTGGGTTCTTCTACTTGTGCAGAGTAGGTCCGAACCATACAATATTATTATCGGGCTGTTTATATCCTGGAGGGGACAAGTCAGAGATTTTCTACTACACTGGTTTGTTACCGTAGAGGGCTTGAATCTCCTTAAAGAGAGTGAGATTTCTGCGACTCAGCCTGTTAATTTGTCCATTGGAAAATTTATTTTTGGTGTAAACTTTTGCAATATCACCAACAATTTTAAGGAGATTCAAAAATGGATCAAACAGCTGAGAAACCCAATGAAAATGTTGGAGATCTCAACAAGCCTTTCAAGTTCAAGGGAGCTCACTTCAAGCGATGGAAAGGCAAGGTGCTCTTCTATATCAGTCTCCTCAAGGTGGCCTACATCCTAACTGAGAAGGATCCCAATAAAGTCTCCACCAATGGGATGACCGATGATGAAAAATATGCTCATCTTGAACAAGCTGAGCCGTATAATGCAGATGAGTATAATTGTCGGTATTATCTTCTAAATTGCCTTGTAGATCAATTTTATGATTATTATGATACTACTTACTCCACTGCAAAGAAAATTTGGAAAGCCTTGCAGAGCAAATATGATACTGAGGAAGCAGGTGCAAAGAAATATGCAGCTAGCCATTTTTTTCGCTATCAAATGATAGATGGTAAATCTGTTGTGGAGCAAGTGCAAGATTTCCAAATGATTGTGGCAGAGGTACAGTCTGAAGGCATCAAAATTGGGGACAATCTTGTGGTGGCAGGCATCATTGACAAATTACCACATTTGTGGAGGGAGTTCCAGAAATCAATGTGCCACAAGCAAAAAGAGACGTCCCTGGAAACTTTGACTACCCACATCTGAGTGGAGGAGAAGGCTAGAGGCCAAGATGCACTTATGACTCACGAGGGTAATGGACATTCCACCACAAAGTAAATTAAGTTTCCGCAAAAAATAACTTACCCAGAGGTCAGTTTCCAAAGAATGCTTATTTAAAGCCAAATAAGAAAAACTTCAAAAGAAAGGGTAAATCTCGCGGTGAAATGCAAATGAGAAAAAATAATTGGAACCAAAGACACCCTTCACAAGCACAACAAACTGGTGGGTGCTATGTCTGTGGCAAGAGTGGGCATATTGCTCGATTTTGCAAGTTTCAAAAAACACAGAATGCTCCACATGCTAATGTTACCGAGGAGCCTTTTGTGGCTATGATTACAGACATATATATGGTTCAATGTGTGGAAGGATGGTGGGCAGACTCTGGTGCCAACAGGCATGTTTGCTATGATAAAAATTGGTTCAAATCTTATACTCCCTTTGCAGAAGAAAAAATTGTGATGCTTGGTGACTCTAGTACTACCAAGGTGTTTGGGAGTGGCAAGGCTGATTTGAAGTTTACCTTTGGACGTGTGCTGACTCTGAAAGCTGTGCTTTACACACAATCCATGAGGAAGAATTTGATGTCCAGTTATCTACTCAACAAATCTGGCTTTAAGCAGACTATGGAATCTGATCAGTTTGTAATTACTAAAAAAGGAGTGTTTGTGGGTAAGGGATATGCATGTGATGGAATGTTCAAACTAAATATTGAGAATAATAAACCAGCTACTGTTTCTATTTACATGTTGTCTTCCTTAAATTTTTGGCATGCTAGACTATGTCATGTAAACAGTAAATATGTAGGAATCATGAGTAGTTTAGGATTAATTCCCAGACTGAAAAAAGATTTTGAGAAATGTGAAACATGCAGTAAAGCAAAAATCACAAGAAGGCCTCATAAAAGTGTTCAAAGAAATACCGAATTGTTAGAACTAATAATATGGATTTATGTGAGTTTGAAGGAATTTTAACTCATGGAGGAAATAGATATTTTATCACTTTTATTGATGACTATTCAAAATATACTCATGTATATTGTGTAAAACATAAAAGTGATGCATTTGACAAATTTAAAGAATTCCTCCAAGAAGTTGAAAATCAATTCGGTAGAAAGATTAAAAGAATTAGAAGTGATAGAGGCCGTGAGTATAAATCTTTTGGATTTAACTCTTTTGCTCAGTCTTTGGGAATTATACATGAAGTTACTCCACAGTATTCACCTGAGTCTAATGGTGTGGCTGAAAGAAAAAAATAGAACATTAATTGACTTGACCAATGCCATGCTTATTGAAGCAGGCGCCCCCTCAAATCTCTGGGGAAAAGCAGTTTTAACGGCTTGTCATGTGATAAATAGAGTGCCGCACAAAAAGACTAAAATTACGCTTTTGAATTGTGGAAAGGTCATAAGCCAAATTTGGGATATTTGTGAGTTTGGGGGTTGTTTGGCCTTTGTGAGGCTTTCAGACCCTAAAAGACCCAAACTAGGTGTTAGAGCTACCACTTATGCTTTTCTTGGATATGCAAAAAACAGTACAACCTATAAATTTTTTGATATGGAAAATAAAATTATCTTTGAATCAGGTGATGTAATCTTTCATGAAGAAAAATTCCCTTTTAAACTTAAAAATGGCGGGGGTCAAGAATCTAGAGAATTGGTTTTACCTGAGCCTAGTTCTTCAACTCCTAATTTACAAAATCAAGAGAATCTTGAATTTGAACCTTGAAGGAGTAAAAGAGCTAGAGTTGAAAAAGATTTTGGCCCCGACTATCTTATTTTTAATGTGGAGGATACTTCACTCAATTTACAAGAGACTTCGACATCACCCGATGCTGTTTTTTGGAAAGAGGCTGTTAATGATGAGATAGAATCACTAATTGTTAGGACCACTGGTCACGGTCTCTCTATGTTGGCAAATTCCAAGACAAAAACACATTTATTTGTATCCCCATCTATCGAGTTGTATTTTATTTATTTTTGTTTCTAGAGTGTCTGGTTAGAAAGTGGAAGGAAATCAATATTATGTAATTGAGAGTGAGTGTTTCGTACAGGTAGAAAAGGAAAGAATTGTTCTCGTGAGAAAAGAAATAGGTGCTCATGGAAAGACTTGCTGGACATGGTAAGGATTTGCTACAGATGGAAACGATCTTTCAGTAATTGCAAGGTGCAGTAATTTATCAAAGCAATCTATTAAGGCATGAGATTTTTTAATTGCCGAGGATATTGTAATTATTTAAGGACGATGGGTTAGAAAATAATTAAGGTGAGAGAGAGCTGCCATCAAAGGTTTCAAAAACCCACATCATCTGAATATATAAAAGACGATCAGCTCTTGGGTTTTTTCTGTGCACCTCGGAAACTAATAACGTCATGCTCTAAAAGATTAACTTCAAGGGGTTTTCATCTACATCTACAATCGGTTCCTAATCTAAGCCCTTTCGTGGAGTTCGAAAGGCATCTTTGGAAGGCTCGTGGATTCGAGGCAGTGGCGGTCAAGCATTCAGAGAGGTGTGCGTGGATTCGGCAAGAGCGTCTAGGTTTAGGTTTGTGGAGTTCAAACTTATCGTAAGAGTTCTTGTAACCTCGTGTTTAGTAGTGCTTGATTTCTTCCCGTGGTTTTTTCCCGTTTAGGGTTTTCCACGTATATCTGGTGTTCTTCATTTCTATTATTGCTTGATTATTCAGTTGGCAGCAAAATAGAAATTTCAATTGGTATTAGAGCGGGTCGCTCGTAATATTAGGGTTTATTCCTAGAGCGGATCCTAATTTTATTTATTTGCTATTATGGAAACCCCTAATAACTCTGCTATTGCGAAACCTCCTCTTTTAGATGGGTCTAATTATGCATATTGGAAAGCTAAGATGAAGGCTTATTTGAAATCTCAGAACAATCGTGTCTGGCTCTCGGTTGTTAATGGCTATACTGAGCCTACCACAACTGTGGAAGGTAAAATTGTCCGGAAGCCTGATGAGTCTTGGGATAACACTGATCACATGAAAGCAACTCATAATTCATGGCCCTTAATGCTATTTTTGGTTGTGTGTCTATATCTGAGTTTCAACGTATTTCAACTTGTGAAATAGCTAAGGATGCTTGGGATATTTTATCCATCACTCATGAGGGGAATAGTCAAGTGAGACAACAAAAACTTCAAAGTATTATCACTGATTTTGAGATGATACGGATGAGTGACAATGAGACCTTTGGTGATTTTTATGCGAGGTTGAGTGAAATTGTGAACTCAAGCTTTAACTTAGGTGAGCCTATTTCTCAGGAGAAAATAGTTACGAAAATCATGCGTTCTTTACCAAAGAGGTTTATTACTATAGTTGAAGTCCTTGAATGTTTGCCTAATTTTGATTCCATGAAGGTTGAGGAAATTGTAGGTCATTTCTTAACTTTTGAAACCAAATTGTCATAATACGGATCTCAGAAAGAGAAGAACAAAAACGAGGAAAAATCTTTGGCTTTTTCTAGTTTTAAGGTCTCGGATAGTGATGACGATGAATTAGACCACAAGGAAATGGCTTTATTTGTTAAAAAATTTGGAAAGTTTTTTAAAAAGAATAAAACCTTTGGTCCTAATTCGAAAGATAAGAATGGTAGGTCTTCCAAGGGTAAAGAGAGGAAAGAGAGCAAATCATCGGGTCCCCAGTGTTACGTGTGCATGGGGTTTGGTCATATTGCCCAAGAGTGTGCTAACAAACAGAAAAATAAATCCTATACTGTCAAAACTTGGGATGATAGTGACTCTGGTGAAGAAGAAAATTGTGAGGGAAGCAGTAAAGTCATGGCTTTAGGAGCTTCTGTGCATCCCCATGTGAGTGAGTCTCAGTTAGGAAATGAGAGAGTGAATGATGAGTATTTGAGCAACAGCGAGAGTGATGAGGAAGAGAGTTTGGAGAAAGCTTTCAATGAACTTTACATAGAAAGTCTGAGGTTGACTAAGACTAACATTAAGCTATCTAGTGAAGTGAAGAATAGTGATGAATCCAATGTAAAACTCAAGCAAGAGCTTTTGGAAGCTCAGGCTCGGGTGAGTCAAGTTGAGAATAACCGAGATTCTTTGGTTAATGAACTTGTGGAGATTAAAAGCATGAATGTTAAACTTGGTATTGATTTGCATGCTTCTTTTGAATCTAACAAATTATTTGAATTAAAGGTAGCTAATTTGCAAGTTGAGCTTGATAAGGCCAATGCTACTTTTAAAAGAATGAATGCAGGTTCAAAAAAATTAGAAGAAATTCTTGATGTTCAAAGGCCAGCGAGTGATAAAAGAGGGATTGGTTTTTATAGAGCTTCATCCTCAAAACAATTTGAAGGTACAGTGAATGCGGTGCAACCTAAAGAGGTAACAAAAAAATCTCAAACTATAAATATTGCTAGGCATAGTGCTGAAAAACCTCATGACGTGAAGAAACCTAACACCCCTAAATTTATTCCGACATGTCTTTTTTGTGGTATAAAGGGTCACATTCGACCTAATTGCTTTCAATTTCACGGGTACCCCGATACTCTTCTTGAATATCAACATGTTAGTAAAAATGGGGGTAAGTATCATCGTTTTGGTTATGGTTTTGATAGAACGCAATGGCCTAGACATAGGATGCTTCACATGAAAAGAATATGTATGTGAATCCCAATCATTTGTATAAAACTATTAAAAAAGCAGAGAAGGTTAAGACTAGATATATATGGATGAGGAAGTCGGACTTGAGAGCTTATACGAATTTTATCAATGCCATAGATGACATTGGTTCAACCGGAGATGTTGACTTTGCCTTTTGAAGGCTTGCTCTTAATTAATTGCATCCAAAGTCTGGGTTGAATTTTTTTTTTAAATCTTGCTCCAAGATCTATGGTTTCTGCTGGGTTATTTATTTGTGTTGATTAGTTTCTTAGCATGTTTCATTATTATTATTATTATTATTTTTTAAAAAAATTTGGATTATCATTCTGCCTTATTAACTTAAAAAAATACAAAAATATTTTGTTTTTGTTATATAATAGAAAAACTAAAAAATATTTTCATTTTTTTTTTCTCTTCGAGTGTTAGCTGGGCATGATAGTCTTTGTTGCGGCGTAGTTGATTGTCATGAGTTTTTATGAGTATGAACATGTTAGACTTTTATTGTGCATACTCCATGATCCCTCCACAACGTGAGAAGTTTTGAAGGTTATATGGCATGATTTTTGACATTGTGATGCACACTTGCTCATAACTATAATGGATGGTTTCTTGATTTAGTGTCTTAGTTCTCATGAACTTGGCGTATATCTTGTGACCTACCTTTTGAGATTGACCTATGGCTACCATTCCCTTTGTGAGGATATCATTTTTATTTGCTCTTCTCTCCTAAAAGTACCTATTCGTTTATTCTCAACCTATCCGGGCATTCACTTAGTAGCCGGGCAATTGGAGTGAGGTATTCTCCCTCTAAGCGTTCGCGTCAAAAGGTGGATAGACCTTGTGAAGGTATGCTTGTTGGACCACTTGCTTAGTAACCGGGCAATTGGAGTGAAGTATTCTCCCTCTGAACGTTCACGTCAAACAGCAGTGGGGTAAGAAAGAAAGAAAGAAAAAGAAAAGAAAAAGGAGAACTTATTATAGTACTAAAGAAAGGGAAATGTGCTGTTGAGGGGGAGTTTTGTACTCTCTCATTTTCATTGAACCACATTGAGGACCTTGCTTGGTTTGACTTCTTGAGGGGGAGTCATCTTGATATGCCTATTGTTTATGAGAATATAGGTCCAAAATTGAGTTAACTTGATATTTTGGTCATTGAAACACACACACACAATTTCGTTTGTCAAAGATCATGGTGTGTTGCATTCTTAATGCCTTACTAGTGGTTTCATCACTGAGCATGTTATTTGATAGTCTTGATGTTCATTTTCATGGATTCTTATGGCATAATACTTGCTCAATGTTGATAGATTGCTCTTACTCTTACTCTCTCAAGATTTATTTTATTATTGGTTATGAACATCATTGCTTCTAGTGGATTTTTTTTTATTTTCCTACTTCTTCCTTTGTCATTCCGTGACAAAAAGGGGGAGTAATTTGTTGATTAACAGATTGTGCTTCTTTAGTGTTTCTACAGCTTTACAGGACTTGACCTCAATTTGTTAGGGGATAGTTTTTCTGTGTCGAGTGTGTTTTGTCATGGAAGTGCCAAAAGGAGAGATTGTTAGGACCACGGGTCACGATCTCTCTGTGTTGGCAAATTCCAAGACAAAAACACATTTATTTGTATCCCCATCTATCGAGTTGTATTTTATTTATTTTTGTTTCTAGAGTGTCTGTTTAGAGTGTCCAATAAAACTTGGAAATTAGTCGATTTACCACCGGGTTGTAAAACTATTGGGTGTAAATGGGTCCTACGTAAAAAGCTTAAACCGGATGGTTCTATTGATAAATATAAAGCAAGACTTCTTGCAAAAGGTTTTAAGCAACAAGATGATCTTGACTTTTTTGATACATTTTCTCCGGTTACTAGAGTAGCATCCATTAGACTGTTAATTATAGTGGCTGCAATTCATGATTTTAAAATTCATCAAATGGATGTGAAAACAGCTTTTTTAAATGGGGACCTAGATGAGGAAATTTACATGGATCACCCCAAGGGCTTTGTAGAGCCCGGCCAAGAAAGTAAAGTGTGTAAGTTGACTAAATCTCTATATGGCTTAAAGTAGGCGCCTAAATAGTGGCATGAGAAAATTGATTCCTGCATGATTGAAAATGGTTATAAGATAAATGAGTGTGATAAGTGCATTGATTATAAATCTTGTGAAAATTCACATGTTATTGTTAGCCTATATGTGGATGATTTACTGATCTTTGGCTCCAATGTGCATATTATTAATGAGACAAAAAATATGCTTAGTAGCCATTTTGATATGAAAGATCTTGATGAGGCTAATGTAATTTTTGGGATGAAAATTACAAAAATATGTGATGGTATTTTTCTCGATCAGTCGCACTATATTGAGAAAATTCTGAAAAAATACCATTTTGATAATTGCAAGCATGTTCTTACTCCTTTTGATCCTCATATGCATTTATTTCCTGTTAAAAATGACAAGGATATTGTTGATCAACAAGGATATGCGAGCATAATAGGGAGTTTATGTTATGCCACTGACTATACTTGACCTAACATTGCTTATGCAGCAGGAGTACTGAGCAGTTTTACTAGCAAGCCGAGTAGAGAACACTGGCTAGCCATTGAGCGAATAATGAGATATTTATCTGGTACCAAAAATTATGGCTTGTTTTACAAAAAGTATCCTGCAGTACTTAAAGCTTATCGTGATGGCGATTGGAATAATTTGTCAGGCGATTCACTCTCTACCACAGGATATATTTTTAATTTGGGTGGTGGTGCTATATGCTGGAAATCGAAAAAGCAATTTATTATTGTTGATTCTACTATGGAGGCTGAGCTAATAGCATTAGCATCAGTGAGTGAGGAGGCTAATTGGTTGAGAGATTTATTAAATGAAATCCCGTTTTAGGAAAAACCAATTCCTCCCGTGTTAAATTCATTGTGACAGCACCACTGCGATTGGTAGAGTACAAAACCGTTATTACAATGGTAAATCCAAACCTATCAAAAGAAAACACAGTACTGTGAGATCTTATTTGAGTAATGGCATCATAAATGTGACCTATGTGAGATCATGTGATAATCTTGCAGATCCATTAACCAAGGCCTTGACAAGAGAAAGAGTCTGGAATACATTGAGGGGGATGGGGCTAAAGCCATTTAATTCATGAGCCACGTATGAGGATACCTAACCCAGGGACCAGAGATCCTGTAAATGGGTTCAATGGGAAGAATGAATCATATGGTGGTCGTTTGAAAATGCACTGAAATTTTTTATTAAGTCCATTCCTATGATGTGAGTGCATTTATCCTGTAATGTTGTGGAGGTTGAGTTTTTTAAGAAACTCTTAATGAAATTCTGTAGCTCGTATGAGTGGGGTGTTAGAATTACAGGAGCACCCTTGATAGATTTCACCTATGTGAGCGTAGAGGTGGGGCCGCTTCCTATGAGAATTAGGCTTTTGTTCTCAAAGACGCTCATGAAAACTGGGATTAGCACAAGGCTGTAATGTGCTGGCTATTAAAGCTCATGTCAATACCTGGACTATTATGTGTGGGCAGTATTTTTTATTTCCCCTAAGCAGTCATAGTTCAAGTCGGAGACCACTATTGACTCTGGAGTAGAGATTACTGTTTTCACTAAGCGAAGGTTCAATGCAGAGCACACCTTCATGATGCATAATATCCCTCTTTGCCCAGGAGTCTCATTTAATATTAAAATAGGTGGGAGAATGTTGGAAATTTATTATTTTAATATTAAATTTTTGTACATTTTTTGGTGCTAGACTTTACAAGTCCCGTGTATATCTGTGTAAGAGGCTCTTATTTTAGTGGTTGTTTGAATATCTAAGAGCAATCTAGAAGGATCAATCTAGAAGGAGCATATCTTTCATGTTTATCCATATCTAAGTAAATCTAGATAAAATCTAGAGCATATCTTTCATATCTATCCATATCTAGAGCATATCTATCCATATCTAAGTGGATTTAGTCATTAATGAATAGATATGATTTGGATTCTTTCTTGCCTATATAAGGCTTGCTTGAGTGAAGCAATCTAAGCTAAGAAAGCCAAGAGTAATACCAGGGATTCTCCTAAACACTTAGCTTTTCATACTCAATTCTCCCTACCATCTTTGTTCTCTAAAAAGCTAGTTAGTGAGTTTTTTTTTTAATATGTACATGAGAATCTTGGGCAAACTATAAGGGCATATTTTTTGTGGAGCTTTGGGTTCTCCTACTTGTGCCGAGTAGATCCGAACCATACGATAAATTATCGGGCTGTTTATATCTTGGAGGGGACAAGTCAGAGATTTTTTACTGCATTGGTTTGTTACCGTAGAGGGCTTGAATCTCCTTAAAAAGAGCGAGATTTCCGCGACTCATCCTGTTAATTTGTCCATTATAAAATTTATTTTTGGTGTAAACTTTTGTAATATCACCAACAAATAGTAATAGTAAAGAAACGGGCTCCAGTAGCAAATGAAATGAATAACTTCGATTCAGCAAGGATCTTACCCCCCTTCGACTTCGGAATGATTTAAAGAACGATCTCCGCTCCCCTGCTTTCGAAGTTGTAGACTGGTCGAGTCAGCTTGAGCTTCGTTGCTAGTAGTGGTCTCAAAGTCAATAAGGTATTCAATATCGAAGAAATGAGCATTCGTTGCTTGGTAAGAAGGAAAGGGGGTTGGCGAAGAGCAAGAAAGACGAGACAGAGACTTTATACGTAATTAGAAAAGCGGTCTGGTACTAGAGCTATAGGCTTCAAAGCTATAACAATGGAGGTTGGGAATGACTATTTGTTACTCACCTTGGAGTATGCTGACCGAAGGCAAAGGTGCACTGCCTGCTATTCTCTTGATTTGAGCAGTAAGGTCAAGGATTACTTCTTTAAGAAGGCAGTCACCGGGAATGAACTAGAGGGAAGTCGAGGCGGATGAAGAGTGGAACGATCTGGAGATTAGAGGGTGCAGAACTTCTAAGCTTACGTTGAGATTCTCGAAGATATGGAAAGCGGTTCCTCCAAGCTTTATTACCTAAGCTGACACGCCGGAGTTGGTCAACAAGGAGTTCACAAGACCGGAGAAAGGGGTTGATCGAGAAAAGGATTGTCACTCTTCTTCTATGGAAATCCCAACCTCCCTCTTAGTAAGCAGTTTCTCATAGGTAATGATCGTGCACACAGGACCGATCATTTCCACAGTCTCAATGCTCCTAGTCTCTTGCACGACCACTACTTTTTTTTTTGAGAAAGTCGTTTTACTGACGGCAACACGAGAACTTGAAGAGGAGAGTTCTTTTCGCTAAGCCCTCTTCCTGGAAGCGTCCCGGTGAGCGTCGGAGAGGGGGCTGGTTCACCAGCCGCGGGAAGTCTGGCATCCGTCGCCAGATGAGTAAGAACTGCGCCCCTATTTGACTAAGGTCCTCTGCTTGGTTTTCATTGGCTGTGGATATGACAATATGCCTGGCGGATCAAGATCAGAATCAATATGAGGGCAGCAAGCAGAGGAGATCAGATACACGGACTTTAAAGAATAAATGAAGAAGAAGGGGCCTAAGCACGGCAGATGTCGTACACTTGATTCCCTCGTTGCTTTCCAGTACATTTACTCGACCCTTCCAGATCAAAGACTCTCCTGCTCCTGGTTCAGGAGCTAGACTTGTGATGCCTTTCGGCGGGGGGGGGGGGGGGGGGGGGGGGGGGGGGCTTTGGAGTTTAGGTTGAGGGAGGTCTAAAGCTACCGCTTTCTTTGCTCTCATCCCGTGAATCATGGGCAGGCACTCGAGTATCGGACGATTGAAGGGAGGAAACGACTGACCGTTTCTCTGCTCTGGGAGAATGGCCCCACCCGATTCTATAAACCTCGTTCAAGGGATTGCCCTAAACAAGCGAGAAAAGCCTGAATGTGGCCAAGATGAAAAAAGCACTCACTTGCTTGCCCCTTTTCAGTAGGGGTGGTTATGTTCCTTTGATCCTGCTAAAGACCAAAGAGTCTACCCTCTGGAATGAATTCTGCGACTACTCGATTTTCTCTTGTGCTTGCATTCCCTTCCGAAAAGCAATAGGAACTGACTGGACAACCTCTCGACCAGATCATTCCAGCGATTCCATGTTAGGAGGTTGACCTAAGAGTTTTGGATGGGAAATTCTATAAGAATTACCTGGCCGGGCGAAAACTTGAACTGCTTGTGAGGAGCTATAGGCAGAATCATGCTCAGAGGAGCAATGCTTAAAGGACTGAACAGGGAAGAAAGAAAGCATGCCGGAGGACACTACCCGACTAGGCAACCAGTTCAAAAAACTGTGGAGTATTTTTCACTCGTTGCACCCAAGTAAGCTTTGTTAGGGGAACTGGAATGCGACGTTTCTCGCTGAAGAAAAAGTGAACATGACGTAGACTTGCATCCCACCCGGAACAAAGTCTCAGATTCGGTCGAAGTTGGGCCTAATGACAAGTGTTCCCTCGTAACACAACATTCAGATGAAGATCTTGCCACTCAAACAAAGGATTTTTTATCGGGCGAGACAGGAGACCGAGGAACTGAACGGGCACAATTATGGAATTCTCGCTCGAATCCTCTCATTTGCCCACAGAACCAAACTTGAAGCATGAACGAACCCTTTTCACCGTCAATTTGGGTGGTAAGGTTGTCGACTCTCTTCTATGGCCGTGTTTCCCAGTTGTTCTTGATTAGTTTCCAAATGTCACAGGCGCGAAACTCAAGATAAAGATCATACTCATGCCAATTAGATACTTCCTCAGATAGAAGGAGAGGCAAAAGGACTTCGTTGCTTCTTGTCTGATAGCTCGATGCAACTGCGTTACTTTTTGGATGTTTAACCCTGAGGGATGTACCTAACTAAGCTTGCTCTATCCCTATAGGAAACAACAAGCTGGATGCTAGCCAAAAGCGGAGGATAGGAATACCTTTCCTTGCAGGCAAGGAAAGGTATGAGTTCCCAATGTGGAATTACTCAAGGTGTCCCAGAATGGATTCGGCTTCTATGCTTTAACTCAAAATAACAGATTGCCAACAACACTCGACATTGAGATGAAGCAGGAGCCACCCTGGTTTCCTGATACAGATACCTGTTCAGATAACCAGACCGTTGCAGAGGTAACTTTAGAAGAATACATCGATCCTTTCATAATGCAGCGAATGAGGGAAATGGCAATGGAGCAGATGAAATAAATGGCATTTCAACACAACCAGTCTCGCTTGCCCATTAGAAAGCGGAAGGAAGTGTAAACTGTTCGAACAGTAGGTACTTAGCAACGGAAGTAGGAGGAGATCGAGCTAGCCTTAATAGAAGTAGGGCTATGTTGCTCCCGCTCAGGAAAGAAGATGGGGGCAAGTCAATGAAAGTCAGGTTTTTCACCGATTCATGATCAACTTCGAATCCAATGGAAGGACTTCTAGGTTCAGACAAGGTTGCTCTGCTTCGCAACCAGTGTTGTGTTTCAAGTGCCAATCCCAAGCTCTCCAATGGCAGCATTCCAAGCAACCCTAACCAGCAGCAAAGCGCTTCCTCGAAGGCAAAGAAAGTAAGCACTGTAGATAGATATAGTGTAAGCAAGCAAGGGGGCGAAGCGGTAAGCAAAGATCAATTGAGAATATAAGGATAGGTTGTAAGCTACGAATCACGAGTTATGGGTTCCGCTATTTCTTCCCTTTCACTTATTGAGCAGGATTCTTTCCCTTCAAACCTGCCTGTGCTCAAGACATGTAGAAATAGGGTGGTTAGGGAGGGTCGATCCATCAACGGATCCAACAACAGATCAATCCTCACTCAAGCAATCCCTCTTTACTAATAAGGGAAAGAAAATAGTGTATGACTAAGATCTGTCTTTTGATGCGGGAAAATGAGGCAAAGAAGCCTTAAATTATATAGAATGGGCAGGCTCTTATGATTAGTAAGAGGAAGGTAAGTTTACACTCTTACGATCGGAAGCGAAAAATGACTTAACCTATCGACTTTCTCAGAGGAAGGAAAACGAAAGCTCCAAGGAAGCCCTTTCAGATAGTAGCTAACCGGGTAATTTGATCTTTTGGGAATGGGGGATTGGGATATGGATCACTCCGACTAGGTAAACTCAGTCACCTGTTCCCACCCCTCTGAAATAGGATCGGAGTAAACAAGATCAACCGATTCAATCGTTGGGTGAGGATACTGAATCTCACTGTGGCCAGTTACAAATGAACTGAATCAAGGGAAATAACAGGACAGATACCACCTACTTACCTAATTATGCTTAAACGCTAGCTAGAAACATTTTCCCTTTAGAGGGACCTTCGCTATCAAGCAACAACTGGAAATGAGTAAACCTAGGAAGCTACTGACACTCAAAGCTCCTAACTACTTAGGATCTAGAGAACAATAGAGAATACCACTAGAAAGGAATGTTGTCTAGGCTGATGTCGCTAACAGTCGGTCTTGCTCGCATAACCCAGAGCAGGTACGAGACTGAAATCGAATGTCTGTCTTTCTTTATTTGATGAGTGAAGCAAACAATAACCAATGCCCTTACTTTTATTGGACATCTGACTGGGCAGGAGATCCTTTCTATCCGTAAGAGGTCCTTACTTCTTAGTTGATTGAGTTCCTGTAGCTAGGAGAGTTCCTGTATTTCTAGTCCTGATCTTTCATGCCAGGTACGACTAGAGCTGGTACGAGATTTCGAAAGTCTGTCTTTCACATTCAGAGACGGTGACCACATTGCAACTCCGTTAGCCCCTTTCTCTTCCAGCTTCGTAGGCTTAAAGCCTTCAATTCTGCTTTCGAGAAGTGCTTCTTTCTTTCTTTTCAAAACAAAACAGGAATGTGCCAAGGGTGTAAGCTCTCTTCTTTCTTTTCTCCCGAGTTAGTCATTTCCGGACAATACAAAAGGGAAAAGGTCATTACCAGATGAGTCAGGCCAGGAGGTTACCAAGCTTCCAGCCTATGGGTATTACCCCATCGACGCCTGAAACCAATCAATCGGTGCAGTTCCTTTCTTTCCAGGTAAGCTAAGTCATAGCAGGAGCGATCTTTCTGTAGGTAAGTCTACCCTTTCAGTGAAAGAAGGAAGGAGTCAAGGTATGACCTATTTTCAAAAGTTTGAATCGAGTTGCTAGAGTGACTTTTTCTTGGAGCCTTAACGGAACTAAGGGTTTTGCCGGTCTTGGCATGAACTGCTCGATACAAGGACGGTGACGATCTTTCATTGAAGTCGAATCTCTCTTCCTCTTGTTGCTAACATCACTGTAGGTGAGTTGTGTCAGGAACACCCTTTCTTGAACAATACGTTTTCTGTAATGATGGGGGTCTCCCCGGAAACCAATAGGGAAGTCACTAGCTCACTTGCTTCTTTGGTTAAAAGGCTAACCCTCGAACTCTTCTATTGTCTTGTACTTCCTCTAGCAGCCTAGCTGCACCCCGTCAATCCATCGTAGCCCACCCCATCTACCTATTGTCAGAGATCAATTGTTGCTCCCTCTCTCAGGATTGCAATCCGTATCGAGTCGGGAAGGAATGAGTAATGGGTCAGGCATCGGTCCTCTTGGATCCGGTAGGAGCGGGAAAGCATCTGGTCCCATATCCCACTTCCTTCACGGGAAAGGAACAGAGTCACTCGCCCTACTTCTAAGGATAAATAGAAAAGGTTGGAGAGGAACGGAGCTAGGGGTCTCACCCCAGCATTCAATATCCCCTGCCCGACGCCATACTCAGTAACCGTAGCTTTGTTGCACCGCTCACTGCTACTTTAGCCCCCGTTCACTTCCCCCCATATTTATTGAGTTCGACCTGTTGTTAATGTTGTAGTAGTAGAGAGATGTTGGCATCATGACCTGTTGTTCCGGATCATTGAATACGGAATCGACTACCAGATTCTCATTCGTTATAGCGTGCTTCTCCACTCGCCATGCCATGTTCTCATTCGGTCACACTACCACTAGAATAGTCAACTTAATCGTCGAACCGCCCGGTCCTATCTATCATACCATTCAACTCTATCTTATCCTTCTACCCTATCCGCCCTCCTCAACTCTTCTCACATTTCAACAATAGAATTAACAGGGAAAACAAGATCAGGAACTATACTGACATGCAATTTCAGATACAGAGGAATTAAAACTATAACTATAAGGCCATTGTTCCTTAAGGCAAAAGTAGAAATCCTGGGCATGCAATCTCAGTAGGAAACTTCCCACATGAACTGATGAACAACAATTACACATAATTAACACTTAAGATACTTTAAAGAAACAAGGTTCTCGATTGGCAATTGGATCAGCATATTGCGGAGGTACCATTATTGGAGGGCATTAATAGTCCTGGATAGTGGACACAAAGGCACACGTGTTTTAGTTGACTTGCTCAGACTCATCTTTGCGCTACATGAGCTGAATGGAACCAAACGGAAAGAGCAAGAGAAACGAAAACGTTATGAGAAAAAAAAAGTAATGGAGATTTATTACGAGGTGAAAGATAGTAGGGTACACACCTTTGGCTTCCATGTCGCAAAATCTTTTTAAACTTCCTTATGTTTCTAACCCCAAGTATTTTTTTATGTTACACAGTTTGCTCACAACGGTTCCCATCTCCATGCGGTCTCTTGGCAATTCTGATGAACATGCAACTCCAATTGTCAGAATGGAAACCATGCAATCGTTTATCCAACTTCCATTGTTGTGCTCCAGTTGGATGGAGGGATCGACTACATCCATCACTTGGTCTGGCAAAGCATTCTTAATGAAGTTATGAAGATTTAGATGATCTTTAAACAGTTTGTCAGTTGGTCTTTTGCCAGTAAACATCTCCAATAGAAGAATGCCAAAGCTATATACATCCCCAATGGTGGAAGCCATGTCACCCACACCATACTCTGCACATTGATTCAATTGTTAGTGTATTTCAGTCTGGAAACTGAAATAGGATTGCTTTACACTTCTCATTCTTATAGAAAATCCATGCAATAATGTATAACACCAGATGGTATTTATGGATATATGCTACTGAATATGGTTGTCATTGATTAGGGAGAACTTAAGACACTTTAAAGATAGCCACTATCAAATCTGTGTGGAAATGTCTTATAGGACAATCTAATCTAGTCGACCATGAGAATGCACAGTACTATAACATTAAGGATGTTAGAATATATATAGAAGGGCATGGAGTTTGTATTGGCAAATGCTTCAAACGAAAGGACAAAAAAATGTAGGGGTCCAGTAGTTTACACAAAGCCAAGAGCTTTATAGCTTAAATTTTACAATTGATTGAAGAATTTGTACCTGGAGCAATGTAGCCTATTGTTCCCCTTATTGCACTTGAATTGCTTTGATGTTGTGGTACATCTGTTGAGATTGCAGAAATAATTTTTGCGAAACCGAAATCTCCAACGTGGGCAGCCATTGTATCATCCCAAAGGACATTACTAGCTTTCAGATCACCATGAATGATTGTCGACTCACAACCACAATGAAGATACTCAAGTGCAGAAGCAACATCAATAGAAATGTCCAGCCTCTGGCTCACTTTTAGGTACTCGTGCTCTGCAACTCCATTTTGATGCAGCCATCCATCTAATGTTCCACTGGCCATGAATTCATATACTATAGCTTTGAATTCATTACCATGGAAGTCTATGCTAGAACATGCACTTAATACCTTCAAAAGATTTCGATGCCTTATGGTTTGAACTTTGAAGTGCTTTGCATTCTAACATAAAGCTCCCCTAAGCTGAAGATTGAGAACTTTCACTGCCACAACAATCTGGTCTTTTTCAAGGATCCCTTTGTATACAGAACCATAATTCCCAATGCCTACTACATTAGACTCTCAGAATCCATTGGTGGCTTTGAGAAGATCTGCATAAGAAACTTGCAAAATTTGGTGTTTGAACGATGGCATGGAAGAGGCCTCCTTCCTTGAGACGCGTTGTAGGCGACAAAACATAAATCAAGCTAGCTATCAAGGTTGAACACATCACAAGAGCAACCACCACTATTAATATAATCTTTGTCTTGTGAGATAGCTTGTTTGTGTCTGAATTTGAGTATGGACAAGGAGGAAGATATAAGTCTGCAACACCTCCATATAGATCATCCATTCCAACAATTGAAATCGCGCTGGCATTTCGAAAGACTCCTTGTATTGGAACTTTTCCATGCAGCATGTTAAAAGACAAGTTCAGTTTTTCTAATGCAAGCTCACCGAGATAACTAGGGATCAGCCCTGTTAAATTGTTTTGTGAAAGGTCTAACTCTCGTCGACCCCTTAGCCTGCTCAAACTTTTTGGTATCTCGGCTTCAAATGAATTGCCTTCCAAATGAAGCACTTCCAAGCTCAAACATTCACTCAACGAATTTGGAATAGAACCTGATATCCTATTATTGGACACATCGAACTCTACGAGATTTTTTAAGGACCCAACCTCTAATGGAAGAGAACCAGTCAAGGAATTATAGCCCAATTTGAAGGAAGTGGAAATGGAAGAAAGATTCAAAATTTCAAGGGGGATTGAACCATATAGATTATTGTAAGAAAGATCTAACGTTAACAATTTTTGACAGTTACCGAAACTCAAAGGTATGCTTCCACGGATATTATTATGTCCCAAATAGAGATCATTGAGTGCAGTTAAATTACCGAGCGCAGAAGGCAGTTCTGTGAACTTGTTAACATCTAAAAATAGTTCTTGCAACTTATGACATCTGCCAATGGTGTCGGGAATATGGCCAGAAAAATAATTACTTGTCATACTTAAGACAGTGAGATTGAGAAGGTTCCCAATACCTGAAGGAATTTCCATGTAGTTGGTTCCCGGCTAAATCCATGATGCTAAGATCGATGGAGAGATTGGCTATGGAGTCGGGCAACGAACCCCTAAGAACATTGTCAGAAACGAGAAGTTTCCATAAACGGGTGCAATTTGTTAGAGATGGGATAAAAGAAAGGTCATCCTCCAACTGATTAACGTGGAAGGTCATCACGAGAAGATTCAGAAGTTCTCCAAGATCTTTTGGCATCGGCCCAATGAAGTTATTGTAACCGAAGTTTATCCATTCAAGCCTGGAAGCATTAGACAACGAATAAGGAATCATCCCGGTGAATGAATTACCAGCAAAGCTAAGAAACCAAAGATTAGGAAGTTTTGACCCTATATCAGGGGGAATAATTCCTTCAAGTTGGTTAACTAGTACTGAGAAATAATTGAGAGTGGAGATGTTGTATAGGCCAGAAGGAATCTTTCCAGACAGCTTGTTATCTGCAAAGTTTAGATATGTCAATCGCTGAAGCTTAGCAATGCCCTCTGGAATCTCTCTATGCAAATTACATTCGAAAAAAGAGAGCGCGACAAGATATGAGAGGTTACAAATGAAAGGAGGGATGGTTCCCGAAATTTTATTTTTATCGAGGACTAAAGCTTGAAGCTTTGACAAAGAACCTAGCAGAGATGGGATGTTTCCACTCAGGTGGTTATTATCCAAGAGCAAGTACTCAAGATGTGAGCAGCGTGACAGGTTGTTGGGTATTTCACCACCAAACGAGTTGTTGCTGAGTTGTACAACTTGAAGGCGAAATAAATGACCGATCGCCTCTGGGATTGGGCCATGAAAGAAGTTGTTCGGAGAATGATTCTCCTCAGGAAAGAGAGGTTTCCTATGTGAGGAGAGAGTGATCCGACTAGGCCTTTGGATGTTAAGTTCAACTTCACGACTCTATCGCTATGCCGGCGGCTGCACAAAATGCCATTCCAGTCACAGTAGTGGACTGAATCATTCCAAGAACTCAGGGCTTAAAATCAGGCTTGATCATCTATGGTAGCCTTGAAGGCTAGTAAAGCAAGTCTATCAGTTTCATTTGTCATGCCAAAAGTGGACGGTGCGTTGCACCACCACACAAGGGCAGTGTAGAGCAGATTAACTAACCACCCTGCCATGATTCTTTTTGGCTGCTTGTTCTTTGTTTTCTGTTAGTGAATCAGTCATTTCATGGTGTTTTTATTGTAGAAAATGCCTCCTCACATTTAAAAGGCAGCAAGTGAGTCCCTTGTATGGACCATGTAGTGAGGGTCAACTGTGCATGCCTATTAATCGGGACAGACAAGGGAGAAAAAATAGTAATTTCGGGCAGTGATTTCCACTTCCTTGTATGGACCATGTTGCACTATATTTCTATTCTTGCAGGCTGTGAGGTTGAAATTTTATATGTAGAGGGTATTAGTCTGAGTTCCTATTTTCCCTTGTCAAAACAAGCAAAACATAAACAAGGGAAAGCTTCGGAACCACAATCTAAATTCAACTCTTCCAGCTTCATATGGGGTCCTATTTTGTTACAGCTTTGAAAGCAATCAATTCAAGTGGAGTCTCCAGTTGGGAGGCTTATCCCCACAATAGGTTAGCCAATTCCTTGATCATGGATGGCTGCTTCTTTTAGTTGTTTCTGTTGACTTTTGTCTGTCATCAATAAAGTTCCTAACCTTTTGGCGAAAAAAATGAAAATGAAAATGCTAGTGGATGGAGAAACTGCATGCTTAGACTAAAGACGCCTAGACCGTCACAGGGTCACTCGTTTGAATATATGATCCTTTTAGTTGTTTGGAAGGAAAGAAAAAGAATTGAATGGATGGAAACTCTTTCTTTCTGTCAATGTAGTATCCAAGTCTTCGATGAGTAAATAGTTCCAGCAACTTTCTCGTTCTGGTTTGTATGGCTTCATAGCTGATTGTAAAGTTGCTGGTCTGTGTAGGACTTGCAAAAAGATGTTCTTTTCGTAGTTAGCTTCTGGTTTGTTGTTCAAGGGGGTATGCCCCTTTGACTTTATATACCCAAAAAAAAAAAAACTCCCTAATTCTAATTTTGACTTTTATACCGTTAACTCAACTGCATAATCTTTGAGATATTTATTTTGATCTACGATATGCGGATTGCCACATGGACCAACTCCGTCGGCCAATATATATTTCAGTTTCCTTACTTATTTGTTAAAATTAAAATGACCTGGTGTAGCATTTGGCTCTGCATGTATCAGGCCATTTTTCAACCACAACTTACCATTCCATTGGACTAATTGCCCAGTTACGTGAAGAGAGGCCTCCACAATCTATTTTATAACTCAAGTTGTCTAGATCAACTTACCGACTAATCCCGGAAGACAATAACTCCGTCCGCTTGGAGGGGGGAGGATTTGACCGCCATGCCAATCCCTAAATGAGGGCTTCACAATGGGGTGTATTTGAAACTATATTGGAGTGGGTTTTGTTGAATCACAGATAAGAACAGCAAGGGGTAAAAAGGTGGAGGATATTTGAGGCGTTTGGATGGTATGGCAATCCCTCTGTCCTGTCCCTTTTTTTTTTTCCCTTCTTTAGTTAACTCATTTTACTTGTTTTATTTGAGGCGTGCGTAAGCTAGTATGAACATCCTGAGTTACAAGGAAAAAAAAAACTTACTTGTCTTTGCTACATGAACTGATCGATTGAAATTGAAAGAGGGAAAATAGTGATAACATTTTGAGCAAATTACTGAAACTGATGTCTATACAGAGATCAGAGAGGGTAAAGATGGTACACATCTTTGCCTTTGAATTCGGTAAGAAACAAATCCCCTCTCCATTCAGTCTCGCGGGCGATTCCAAAGGACCTCATTTCCGAAGGTGTTGGAAACTGCTTCATCACAAGAATTTTTGTATGGAGTCCATGTACACACTCGGTCAATTTGGCGTGTCTATTGTGTCACTGGGACTTTCACATGCAACTACCAATTCCTTGTATGCATAACAACAAACAACTAATCAAACGCCTCCACTTAACCACCATTAGGAAATTACGATATTGACCCTTATCCGCAAGTACATGTCATACTACTTAGTCCACATACGCTAATATTTTTGCTATTTTTCGTTTGGTATTTTGTTCGTCTTGCCAGAATTTTTGCTAAAATTCATGTTTTGTTTTTTGGATTAATCATCCATCTTGACGAGATGAGCCCAAAAGCTAAATGCCTAGCCTCCACAATTTGAAGTTAGATACAAGAATAGATAAAAGAAAATTCAAGAAAAGAAAAGAAGAGGGAGTGACCTCCACAAATAAAGTCAATTAGCTGTTACAAATCAGGAAATTAGGTAGGAGGGGTTCACCTCCAAAGTTAGGAATTAGTAGTTAGAAAAAAATAGTTAGTAACTCAGTCCTTCCGCTACAAATTAGTGAAATCAAATCTAAGGCAAAATAAAAAAAAATCCAACTTACAAATTCTTGTCAAAATCACTTTTCTATAGCTAGTAGTTATGTGGATAGTCCCCACAACAGCACTGAAAATTTATCGTTTTAAAATCGCGCTTTGGTCAATGTAAATTTAGGAGCAAAGGGAAAAATAGGGGTGTCAAACCTCAGAGACTGGAACAAATTACAATTACACGGAAAATTGATTTCTAAACTAGCTGAAGGAAGGTTAATTATTTGGTGTCTTGAGGTGTCTGCTAGTTTAAATAAAATTAAAGGATTTCAGATTTCTTGAGGTGTCGGGTCCACCGCTAGTCTTGTTACAATAAATTTTACAATCTTTGTATCAGTCTTATGATTTAATATATTCATGTGACCATGATATATCCAGTTTTTCAGTGGCAGATGCTAAAGATACTGGGAAAACAAAATGAAACAGAAGTCAATTGAAGATATATAGGGCATTCCGAAATCAAAGAAAAGAGGTGGCAAGGAGAAGCAAAAATGTGTTATGTTAAGGTTGGCAGTAGCAAGAGCCATATTGTCATCTGAAGAAATTAATAATAGGAATAGAATCATTCTCGGCTCAAGCAGTATGGGCTCTCGACGAGGCTCGAGCAGTTTGGGACTTTGAGAAGACTCTAGGTATGGGCTACAATGGTGAGGAGGAGGATCAGGATGATTTCTCAAATGGAAGAGATTGATGAGGAGCGTTATAGAGCCATGTTGGCTTATGTTTTCTGCTTTGAGGAGTTAGGTTAGGGTGCTTTTTCTATGGGTGCTTTATCTTGGTTGGCATTTCGCCAGTCTTGGGTTGTTATTTCCTATTTTGGTGCGGCGGCCTTTGATATCGGAGTGGAGGATTGCCATTTTTTTATTATCTCTTTACGCCATTGTGATGTCTCGTGCTTAGGATCCTTTTAATTTTGTAATTTGTTTCAAAAAATTAATAAAATCTTTTTTAACTTATAGTTACAACAACCCATCTTGCTCACAAGTACATATGGCATGAATTTTCATTTTTGTCATGAAAATGGTGGAGATCATGTAAACTTTTTGCCTTTGAAGAATTTCCTCCTCCTTTCTCTCTGCTGTCTTTTTCTTTATGTTTTCTTTGGCTCCTCTCCGTACTATCTTTTTTCTTTCTTTTTCCTCCCTGACCTGAAGTCTTCTAAAATCATTTATCCTCCTTGTATAAAGAAAGGCTCAACGTGCTTTGGTCTAAAGATTAGTTGGAAATTGGAGAAATGTTCCCACGCTTCTAGCCCCATGGAGTCTTTGCAAAAGAAAATTAAATAAGACTAAATTAGCTCGAAGCTTTGACAAAGAACCTGGCGGAGATGGGATGTTTCCACTCAGGTGGTTATTATCCAAGAGCAAGTACTCAAGATGTGAGCAGCGTGACAGGTTGTTGGGTAGTTCACCACCAAACGAGTTGTTGACCACCAAACGAGTTGTTGCTGAGTTGTATAACTTGAAGGCGAAATAAATGACCGATTGCCTCTGGGATTTGGCCATGAAGGAAGTTGTTCCGAAGAATGATTCTCCTCAGGAAGGAGAGGTTTCCTATGTGAGGAGAGAGTGATCTGACTAGGCCTCTGGATGTTAAGTTCAACTTCACGACTCTATCACTATGCCAGCGGCTGCACAAAATGCCATTCCAGTCACAGTAGTGGACTGAATCATTCCAAGAACTCAGGGCTCCAAATGAGGCTTGATCATCTATGGCAGCCTTGAAGGCTAGTAAAGCAAGTCTATCAGTTTCATTTGTCATGCCAAAAGTGGACAGTGAGTTGCAAACCACCCTGCCATGATTCTTTTTTGGCTGCGTGTTCTTTGTTTTCTGTTAGTGAATCAGACATTTCATAGTGTTTTTATTGTAGAAAATGCCTCCTCACATTTACAAGGCGGCAAGTGAGTCCCTTGTATGGACCATGTAGCAAGGGTCAACTGTGCGTTTCTATTAATCAAGGCAGACGAGGGAGAAAAAATAGACATTTCGGACAGTCATTTTCACTCCCCTTTCTTTGCATACCGGAATTTCACATTTTAGGTAAATGCATTCTATTTTTTTGTCTTTAGTCATGCAAATCAATATAATTAGTTTCCAAAATAGTTGATGTTTTATCAGGTTTGTCATCATTTATCACGTGGAATAATATTGTTGTTGCACTATATTTCTATTCTTGCAGGCTGTGAGGTTGAAATCTTATATATAAATTCCTATTGAGGCTATTAGTCTGAGTTCCTATTTTCCCGAATCAATTCAAGTGGAGTCTAAATTCAACTATTCAAGTGAAAGCTTCAGAACCACAATCTAAATTCAACCATTCCAGCTATCAATTCAAGTGGAGTCTCCAGTTGGGAGGCTTATCCCCACACTTGGTTAGCCAATTCCTTGATCAAGGATGGCTGCTTCCTTTGGTTTTTTCTGTTGACTTTTGTCTGTCATCAATAAAGTTCCTAACCTTTTGTCGAAAAAAGGAAAAAAGAAAATTCTAGAGGATGGAGAAGCTCCATACTTAGACTAAAGATGCCTTGAGCATCACAGGGTCGCTCGTTTGAATGATCCTTTAACGTGTTTGGAAGGAAAGAAAAAGAATCGAGGTGGACGGAAACTCTTTCTTTCTGTCAATGTAGTATCCAAGTCTCCGATGAGTAAATAGTTCCAGCAACTTTCTCATTCTGGTTTGTATAGCTGCTGGTCTGTGTAGGACTTGCAAAATGATTTTTTTTTTTTTTTGTAGTTAGCTTCTGGTTTGTTGTTCAAGGGGGTATGCCCCTTTGACTTTGTATTCCAAAAAAAAAAACTCTCATTCTAATTTTGACTGTTATACCGTTAACTCGACTGCATAATGTTTGAGATATTAATTTTGATCCACGATATGAGTATTGCCACATGGACCAACTCTGTCGGCCAATATATATTTCAGTTTCCTTACTTATTTGTTATAATTAAAATGACCCGGTGTAGCATTTGGTTATGCATGTATCAGGCCATTTTTCAGCCACAACTAACCATTCCATTTATAACTCAAGGTGTCCGGATCAACTTACCTACTAATCCCGGGAGACAATCACTCTGTCTGCTTGGAGGGGGAGGATTTGACCGCCATACCAATCCCTAAGTGAGGGCTTCACAATTGGATGCATTTGGAACTATATAGGAGAGGGTTTTGTTGAATCCCTCTGTCCTGTCCTCTCTTTTTTTTTTTCTTTTTTTAATCCTTTTTTAGTTAACTCATTTACTTGTTTTATTCGAGGTGCACGTAAGTGATAGGTGCTGAAAATCACCCATTTAATCTGCTTAATTTACGCTTTGTCGGTCCGTTTATATTATTACTTGATATATTTTACCATTTTGTGGTGTTTGTAGACCTTGGAGACCGATAGTGCAAAAACGTGTAAATTGGAAGGTCTTTACGGAGTTGATCAAATACATCAAGTGGCCAGCTTATTAATTCAATTGGTGTGTCGAAATTATCACGGGAAAGCCATGTAGAGAAGCACCCAATAAAATAACCATGCGGTTAAAGGCTATATTTGGTATGATTGGGCATTACGGCAAATTTAGTCCAAGGATGCATAGAATAAGTTTTGGGTCTGGCAGTGGGCCCGAATGAATATATATCACACGGCAGCAACTTTATAAGGAGAGGAAGGGTTTTTGCTCGGGGTACTGCGGATTCCACGACAGAAGGAAAGAGCGGCTGCTACGACGAGAAACAAGGTCACGACATCACGGAAAAGAAGCATGACTTCCGCTCTCATGGCCGGCTAAACCCCTTGTCCAGGGGGAAGATGAAGCACCGTTCCAAGTAATTTTGTATATGTATAGGTTTAGGTTTTAATATTCGAATTGATTGTAAAACTTAGAACCCTTTTCATTGCAATTGAATGAATTGATTTTACTTCTTCTTATCAATTGAGTATTTGTATTCGTGATTTCAAATGCCTAGTTTTGCAATAGTTTTCATTGATTGTGATTGGAGTTCTGACTGTGATTGGAGTTCTGAGATAGATTATACTCGTAAGATGGATCGTGCCGTTAGGTGGCCAGACTGTGCTGCTGAGAGACGATCCGTGCTATGGGATAGTCTATGCCTTTTAACGACCCAATTATTTTCTTGATAATTATCGGAAGGGATTGCAAGCCCTAACGATAGTCTTAAATTATTCGAATGTTAAACCTGTGACGCAGCGGAAATAACAAAGAGATTAGTTGCGTACTAATCAAACGAATGATAGGTACTCGTAGCCACGAGCAGTTCTTGAATCTTCAAGAGAAAAAGACAAAGTCTGAATATTATTGATAAAAAGTTGCATAAACTCTAGGTTACAAACCCTTAAATAGGCTGAAACCCTAGAAACCCTAAAAATAAACTTGGAAAATAAAAAGTTCCCGAATTTGGGGCTTTTCCTAAAATTGAAAACGGGAAAGAAAAACAAGACTTTCCCAAAAAGAATCAACTTAAAAGGAATTACGGTCTAAGAGTTATTAAAGAAACAAATCTTTCCTAAAACAGCAAAATAACGCAATTGAAGGCCTAAACGAAGGAATTAGGCCGAAAAGCACCATCGATCATCAACTTAGGGTTGATGAGTATTGACCGGAGCGCGAAAATAAGTCAGCCCACCAAGTTTGGGCCTATTCCGAGCTCGTCTGAATTTAGCCAATTTGGGTAATTTGAAATTAAACACCGTTTGGACTTTCGGGGCTTGGCTCGGTCCAGCTGATCATGAAATTGGGCCGCCACGTGTTCTACATCAGTCCCCTCTTCTTCGAAAGAACTCGACCTCGAGTTCAAGTCTGGATACAGCGGCGCCTCAGCATGATACTCAAATAAATCAGCAACATTAAAAACCTTTGAAATCTTCATGGAATCAGGAAGATCAATCACATAAGCATTGTCACCAATCTTCTTCAAAACTTCATACGGACCATACTTCCTGGGCTTTAGCTTGTTATAGGTTCCCACTGGAAACCGCTCCCTGCGCAAAAACACCATCACAAAATCCCCTTCTTTGAACAATTTCTCACGCCTGTGTTTGTCTGCAGCCCTCTTGTATTTCGCATTAGTCTCAGTTAGCTTCTGTTTTACTTGCTCATGCACCTCTTGAGCCTGCTTCGCCATTGCCTCAGCTGCAACGCTAACCCCAGGTCCTCGAGAAAACTGAACCAAATCCACCACATGCTTTGGAGGGGTCACATACACCAAAGAAAAAGGTGATTTTCCTGTGGCACTGTGAACTGCACTATTGAAAGCAAACTCAGCCTGCGGTAAAGCAAAATCCCACTGTTTCGGCTTGTCCCCACAAATACTGCGAATCAAATTTCCCAGACTCCGGTTAGTCACCTCAGTTTGGCCATCTGTTTGTGGATGTGCAGTAGAGCTCCTTTTCAGCGACGTACCGAACATCTTCCATAAAGTTATCCAAAAATGGCTAAGAAACTTCACATCACGATCAGAAGTAAGGGACTGTGGCACCCCATGCAAACGCACCACCTCACGGAAAAACAAACGAGCCACATGAGAAGCATCAGATGTTTTTCGGCAAGCAATAAAGTGCACCATCTTCGAAAACCTGTCCACTACCACAAACACAGAATCTACTCCTCGTTGAGTACGAGGTAGACCCAGCACGAAATCCATCGACAAGTCCTCCCAAATGCTATTAGGAACAGGCAAAGGCGTGTAAAGACCAGTGTTTTGGGACTGACCTTTAGACACCTGACAAGTGTAGCACTTCCTTACAAAATTCCCAGCATCTCGCTTCAACTGAGGCCAATAATATCGCTCCTCCAAACTGGCCACAGTTTTATCCCTTCCTAAGTGACCACTTAATCCTCCACCATGTAAGTCTCGGATTAAGCTTTCCCTTAAGGAAGACTTTGGAATACACAAGCGATTGCCTCGAAACAAATACCCATCAGTAATATGGAAATCACTCATAGGCCGATTTTGCACACATACATCCCAAATATCTTTAAAGTCATCATCCTCTGGGTACAGCTCTTTCAGAAAGTCAAAGCCCACAATCTCATGTGCTAAGGTCACCAATAGATCAGCTCGACGACTCAAAGCATCAGCCACACGATTTGTTACCCCAGACTTATGCCGAATAGTAAAAGGAAATTTCTGCAAAAACGTCGCCCAACGCACGTGCATACTATCCAGCTTCTTCTGACTATTGATAAATTTCAGCGCCTGATGATCAGTATACAAAACAAACTCCCTTTGAATCAGATAATGCTCCCAATGTTTGAGAGCGCGCACCACAGCATAGAATTCCTGATCATATGTACTCCACTTCTGCCTTGCTTCACTTAACTTCTCACTAAAGAAAGCCACCGGCCTTTTTTCTTGGGACAGTACAGCCCCAATACCAATCCCACTAGCATCGCACTCAACTTCGAAAATCTTTTCAAAGCTAGGTAGTGCCAAAACCGGCGCAGTGCACAGCTTCTCCTTAATCACCGTAAAGCTCTTCTCTGCTTCATCTCCCCATAAGAACTTGCCTTTCTTCAAACACTCAGTGATCGGTGCCACAATAGAACTGAAATTCCGAATAAAACGCCGATAGAAAGTGGCCAACCCATGGAAGCTTCGAACCTCAGTAACAGATTTCGGCGTTGGCCAGTCACGAATGGCTTGAACCTTATCTTCATCCACATGAATCCCATTAGAACTAACCACATAACCCAAGAACAATAAGCTGTTAGTCAAGAAACTGCACTTCTTGAGTTGAATGTACAACTTATTTTCTTGCAGCACCATCAATACTTGGCGCACGTGCTCCACGTGCTCCTCCTCGGACTTACTATAGATTAGTATGTCGTCGAAATAAACGACGACAAACTTTCCAGTAAAAGGTCGCAAAATCTGATGCATAATTCGCATAAAAGTGCTTGGCGCATTAGAAAGGCCGAATGGCATAACCAGCCACTCGTAAAGGCCATCCTTAGTTTTGAACGCTGTCTTCCACTCATCGCCCGGTCGGATACGAATCTGATGGTACCCACTTCGCAGATCAATTTTTGAAAACCACTTCGACCCATACAACATATCTAGCATATCATCCAAACGCGGAATAGGAAACCTGTACTTGATGGTAATCTTGTTAATAGCTCGACTATCAACACACATACGCCAACTACCATCCTTCTTTGGTGTTAACAAAGCCGGCACACCACAAGGACTCAGACTCTCTCGGATATGCCCTTTCTGCAATAGCTCTTCTACCTTTTCTCTCAAGATCTCATTCTCTTTAGGACTCATACGATAATGTGGTAAGTTGGGCAAACTTGCCCCAGGCACCAAATCAATCTGATGCTGAATATCCCTCATGGGAGGGAGTTCATTAGGCACATCATCAGTAACCAGCTCCTCAAACTCTTCTAGTAACGGTTGTATCTGTTTAGGCACTGAAATCACTGCCTCATTCACTCCGTGCACAACCAACGATTTTACCACCATTGCATAAACCTGTTCAGACTCTTTCAAACCTGCAACAAACTCAGCTTCGGAACTAGCAATGGTTAAAAACGAGGACCCCTCTACTTTAGAAGGCTTGACAGACACCTTATGATTGGTGGGTACCATAACAACCTTATGGGACTCCCAATTAAAACAGTAAGTGTTGTCACGACCCTTATAAACAACGTCTACATCAAACTGCCAGGGTCTACCTAACAGCACATGACTAGCATCCATCTCAATAACATCACAAGTAACTTCAGCTCTATAAAATTTTCCAATTGAAAGAGGAAGTTTACAGATTTGAGTTACCTTCACCGTGGGGCCCTTTTTGATCCACCCAATGCTGTAAGGCGCGGGATGGGGTTCCGTTGACAACTTCAAATACTCCACTAGTCTCCTTGCCACAAAATTCTCGCAACTCCCACTGTCCACAATTAAATCACAAACTTTCTGGTTGACTGAACAGCGCGATCGAAATATGCTATGACGTTGGCTAGAACCCTCCGATTTTGGCGCGAACAGCACCCGTTGAACCACACAATTGACCCGTTCCCCATCTTCCTCGGCATAATCCACATCTTCAAGATCATTCTCAGAATCTTCTTCAATAGGCCCGTCTTCCTCTACCAGGCCCACCTTCCTATCTGGGCATGCGTTAGACAAGTGACCGGGTTTGTTACACCGAAAGCACTTGTCACCCCTCGGTTTGGCATAAGGGTTCGGATCCTTGGCCACGTTTCTGTTATTAGAGCTACCCGCCTGGTTAGGTCCTCCAAACTTCGTTCCACCACCAGCAACACCCTTTGATTGAAACGCTGGAACCGTTGGAACCCCATGCTGCTTTTCCTTCCCCCTTTCAGAAGAAGGAACAAACAACTTCCCTGAACCTCGGCGGAATCCCGAAGTGGTTGGTTTACGCTCAAACTGCTCAGCCTTCAAAGCTAGGTTATAGGCTTCCTCAACATCCCACACAACCTGCATCCCAATTCTCTCCTGAATTGAAGGCTTCAATCCATTTATATATCTGGCTACGCGCTGACCTTCGGTCTCATTCAGATTATTACGATCTGAAAGTCGACTAAATTCAGTCGTGTAGTCAAACACAGATTTAGATCCCTGCGAACAGTTTTGATATGACCGGAATAGATGTTGATCATAATCAGGTGGCAAGAATCTTTCCATCATCAGTTGCTTCATCCGGCGCCATGTCCTCACAGGCTCTTTTCCCTGCCTGTACCGTTTCGTTTGTAACTGATCCCACCAAACTGCAGCGCCGCTCTTCAACTTGTAGGCGACCAACTTCACCTGTTTGGTCTCAGAAACCTCCATCATATTAAGAAATCTCTCAACCTCAGAAAGCCAGTCAAGAAAATCCTCAATATGCAAATTACCGTTGAACGTGGGAAGATCCACCTTCACTTTGTAATCATCAAACCACTGTTGTTGCCGTGCTGGACGGCGTCCTCCTTGTACCTCTTCTTCATCTTCAGGTTCAGAATCTTCGGTATCAGCACGATAACGAAGGTTCCTTGCAACCCGTCGATCACCGGGTGGGCCTCGGGCAAATCCTTCAGCGCGCTCCCGATCCTGGTTACGAGGTTGACGATGGGCAAACCCCACCGCGCGTTCCTCCTCAACCCTTTCTGGCCTTCGGCGATTTTGTAGAGTCAATTCCTGCAGCAACTCACGGATCTGAGTGAACTGAGTGTGAGTATCCTGACGGATCTCGGTTAATTGTTCCTGTTGATCCTCCACCATCCTCCTTAGGTCAGTAAGCCCACGACCAACGTCAATGGGTGTGTCTTCTTCTGTGTTTGGTGCCATCGAACCAGGCAAAGCCTCGCTCTGATACCACTTGACGCAGCGGAAATAACAAAGAGATTAGTTGCGTACTAATCAAACGAATGATAGGTACTCGTAGCCACGAGCAGTTCTTGAATCTTCAAGAGAAAAAGACAAAGTCTGAATATTATTGATAAAAAGTTGCATAAACTCTAGGTTACAAACCCTTAAATAGGCTGAAACCCTAGAAACCCTAAAAATAAACTTGGAAAATAAAAAGTTCCCGAATTTGGGGCTTTTCCTAAAATTGAAAACGGGAAAGAAAAACAAGACTTTCCCAAAAAGAATCAACTTAAAAGGAATTACGGTCTAAGAGTTATTAAAGAAACAAATCTTTCCTAAAACAGCAAAATAACGCAATTGAAGGCCTAAACGAAGGAATTAGGCCGAAAAGCACCATCGATCATCAACTTAGGGTTGATGAGTATTGACCGGAGCGCGAAAATAAGTCAGCCCACCAAGTTTGGGCCTATTCCGAGCTCGTCTGAATTTAGCCAATTTGGGTAATTTGAAATTAAACACCGTTTGGACTTTCGGGGCTTGGCTCGGTCCAGCTGATCATGAAATTGGGCCGCCACGTGTTCTACATCAACCTGGCCTTTGCATATTGTTGTTACGCAGTCGGGGTGGATTCGAACCCTAGATATTTTCCTCCATCATTTCTAAATCTTTTAATTAAATTTCTCTTTAGTTTAATTAGCTCTTCAAAACAAATCAACCAATCAATCTTTACTTTTTCAAATTAATCTAGAAGTTGATTGAATTATAGTAACTTAGCCAATTTGTCCCTGCGGATCGACACTCGGTCTTAACCACTATTCTACGGAATAGTAGTTAACTCCAAGCTTTTATAAATTTATTTTTGACACGGAACGACGCAGTCAGTAAGCTAGCCTGAGCATCCTAAGTTACAAGGGGAAAAAAAAACTTGTCTTTGCTTCATGAACTGATAGGAATTGAAAGAGGGAAAACCGTAGTAAATGATTACATTTTGAGCAAATTACTGAAACTGATGTCTATGCAGAGATCAGAGAGGGTAAAGATGGTACACGTCTTTGCCTTTAAATTTGCTAAGAAACAAAACCCATCTCCATTCAGTCTCGTGGGCGATTCCATTGAGCAAGCGATTCCAATTCCTAGTAGTGGTAGAAGGTTTTTACACAACACGGTCAACATGAACTTCGCAAGTTAGGATTGGTTTTTCCCACACGAACACAAATATAACACAACACAGTGACATAAAACTTTTCCCTATGAAGTGACCATATGTCGGGAGAGGTCATTGGAGGATAAGATCTTTGTTAGTAAAAAAATTTCCCTATGAAGTAGTAAGGTGTTCTCCAAGGGCATGACTCGTTATCACTTCTAACTTTGAATCTTGATCAGACAATTTTATTTTACAAATACTTTTAAACAGATGATTTGCCACACCCATACGTCATAGGTTGACAACCATTTTTTGTCTTTGCTGTATGGTTTACCCATGTGGGCTAACTTTTCATAGACTTTTGGTATCGCTTTTTTGTTATTTTCTCGTAATTTTCATTTGATTTGAGATTAAATTTTATGTTACATCGTTCAACTCAACAAGGGCAATCAAAATAGTATAAAAAAGGCCCAAAGTTGCAAAAAAAAAAAAAAAAAGGGGGTTTACTAAGAATGACCACAAAGACATTATTTCGATTCCCCTCGTCAAGCCAAATGACGTGACGTAGAAATAATTAAGCGAAAATAACAACAAAAAAAAAACGTTCAAAAAAGACTCTTGAGAAGCTAGGCCAAATCACACTATATTGCGACTCCAACCAGAATGATTCGATACCGACTATGGATAGAAGCTGGAGCTCAAGTGGATAGTTGGTTACTTTGGAGGGAAAGTTAGTTTGTAGAATGGTTGTTGTGTAAGGGTCATTGACTTGTTTGTTGGAGTAAAAAAGTGGAACGAGAGATCCCCAAGAAAAGTCCACTGCTTCTTAACACCGTGCCGATCACAGAACATCAATTCTGCTGCCTAGCTAATTTGTGAAAATCAAGGCGACATTAGTTAGGGTTGCCGAGGGCACCCCCCAATATTGGAGAAGAAGCGGTCGCGGTCCAAAGCTTGTGCCAATAATTCCTTTCGGAAACTAGAAAGGTATAACTCAGACTAACAGAGTCCTTAAAATTGAAATTTGTTTCCCCACATAAAGCAACCAAAATATTCTAAAACTACTCGTTTATTCATCCAGACATTTGTACTCTTATTTATGCTATGAATGTCGATCTCAATATCATAAAAGTTTTAATGCGTAACTTGAAAAATCTAGAAGTATCCTTAAAACTATAAAGAATCGATCACGAGTATCGAATATGTAAGGAAGTATCATATACATATGAACAATGCGATAGGGATACAACTCCCTTATAGAAGTAATCCTTGAATTTCAAAGACAGAATTATAGAATTAACAGGGAAAGCAAGATCAAGAACTATACCGACATGCAATTTCAGGATAGAGAGGAATTAAAACCATAAGGCTAGCTGTTGTTCCATAAAGCAAATGTAGAAATCCTAAGCACGCAATCTCTGTTGGAAACTTCCCACATGAAGTGATGAACAACTAATACACATATTAAGCATTAAAGATACTTCAAAAAAACCAGGTTCTCAATTGGCTGTTGGAGCAGCATATTGTGGAGGCACCATTATTGGAGGGCATTGGTAGTCCTGGACAGTGGACACAAAGGCACACAAGTGCTTTAGTTGACTTGCTCAAACTCATCTTTGCTACACGAACTGATTCGAACAACAGGGAAAGAGCAAGTGAAACAAAAACGTTGTAATGAGAAAAAAAGTAATTGAGATCTATTAGTAGGTGAAAGAGAGTGGGGCACACACCTTTGGTTTTGTTGTTGCAAATTCAACTTTCCAATGTTTCTACTCTTCGTTCACCCAAGTATTTTTTTTTATCTTACACAGTTTGCTCACGACGGTTCCCATGTCCATGCGATCTCTTGGCGATTCCGATGAACATGCAACTCCAATTGTCAAAATGGAAACCATGCAATCGTTGATCGAACTTCCATTGTTGTGCTCCAGTTGGATGGAGGGATCGACGATATCCATCACTCGTTCTGGCAAAGCTTTCTTAACGAAGTTATGAAGATTAAGATGATCTTGAAACAAACTATCAGTTGGTCTTTTGCCAGTAAACATCTCCAGTAGAAGAATGCCAAAGCTATATACATCCCCATTAGTGGAAGCCATGTCACCCATGCCATACTCTGCAGATTGATTCAGTTGTTAGTCTATTTTAGTGTGGAAAGTGAATATGATTGGATGCATGGTTCTAAACTCCTGATTCTTATATAAAATGCATGCATTAATTTGTGAAGCCAGATGGTATTTATAAATATCTGCTAATATTGTGATTATTAATTGATAGGGAGAACTTAGGACACTTCGAAGATAGCTACCATCAAATCACTATGGAAATGTCATATCGAACGATCTAAATTTTTAGTCATATTTTTTAACAGATTTTGCATAGTTATGGAATAAAAAAAAAGGTTTCAATTTGTAACTTTGCCCTTAATCCTTCGTTTTTTAGGCAAACAAGGTGGTATTTTGGTAACTTGGCCCTTAATCCCGACCTCCCCCCGGACTACATTTTCCCCTTCAAAAATGACTAATAATCCTATTGGGATTATTAGCCCCGGGATTCAAGATTGCACAAATACGGGACTAAAGTGGATGGGTGGATTAATAGTCTAATCCTAGATCTACTCCCCCTATCAAACCGGGCCTAAAACATTAAGGATATTAGATTATATACAGAAAGGCATGGAGTTTGTATTGGCGAATGCTTTAAAGGAAAGGACAAACATATGTAGGGGTCCACTAGTTTACACAAAGCCAAGCTTTATAGCTTAAATTTTATAGTTGATTGAAGATTTTGTACCTGGAGCGATGTAGCCTATTGTTCCCCTTATTGCACTTGAATTGCTTTGATGTTGCGGTACATTTGTTGAGGCTAGAGAAATAATTCTTGCTAACCCGAAATCTCCAACATGGGCAGCCATTGTATCATCCAAAAGGACATTACTTGGCTTCAGATCACCATGAATGATTGTTGACTCACAACCACAATGAAGATACTCAAGTGCAGAAGCAACATCAATAGAAATGTCCAGCCTCTGGCTCGCTTTTAGGTACTCGTGTTCCGCAACTCCATTTTGATGCAGCCATCCATCTAATGTTCCATTGGCCATGAATTCATTTACTATTGCTTTGAATTCATTACCATGGAAGTCTATGCTAGAACATGCACTTAATACCTTCAAAAGATTCCGATGCCTTATGGTTTGAAGTGCTTTGCATTCTAGCATGAAGCTCTTTAAAGCTCCCCTGAGCTGAAGATTGAGTACTTTCACTGCCACAACAATCTGGTCTTGATCAAGGATCCCTTTATAAACAGAAGCATAATTCCCAACCCCTACTAGATTAGCCTCTGAAAATCCGTTGGTGGCTTTGAGAAGATCTGCATACGAAACTCTTAGAATTTGGTGTTCAAAAGATGGCTTAGAAGAGTCCTCCTTCCTTGGGACACATTGTCGGCGACGAAACATAAACAAGCTAACTGCCGAAGTTGAAGATATCACAAGAGCAACCACCACATATAGTATTATCTTCGTCTTGTAAGATAGTTTGTTTGTCTTGGACATTGAGGATGAGCATGGAGGAAGATTTAAGTCAGCAATACCTCCACATAGATTATCCATTCCAACAATTGAAATTGCAGTGGCATTTCGAAAAATTCCTTGTGTTGGAACTTCTCCATACAGCATATTGAAAGACAGATTCAGTTTTTCTAATGCAAGCTCACCAACATAACTAGGGATCAACCCCGTTAATTTGTTGCGTGAAAGGTCCAACTCTCGTAAACCCCTAAGCTTGCTCAAACTTTGAGGTATCTCACCTTCAAATGAATTGCCTTCCAAATGAAGAACTTCCAAGCTCAAACATCCACTCAACAAATTTGGAATAGACCCTAATAACCTATTATTGGACACATCAAACTCTGCGAGGTTTTTCAAAGACCCGACTTCTGATGGAAGAGAACCAGTCAACGAATTGTAGCCCAACTTGAAAGAAATCGAAATCGATGAAAGATTCATGATTTCGAGAGGTATCAAACCATATAGATTATTATGAGAAAGATCTAATTCTAACAACTGTTGACAATTGCCCAGACTCAAAGGTATGTTTCCTCGGATGTTATTTTGCCCCAAGCAGAGATGATTCAGTGCACTTAAATTACCAAGTGAAGAAGGCAGTTTTGTGAATTTGTTGTTGGATAAACTCAGTAAATTCAACTTATGAAATCTACCGATGGTGTCGGGAACATGGCCGGAAAAATAATTGTCTGCTAAAGCCAAGCGAGTGAGATTGAGGAGGTTCCCGATACCCGAAGGAATACTTCCATGTAGTTGATTCCCCTCTAGAACCAAGAAGCTAAGATCGATAGAGAGATTGGCTACGGAGTTGGGCAATGAACCTTTGAGAAGATTCGAGCCAACAGCAAGAAGTTTCAATTTGGTGCAATTTGTTAGAGATGAGATGAAAGAAATGTCATCCTCCAACTGATTGCCCTCGAAGTTCATCGCTTTAAGACGTAAAAGTTTTCCAAGATCTTTTGGCATCTGCCCGGTGAAGTTATTCAAACTAGAGTATATATATTGAAGACCGGAAGCATTAGACAACGAAGTAGGAATCATCCCTGTGAACGAATTATTAGTGAAGCTGAGAAACCGAAGATTAGGAAATTTTGACCCTATATCTGGAGGAATCTTCCCTTCAAGACGGTTATCTCCTACTGAGAATGCAGTGAGAGTGGAGATGTTGTATATGCTAGAAGGAATATTTCCAGACAGATTGTTAAACTCGACGCCGAGAAATGTCAATAGCCGAAGCTTAGCAATGCCCTCAGGAATCTCTCCTTGCAAATTGCATTCACTAAAGAAAAGCCCGTAAAGTAATGATAGGTTACCAATGGAAGGAGGGATGGTTCCCGAAATTTTATTTTTATCGAGGGCTAAACCTCGAAGCTTTGACAAAGACCCTAGCTCAGATGGGATGTTTCCACTCAGGTTGTTGTTATACAAGAGCAAGGACTCAAGATGTGTGCAGCGTGACAGGTTCTTGGGTAGTCCACCGCCAAACGAGTTGTTGCTGAGCTGAATAACTTGAAGGCTAAATAAACGACCGATCTCCTCTGGAATTGGGCCGTGGAAGTTGTTGTTCGGAAGAATGATTTCCCTCAGGAAGCTCAGGTTTCCTATGTGAGGGGAGAGTGATCCGACTAGGCCTTTGGATGTTAAGTCCAACTTCACGACTCTATCGGGATGCCGGCGGCTGCACGAAATGCCGTGCCAGTCGCAGTAGTGGACAGAATCATTCCAAGAACTGAGGGCACCAAAAGAGGCTTGATCATCTATGGCAGCCTTGAAGGCTAACAAAGCAAGTCGATCAGTTTCATTTGTTCTCATGGCAAGAGTGGAGGGTGCGCTGCACCACCACACAATTAGGGCAGTGTAGAGCACAAGAAGGAACCACTTTGCCATGATTCTGATTTTGATTTTCTGTTAGGGGAATCAATCAGACATATTTCAAGGTGGTGTTTTATAGTATGAAAATGTCTCTTTAACGTTTACAAGGCGGCAAGTGGGGATCAGAAATTTTTGTATGGACCACGTACGTACGTAGTCTGGAGTCAAGTCAATCAGACATATACATAACAAATAAAGTTAATTAGCAATTAACTCAGTCCTTTGAAATTGTTTCTTCTACAAAGCAATGAAAATTGATCGTTTTAAAATCGTGCTTCGGTCAATATAAGTTTTAGGAGCAAAGGGAAAAATAGGGGTGTCGAACCTGGGAGACTTTGAACAAATTACAATTTTGGAAAATTGATTTCTAAACTAATTATTTTGTGTTTTGAGGTGTGGACTAGATTAAAGAAAATTAAAGATTTTCAGATTTGTTCAATAAATAAATGGAAGCTTAGGGTGTTGGGGTCCACCGCTACTCTTGTTACGAGGAATTTTATAATCTTTGTATCAATCTCATGATTTAATATCTTCATGTGACCATGACATATTATTCAGCGGCAGAGGCTAAGGATACTGGGAAAACAAAATGGAAACAGAAGTCGATTGAAGATATGTTGGACATTCCGAAATCAAAGAAAAGAGGTGGAAGGAAGAAGCAAAAATGTGTTATGTTGAGGTTGGCAGCAGCAACAACCATATTTTCATTTGAAGAATATAATAGTAATAGGAATAGAATCATTCTCGATGAGGCTCGAGCAGTTTGGGCTCTCAACGAGGCTCGAGCAGTTTGGGACTTCGAGAAGACTCTAGGTATGGGCTATGATGGTTAGGAGGAGCTAGGATGTGATCAGGAGGATTGTTCGAATTGAGGAAATTGATGAGGAGCTTTAAAGAGCCATGTTGACTTCGGATTAATGTTTGCGGGTTTGCAAAGTTAAAAATTTGTGTTTTGTTTTTTTATTAATCATCCGTCTTGATGAGGCGAGCCTAAAAAGCTAAATAGCTAGCCTCCACAGTTAGACAAATAAAATATACAAGAGGGGTTAACCTCCTGAGTTAGAAGTCAGATGTAAGAACAGATAAAAGAAAAAAAAAATTTAAAAAGAAAGAAAGAAAGAAGAGGGAGTGGCCTCCAAAAATAAAGTTAATTAGCAGTTCGATATCAAGAAATTAGGAAGGAGGGGTTAACCTCCAAAGTTAGGAATTAATGGTCACAAAAGAAAATAGTTAATAACTCATCAGTCCTTCGAAATTATGTCCTCTACAAAGCTATGTTAAACAGTTACAATGAGCAGTTTTGTTTTCAAACAATTTTAGTTTTCGTGATGTTTTCTTTTCTTCTACATTACATATATACATGTACTGTATGATAAATTAGGCAATTGGCAAACTACCTGCAAAAGTAGTGAAATCAAATATAAGATTAAAAAAATAAAAAATAAAAATTATAACCTTCAAATTCAAATCAACATCACTTTTCCACTACTAGTAGTTATGTGGACGTCCCCGCAACAGCACTGAAAATTGATCGTTATAAAATCGTGCTTCGGTCAATAAAAATTTTAGGAGCAAAGGAAAAAATGTGGGTGTCGAACCTCAGAGATCGGAACAAATTACATTTACACGGAAAATTGATTTCTAAACTAACTGAAGGAAGGTTAATTATTTGGTGTTTTGAGGTGTGGACTGGTTTAAAGAAAATTAAAGAATTTCAGATTTCTTCAATAAATAAATGGAAGCTTAGGGTGTTGGGTCCACCGCTAGTCTTGTTACAATGAATTTTACAATCTTTGTATCAATCTCATGATTTTGTATATTCATGTGACCATGCTTGGGCATTCCGAAATCAAAGAAAAGAGGTGGCAGGAAGAAGCAAAAATGTGTTATGTTCAAGTCGACAGTAGCAGCTGCATTATCATCTGAAGGAATTAGTAATAGCAATAGAATCAGTATGGGCTCTCGACGAGCTAGGCTCGAGCTGTTTTGGACTTCAAGAAGACTCTAGGTATGGGTTACGATGGTGAGGAGGAGGAGGATGTGATCAGGATGATTGCTTGAATGGAGAAAATTGATGAGGAGCGTTATAGTGCCATGTTGGCTTCGGATTATTGTTTAATAGTTTGAGGAGTTAGTTTGGGGTGCTTTTATATGGGTGTTTTTATCTTGGTTGACATTTCGCCAATCTTTGGTTGTTATTTCATTATGTTTTCATTTTTTTGTTCTTCTTTCTTTTTACCCAAAAGTGCTCCCTGAAGTCTTCTAAAATCACTTCTCCTTTTATAAAGAAAGACACAATAAAGGAAAAGACTCAATGTGCTTTGGTCTAAAGATTGGATGGAAAATGGAAAAATATGCTTCTAGCCACATGGAATTGCATGTGTCTGTAATACCTTTCAATATGTGTGCTATTAGCTTTCTTGATATGATGTTCAAGCCTTGTGTAATTCATAAGTTTTCTTTAACACTGATGCCAATAGCTTCTTTTTGCAATATATATATTCGGATGCTGTTGAGTTGTATAATCCCATTGCCCCTGATTGCTCAATTTACCTGCAATACGTAACAAATGATGGCAAAGGCTCAGTTTTTGGCATTGTTGTTACGATCTGGCATTTTTATTTATTTATTTAATTTTGGCATCATTTATTATATGTGTGTTATGGTTGGGTTCTAATTAATTATTTTGTGCGCGCTATGGGTGTTTTTGACACAATTGTAATCCTTGGAGTATGAGATTAATTTTTGATAAAATAGTGGTACCGAATGGTAATTTTATAAATTTGTGTTACGTTCTATCTAAATTCTAATTAACTAATAAGCTATATTTGAGGGTGAGCGTGATAATCAGTGGGTAGTTTAAAAGGGTTTCACTTGGTTAGGTGATCACAAGTTCATTAGGGTTAACATTGGAGATAAGAGGCCGGAGAGAGAGCAGTGGCTGCATAAGGGTATCAGAGTCGTCTTCGTACTCGTCTTCTGACATGGTAAGTTTCGATAAAATTCTTGGTTGTTTACTAACTTGGGATCAGTACCATTCATAAAGGGGCAGGTTTAATTGGATGGATATTATTTTATGTTGATTTGGGGGGTGGCAGCTTGAGAGAGAGAGAGAGAGGGGTCATGCGTGCGTGCCTGTGAAGTGGTGTAAAGCAATAAGGTTTCGTGGTGATAATAGCATCAGTTCTTTCTTTGAGAAATAAATTTAACCATCTGTTTTTGGAGGATTGGGTTTAGAGCTTTGGAGTATTAGGATTGGTGTGGCATGTGTTTTGATTGTATTGGGAAAGGAACAAGTGTACGTAGAAAAACAGTTTGTTTGGAGTTAAAGATTAAGCTTTGGGCTTTGTAGTTTTGGTGGCTTAGAATTATTTTAGTTTTAGTATTTTTTTTTTAGGTAGTCCCATATTGCTATAAGTATGTTGACGCTGTTAGTGAAAATATTGCTAAATGATTATTTGTTTAGGTTAGGCTCATTTTGTGTTATTCGATTGCGTTACTTTTGGACCCAGGTGAGTGGTTAAGCATGTTATATACTTTCGAACTTCCTCATATCCTTAAATTGTTGTTTTGAGAAATTTACTATTGAAGTTGGAAACACATATTATTTATATTTGATTATATTAAATTGGCATGAGGTATCGGTGAAACCATTTGTTGTTCAAATAATCTTTCGGTGAGAACTTTGTGGATATTGATGGGAACATATTTTTGAAATCCAGGGAAATTAATCCTCTGTGTGTGGGTGACTTTGGCCATTAGGGAAGAGACCGGATTAGGCCGGTGACCCTAATGCTCAATGGTTGTTATTGACCGAATCGTTCTTAGGGAAAAGTTCTACGGGCTGGCTACTCGTGGTGACTCTATGATTCGATATTGGATCCAATTATGAGATATTTATTCATTGGCACTTGGTACTATTGATTTTGGTTGTGGTTCCCCATTGTTGTTGGAGGTTGTATTGTGATCACCATTAAGACTTATCGGATGAATCGTTAATTGGATTAATGGATTATTTTGTTGTTCACCGCATATGCCAAATTTATGTTGATATGGTAAATTATTTTGATCCCTGTTTTGGAACTGTATTTAATATACATGTTTTGTTACTCACTGAGCTCGTCAGCTGACGGATTTATTCCAACTTCTCTTTCAGGCAAGTTGGGAAGTTGGACAAGGACTCTGGCGGCACCTCGGGGATTCTTTTTTTTGACCTCCTTAGGGTGTCTCATCTTAGTTTTATTTTAATAAATCGCCTCCGCATTCAAAACAATTGTCAGATAATGAATTCTTTTTATTATTGTTAGATTACTGGATATTGTTTAGTTCATGGGATGGTTATACCCCATGTTTATGATTGAGACACATTTGGCTTTTGATTTGATTAATAATGAAAAAGGGATCATTTGATTTTCAGTTACTTTGATTTATTCAGGCTACGTGTTCCATGGATTAGCCTCATGGTTCACGGCCGGTCACTTCTCATTTTTTGGGTGTGACATTGTCTTTACTGATATTTTCCTGGTATTGAGTTTCGTTGGTTTAAAGAATTGGCTATGAAGTATATGTGTTCTGTTTGTGTCTGTCCGAATTTAGTTTCTGTAGAGTATCAGAAATTTTCAGCGTTGTACCTTAATGAGTGTTTGAGCAAAGGTCTAGTATTATAATCCCAGCAGCTTTTCAAATCAAGGCCAGTGAAGGGAGATTTCTCTTTAATTAGCACGGGTTAGTTCACAACTTAAGTATGACCAACAATATTAAGCCACTCCTGGTGTCGTAATGTTCTCGATCAGTTGCTTTTCTTGCTACAACTTTGTTAGCACGGGAGGTATAAAGCCTTTTTTTTTTTTTTGTTGATGCGGAGGTATAAAGCCTTGAAGAGCAGTAAAAGAAGAAAACAATAAGTACGACATCGTCTCGGCTCGTCATAGTGTGAAGTACTTTCTGCATTTTGCCCTCACTAACAAGTTCGCCGGTCTTCACCCGTTTGGCTACATGGTTCCAATTTTGTTGATTACCTTATCTAGAGCCAGAGGCAACCAAATGCACTCCAACCGCTCAATGAGTATGGAATTTAGTTGAGAAGGAGATTATTTATTTGTCTGCTTCATTTGACTCTTGGTCAACCATGGAAAATAATGCACCTTTGGTTGAAAAGGAGATTATTGTCTGCTTCATTTGACTCAAATTTCTCTCAATTTTTTTCTGCATAAAGACACAGTACTCATTGTTTTCCATGGTGTTACAATAGCGTACGAGGCCCGAAATCTAGAGTCCAAAGTATTGTCAAGCATTTTATCTTTTTTCAAAAATTTCTGCATAAAAATACACAGTACTCAATTATCTTGGAAGAAAATTGTTTATGAACCATTAATGGGTCAATTCCTTTTTTTGAACGGCATTGATGCATGGGCCAACTCTGGGCGTCTATGTGGGAGCAGAGAAGGGGGGAAAAGTAGTCATTTGTGTGGGTGCGATTTTCATCCTCTGTTCTTTGGATAAATACGTTTTTTATTGTATCTTAATCTTCGGTTTTTCGTCATGCCAAAATCCGTTAAACATCTCTTCGATTTCTGAAACTGTAGCATCGGTTTGTATTGAAAAGAAGGAAAATAGATAAAAAGGTGAACTGATATCTAAGTAATTTGTTCGTGAGATATATGTATATATTTGAACTTGTTTAGAGTTATTGGCATATCGTCTTCCGCCTAGTGGGCGGAGGTTAGCAAAATCGAAAGGATAAACATTGATTCTAAAAATAGATTCCATTTTAAAAATTTAGTGGAGTAAAAGTGTAATGATGATATTTCCATAGAGAGTAATTAGAAAACGTTATAACTTTTAGAGTAATAATGTTGTCTTCATAAAAAAAATTGAATTTACGAAATGAGACTCTTAAAGAGGAACGGAGGGAATACTATTATCGCTTGTACGAAATATCGGATAAAATATTTGTAGGATGTCCCCACAATGTTGTTAAATTGCATGCAAAGACAATATATAAATTATGCCATTCAAAGCTTAATTTTCTGCTCACGTGATAAATTTTGCGCTAAAAGTAACAATCATGCTTACAAGTGGTGGTGGAGTCTAGTTTGATTGCTCACCTAACAAGATGATTTGAATCGTTTTTTTATTTTATTTTGATTCTCATGATTAGTTGAGATGCGCGTAAACTGATCCGGACACCTTGATTATTAAAAAAAAATTAATAAGCTTCTAATCAGTCATATTAGCTTCCCAAAAAATGGACAAGTAGAGTTAAATGAAACATGTGGGCCTAAAACCCTCTAATGTCCCTATTCGATTTGAGTTTTGAGGGAGATTTTTTTAGAGTAATGAATGAAAAGAGACAGATTAAGAAAATTTATTGAAAACCGTGACAAAAATTTTTGAACGATGGACTCTCAGCGTCTATGCCTGATTAATTTGGGATGGACTTTTGTCAACCAAATTAATTTTGTCCCTGATTTTTGTCTCCAAAACACCAATTTCTTGTAGTTAGTCGACATTTCATAAAAGGTTTTCAATGTGTAACTTAAAGTAATCCAAAAGTATTCTTGAAACTACAGATAAATCAATCGCCATGATTCTTTCTTTGCTGGGTGTGTGTTATTTTCTGTTAGTGAATCAGTCATTCCATGGTGGTGATTTATACTATCCAAATTTATCCTTCACGTTTACTACGCGGCAGGCAAGTGATGAGCCCCCACCTAACCTTGGAAGAAATTTTTGCATGGATCATGCAGTGGGTCAATTTGGCTGGCGTGTCTACCGGGGCATGCAGACATGGGAGAAAATCATTCCATGAGCTTGGGCACTAAATCATTCCAATTTTTTTTTTTTTGTTTTTTTAGTGGAGTAGGTAGGGTGAAATTAATCTAAATCCAAAAAATTACTATTTCTTCAGGGCGAGGTAAATTGAGACAGGGTCCCGTTAGCCGGGATAAATTGCCATCACTGTTTAAGAAGGTAGAAGGTTCCTAATACCTGAACAGCTTTCAAAGTTGATGCAGGGTGTGTATGAACTACGGATTAATCGTGCAACAAACATGGACACAAACTGTAAAAGATAGAGAAAGCTCTCTAGACTCTTTTAATTTCAATATATAATAATCAACAACTGTATAGCCTCAAAGGCTTACATGGAACTTATTAAATAGGAGGAGAAACCTTAACCCAAATTGATTCGTCCCAAAACGGAAACCGAACCAATTAATAACGAAAATTTCCAAAAAGGGAAAATTTCAGAATAATAGCAAACTGGAAAATAGAGAAAATTCTAAGACTTCTCCCAAAAGAACGGCTTAATTCGTATTCTCATTGCCCAAGTTATAAGCAAGTCAAATCTTTCCTTAAACGGCAAATTTGGATTTTCGGGACCCTAAATGGCCGTAAATGGCTAAAAAACACACGACACATAGCCATAGGCAATGTGTCTTGACCATTGGGCTGTTTCGGATCAAGTCCATATGGACCCATCGTTTAACTTCACAGTCGCGTAATTACAGTTTTGCCATCCTAGGCTTAAAATGCCTTAGATACTCCTCCGCTATGGCATCTACATCAAAAGTGGATGGAGAAACTTCAAAAGTAGACTAAAAAGACTCCAAAACCATTGCAGGATCACTCATTGAGTTATCTTTTCCGTGTTTGGGAGGAAAGAAAAACTAATGTGTGGACAGAATTGCTAATGAAGAGCAAATGGAGGGACTCTTGGCTGTCGTATGTTGGAACCCAACTCTCGATCCGTTGGCTAAATAATTCCAACATTTTTTTCCAGTCAAAACTTTGAATATTATGTATCTTTCTGTGGTCATTAGACATGCACATAACTCCATCAAATTTGGACTATCACGCCCCAAATCCAGGAGCATGACTGGCCGTGTACCATGAAGCAATCATGGGACACGAAGCCTAATTTAAAATATTTTTAACAACTTAAAACAAATAAAGTAAAAATTGGATATTTTATTCAAGCAAAATGTGCAAACCCAAAACCAATATTTTTCCATAACAAGTTGGCCACAATATCCGATATTCTCTAACTCCAAATTCCCCAAGAACTGCCAATTAATAAAAGTGCGGAAGCTTTTTGACAATAGAAAAGAAATAAAAATGCAGATGTCCTAGAGGTCCAAACAGAAGGTCCCGACAACGCCGCAGAGTCCACTACAATGCCCCATGCCCTAACCTAAAAAAAATGTGGAATAAATCCGTCAGCTAACGAGCTCAGTGAGTAGTTAAGCATGCTAGGGTAAAGAATACAACATGGCATACTTTTAAACAAAAGATACTGTGGGTTCCAAGAAATGGTTTCAAATAATGAGGGTCGATGGTTTAACAATTCATATTGACGAACTAAATAACGAACGACAAAGTCAGTGGCTCACAAAAGGTATCGACGAGATGAATCACTATTTGACGATTTATCACAAGAACAATCCGGATAACAATAACATGCCTTTTATACCAATAGGTCTGCTCAATAATAGCAGAACGATAAACCACAATACACGGAAATCCAAACCAAAGTGGGAACCATATCTTCCAATTACCAAGTACCAAATGCCAAATATTTTCTCAGGGCTTAACCCGTTGGATCCAACACCGTACATAGAGTCACCACAGGATGGCGCCTGGAACCTTTTCCCTAAGCCGGTCCGGAATAGGGTCATAGGGTATTTCACAAGTCTTTTCCCTATTCGTTAAGCACTGGAGTCACAGGATATTTCATAAGTCTTTTCCCTAGCAGCCAAAGTTACCACGATATTTCACGGGTCTTTCCCTTGGACTTTCACAAATATAAACATATCCATGGTCCCAAACACAAATAGAACAACGGCGAGCCGGAGGCACCTGCACCAGGATTATTCCCCGTGACATTGCAGAGTCACAATAATATTATGGAGTCAATGAATCGACGACAGTAAAAGTAAGGGCAATCGATCAATTACAAATATTCTCAATTAATCTTGTATGCCAAAGGGTACGTCAATTGTCAATAATTATGAGAGCAATGAATAAGATTAATTATCATCGGATCATAAGAAATAACGAAATTTCAAGAATAGATTGGCTCAAGAGGATTCCAAAACAATGATCACATGCTTAATCACTCACCTTAAGTCCGAAAGAATGCAACCAATTGTGATGTTGTTAACAATCCACTAATCTGTATTGCAAACAGAAGAAACAAATAAATTTGTAAGTGTTTGAATGATCCACTACTGTACTGTAACCAGTCAATGCCTAACGTGCCACCGACCAACTATACTCCAACGTGCAAATCACCATAAGCTTAATTTGCAATTGAATACCAGCATTACCTCTCACCTTCACACACGGCATGCACGCACAGCACCACATGCACGCACTCCCCCTTCTCTCTCTCTCTCTCTCCACCGCACCGATTCACTTCTCAAACAACAAAAACCCATATTCCATTATATGATCTAAAAGCCTAAAGGGTAAATTACATAATATAATATCTAAGAGAAATTAATTAGAAGACTTACTTAAAAATCACAACTCCGGTGAAAACCTTCCCACGCCGCCGCACTATTTAGCTCTCACAATTCTCTAGAGAAACTAAAATAACCTAGGTCTCTCAACACTTATATATGCAAATAATGATCCACTCTCCCACAACCCTTAAAACTCTCTCACATGGATAAATAATTATACACATCTTATAAACTGACATTTAGTATAAAAACACATATTAGAAAAATAGCCCTGATATTATGAAATTTAAAATAGAAGTATTTTATTTTATTAAGAAGTTTGAAAAAGAGAAATGAAAGATTTAATTATTTGGGTCAAAGGTTTTTTTTTACCGAAAAAAGTAGGATGTCACATGGACTACATAATCTTTGACGGTATTTATCTAGATCTACTATATGCAGACTGCCACGTGGCCCAACTCCGGTCCCTTTTAGCTCTCTCAAACTTTGAGGTCCTTGAAATGAATTACTTTCGACTAAACCTAATTATACAACTTCACACTTACTTTATTTTCTCCGTGTTTTTTCGCACAACATGTAACTAGATTTCCCTTGAATAGTGCCACCCGTGCCCGAATCTTGGCTCCACCATTGAACAGCACTTGGAATTGTATATAAGCAGGGTATTAATGAATCACAATTAAGAACATCTAGGGGTAACAGGTGGAGGATTTTTGAGGTGTTACTTCGGAGATGTGTGAGGACTGAGTGCTGCAAGTATCTAATGCATTCCTTTAAGGATAGATAAACGTTAACAGGTTAACTGCATCATTTTCAGGCTATGCAGGTTGAACCCGACCTAGACCTGTTTAGCACTTGTGTTCTCGAGTCGTGTCATTTACATGTTTCATATCAGAAATAGTCAACTCTAACCCACTAACTTCGTGTCGAGTTCAAGGTATGTTATCGTGTTGTGTCACGTAGACCAACTCCGTCGGCCAATTATATATTTGGGTTTCCTTATTTATTTGTTATAATTGAAATGACCCGGTGTAACATTTGGCTTTACATGTATCAGGCCATTTATCTAATAAGATTTCTTTTATTCAAGGCATAAGCAGCAATCCAAAGCAATATGAAATCTCAGTTGGAAACATCCCAGGTTATTTGGTGGCTGGTGGAGGAGCATTGGACGTCATTGTTAGTAACCTTGAGCATGCTTTCGAAAACTCATTTTACTTGTTTTATTCGAAGTGCACTTAAGTTAGTCCGAGCATCCTGAGTTACAAGAAAAAAAAATTTACTTTTCTTTGCTACATGAACTGATTGAAATCAAAAGAGGGAAATCTGTAGTAAATGATGACATTTTGAGCAAATTACTAAAGCTGATGTCCATGCAGATGGTACACATCTTTGCCTTTTAATTCGCAAAAATGCTAATAAAGGAATCCCATCTCCATTCGGTCTCGTGGGCGATTCCATTGAGCAAGCGACTCCAATTCCTAGTGGTGGTAGAATTTTTTAACACAACGCGGTCAACATGAACTTAGCAAGTTAGGATTGGTTTTTTCCCGGCCCAACAAAAATATAACACGACACAGTGACATAAAACAATAAACAGGTCAGGTTTGGATCGAACACAAGTAACCGAAAGTAGGCACGTTAAACACGTGTAATTGTAATTCGGATTCCTACATTATTTCAATCCAATCTACCACGATTACTATGCCTACTGTATTTATCAACCTTGTACTATGCCTACTGTATTTATCGACCTTGTACGTACCATGATTTGTAGAGACTCGAGATGGTGTTTCAATCTGGGTTGTTTGTGATGTAGCCGAATATTTGCTCTATGATTTCTTCTGGGATGTGAGACATTGTTGCTTTCGACTGGGAAGAAGATGATTGACCTGATTATGAGATACTTCATCTGGTTTTGTTTAATTGTGATCGTTGGAAATGTAGAGCAAGAGTGTTTTAAAATTTGGCAGAAATGAAAGGTGCGTAACTTGGACGCAGGATTTTTTTCACTACTTTGCTATGATTCTGTTTATACCCGTTTTTGGCACCGTGGATCGGGCTAGCCGTGATTGGCCATTTAATTAATTCTTTGATTAAATTGGGCCGAAGCTATGTAGTTGATTGGTTGTTAAATGTATTGGGCCATGGGTTTTCTGTTACATTTGGGGCCAAGAAACATGTAGCCCATATGAAGAGCATGGCCCATGATTTTTTGGGAAGATAGCCCACGGTTGGGCCCATGAAGAAATGAGCAGATCTGGCCCACGAAGTGCAGCCCACGGTTTTAGGGATTTGGTTGCTGCTAGTGGCGGTTATTTCCCTCCAAGTTCAAAGGCCAATTGACCAAGTCAATTGGCCATGTGTCAAATACATACAAAGATAGTGGGAAGTTATTGCCACGTCACCCATGATCTACCAACTGCCAGAAAACTACCCATGATCTTGCATGCATGAAAAGAGGTGCAGTCATGGGACACATGTCGGCCTATGGAGCAAAACAGAATTCTGATTCAGGCCTGAATCAGCTTACTGTTGTGCCTATAAATACAAGTTCACAAGATGAAAAACGGATCCAACACCAATCAAAGCTCAACGCTTACAAACACTTTCCTACTTTCAGCAAAGTAGTCTATCGAGTACCTCGTGCTCAAACCCCATTCTTTCCTTTTCTTGTAATCAAGTTTTATTATCCCAGAATAATAAAGTTTACGATTTACGTTCCATTTCCTATACGACTAGAAAATTTTAAGTCCACGACCGTGTGGCAAATTACGAACCTCCTTGTGATCATTACCCTTTGGGTCACACGCAATCACTTACAAGTTAGAAGTCACGATTCACAGCAATCGTCATCCAAAGTTAGGTGCTACAAGTCTTGGCACGCCCGCACTCAACCAACCAATGCCCGCAAACGCATCCGCGCCTTGCTCGGCGTACGTGTGTCAAAAACAAGAGTTTTCGAATTCCAAAATTAACAAAAGAAATCCCTTAACACAGTTAGACAAATCTCCAATAAATGTATGTGTCCGGGAGTGTCGGATGTCACACGCCATATTCCATGAAAGTTCGTGGGCTTCTATAATCTATCTCTGAACTCTGACATTCAACAACAGCGAAAAAAGGAGAAAGATTAAACTATTTGGACATACAATTTCAGCAAAGTGCGAAACTAGCACTGTAATCCTTTCCACACCAAGAAAGGGAAAAGAATCACCAATCGTCGCTCAAAGAAACCGGGTTCTCGATGATTCGGAGCAGCATATTATGGAGGTACCATCGTTGGAGGGCCTTGGTAGTCATCCTGGACACAAAGAAAAATAAGTCTTTAGTTCACTTACACTCAACAGATGTATACAACATGAGCTGATTACAAGCAAAGGGGAAAGATTCGAGTCTGTGGTACACACCTTTGGCTTTCATGTTGCAAAACATTTATCGACTTCCGATTCTCTCTGCCCTTCGTCTGCACATGTCTTTTTTTATCTTACACAGTTTGTTCACAACGGTTGCCATCTTCGTTTGGTCTAGGCGATTCCGATGAACATGCTACTCCAATTGTCAGAATGGAAACCATGCATTCGTTGATCCAACTTCCATTGTTATGCGCCAGTTGGGTGCGGGGATCGACGATATCCATCACTTGGTCAGGCAAAGCATTCTTAACGAAGCTATGAAGATTTTGATGATCTTTAAATATATTGTCAATTGGTCTTTTGCCAGTAAACATCTCTAGTAGAAGAATCCCAAAGCTATATACATCCCCTAGAGTGGAGGCCATGTCACCCATGCCATATTCTACAAATCCATCCAAACTGGTATAGAAACCTGCATTTTGTGCTTTTATATCACTCAATAACAATACGTTCAATTGGAATTTAGTGTGTGATAAAATGAGATCATTATCGAGAATGATGGAGTTGAATTATACTTTCCACTCAAAAAGTAAACTTGTATAAAAAGTTAAGTTGTACTTTGTGTTTTATAACTGAGAGAGTTTTTTTTTTTTTTTGGTAAACATAACTGAGAGAGTTTGGACGAACTGAAGCGTGCCTCGAGGAATCTCTCGTGGACTAATCCCACCACACACTAACGGGAGGCCATTTAAGGCCAGAGCAATGTTTTGTACAAATTGGCTCCATAAGAGTTGATGGCACCTAATATCTATATATGCACATTCTGACGATAGGTACAAAGATTTTGTGCTTCAAGAAAAGTTTATGGTGATCTAAACTAGTCGACTATGAAAGTGGATAGTATGTGGAAAGTGAGGAGATCAGGTAACACATAGCAACAGGAAGTTTTGGAGCAAAAAATGGGCGCATACATATATTTCACACTTTGTTTTGGACTTAAGTTTGTATAGTATCTAATGATGCTATAACTCTTCTATGCAATTTAATTGCAAATTTCACTTTACATGTACATATGAGCTTTTGGTTTTGTAATCTCAGGAAACTGGAAGTTTGACATTTTGTACCTGGAGCAACGTAGCCTATTGTTCCCCTTATTGCAACTGAAGTGCTTTGATGTTGCTCTACCTCTGTTGCAGCTGCTGAAATATTTTTTGCTAACCCGAAATCTCCAACATGGGCAGCCATTGTATCATCCAAAAGGACATTACTTGGCTTCGGAGATCACCATGAATGATTGTTGACTCGCAACCAAAATGAAGATACTAAAGTGCAGACGCAATATCTATAGAAATGTCGAATCTCTGAATCACTTTCAGGTACTCGTGCTCTGCTCCATTTTGATGCAGCCATCTATCTAATGTTCCATTGGCCATGAATTCATATACTACAGCTTTGAATTCATTGCCATGGAAGTCTATGCTAGAACATGCACTTAATACCTTCAAAAGATTTCGATGTCTTATGGCTTGAAGTGCTTTGCATTCTATCATGAAGCTCTTTAAAGCTCCCCTAAGCTGAAGATTGAGCACTTTCACCGCCACAACAATCTGGTCTTGATCAAGGATCCCTTTATACACAGAAGCATAATTCCCAACGCCAAGTAGATTAGCCTCTGAAAATCCATTGGTGGCTTTCAGAATCTCTGCATACGAAACTCTCAAAATTTGGTGTTCGAAAGATTGCTTAGAAGAGGCCTCCTTCCTTGAGACACGTCGACGGCAACAAAACATAAACAAGCTAACTGCCAAAGTTGAACATATCACAAGAGCAACCACCACATATACTATTATCTTTGTCTTGTGAGATAGCTTGTTTGTGTTTGATATTGAGGATGGGCATGGAGGAAGATTTATGTCAGCAACACCTCCACACAGATCATCCATTCCAACAATTGAAATCGCGCTAGCATTTCAAAAAACTCCTTGTACTGGAACTTCTCCATGCAGCATATTAAAAGACAGATTTAGTTTTTTTAAGGGAAGCTCACCAATATAACTAGTGATCAGCCCCGTTAAATTGTTGTGTGAAAGGTCCAACTCTCGTAAACCCCTTAGCTCGCTCCAACTTTGAGGTATCTCGCCTTCAAATGAATTGCCTTCCAAATGAAGCACTTCAAGGTTCGAACATTCTCGCTCAACAAATTTGGAATAGGCCCTAATAACCTATTATTGGACACATCAAACTCTCCGAGATTTTTCAAAGACCCAACTTCCAATGGAAGGGAACCAGTCAAGGAATTATAACCCAAATTGAAGGAAAATGAAATGGATGAAAGATTCAGAATTTCAAGAGGTATTGAACCATATAGATTATTATGAGAAAGATCTAATTCTAACAAGTTTTGACAGTTGCCTAGACTTAGGTACGATTCCACTGATAAAATTTTGTCCCAAGTACAGAAGATTCAGTGCAGTTAAATTACCTCTTGAAGAAGGCAGTCCTGTGAATTTGTTCATGCCTAAATATAGTTGTTGCAACTTACGAAATCTGCCAACAGTATCAGGAATATGGCCGGAGAAATAATTCCTTGTCATGTGTAAGACAGTGGATTGAGGAGGTTCCCAATACCAGAAGGAATACTTCCATGTAGTTGATTCCCGCCTAATACCATGAAGCTAAGATCGATCGAGAGATTGGCTATCGAGTCGGGCAATGGCCCTTTGAGAAGATTGTCGTCAACAACAAGATATTGTAAACCGGTACAGTTTGTTAGAGAAGAGATGAAAGATATGTCATCCTGCAACTGATTAACTTGGAAGTTCAGCTTTTGAAGATTCAAAAGTTCTCCAAGATCTTTTGGCACTGGCCCAATGAAGTTATTGTAACCGAAGTTTATCAGTCCAAGCCCGGAAGCATTAGACAACGCGTTAGGTATCATTCCTGTGAAAGAATTATCTAAGACACTCAAAAACATGAGATTAGGAAGTTTTGAGCATATATCAGGTGCAATACTTCCATCAAGTTGGTTAGTGTCTAATGACAATATATTGAGCGTGGAGATGTTGTACAGTCCAGAAGGAATCTTGCCAGACAGCTTGTTATCAGAGAACTGAAGAAATGTCAATCTCCGAAGCTTAGAGATTCCCTCTGGAATCTCCCCCCGCAAATTACATTCTGCCAACATAATTCTTTCAAGTGACAGTGAGGTTGCCAACAGAAGGAGTGATGGTTCCAGAAAACATATTTTTACCGAGGCCTAAAGCTTCAAGCTTTGACAAAGAACCTAGCTCACCTGGGATGTTTCCGTTCAGTTGGTTGTTTACCAAGTTCAACTGCTCAAGGTTAGAGCATCGCGACAGGTTTTTGGGCAGTTCACCACTAAACGAATTGTTGGTGAGTTGTATTACTTGAAGCCGAAACAAACGACCGATCTCCTGGGGGATGGGGCCGTGAAAGTTGTTGTTTGGAAGAATGATTCTCCTCAGGAAGGAGAGGTTTGCGATATGCTGAGAGAGTGATCCAACAAGGCCTATGGATGTTAAGTTCAACTCGATGACTCTATTGCAATGTTGTTGACTGCACGAAATGCCGTGCCAGTCGCAGTAGTGGACTGAATCATTCCAAGAACTGAGGGCACCGAATGAGGCTTGATCATCTATGGCAGCCTTGAAGGCTAATAAAGCAAGTCTATCAGTATCATTTGGCATGGCAAAAGTGGACGGAATGTTACACCACCACACAAGGGTATTGTAAAGCACAAGAAGAGACCACTTTGCCATGGGTGTTTTATGGAATGAATCAGGCACTCCATGGATGGTAATGTTTATAATCGGAAAATTTGTACCCAAAGTCTACAAGATGTCAATTGAGTCCTTATCTTGGAAGAAAATTGTGTATTAAGTATGAACTATTGTTGAGTCAATTATGGGTGTCTATGGGAGCAGATAAGGGAGGAAAAAGTAGTCATCTGGGGGTGCATTTTTCATCCTCCTTTCTTAATTTGGATAAATACCTCTCCGTCTTTTGGAAAGGTATTTTTAGTGGTGCAAAAACCAATAAAATGCCCCTTTCATATTTGGAAACTGTACTGTAAGAGCTTCTAGCCCATCGGTTATCTCCTGGCCCTCCCATAAGAGAGACCAGAGTTCGAGCCTCGTTAGAGGCATTTGGGGTTCAGGGCTATGGATAGCTTCTGGACCCCCTGTATAATCAGCTTCCGTAGAATGCTCCGTTGTTGCCTTGTCGAATCGATATGGGCTTCTTGTTCCGGGTAAGGTAAGCTAAAGCTTTCTCCATGCCTTCCAGAATGGCTTGCTTTTCACTCCTAGTTTCCTTCAGTGACTGCCTTTACGGGGAAAAACTGTACCATGAATTGATACATTAAAGGACAATGGGACGGGGATATGCAAAATGAGGCTGGGTCCAGGAGGGTTTGGGGTTGGGGCGGAACAGGATAAGTTGGCATCGCTGGTCAACAATCTAAATGCTACTTTCATCCGTCTAAAATAATAGTCACCTACGAAAAGATGTACAATTTTCGGACAAAATTACCCAAGAATTCAATTCAAACTCAATCGTGATACCATAGACATCACAAAGAATTACTAACGGGATGAAAAAGAATAAGCGAGGAGTGGGTTTCGTTGTATGCATCACCTCACAAGTGTAGCACCGATCGACGAGTGGGTTTAGCCGCCTCTTCTTCGGCGGACGTGCCGTCGGCATTGGCCGCACGTCACCGTCAATAACGCACCTACCCCGCCGCCCAACCTCTGCTTCGTTTGCGCCCATGAATGGGAAAACAAATTCCTGCTTTTTATGTATTTTGCACTTCATAGTTCATATAGGCCTAGTTCCTCGGGGTTTATTTTTTCTGTTTGGCGTTTTGTCATCATTATTTAAAAACTTTGGTAGTTTTGAGCGAAACTTTGTACTAAATTATTGAAAAATTCAAGAAAATTTACTTTTATCAAAAAAAAAATTTGAAAATATCTAAGATAAATCTTCCAAACCGCTTTTGGGGTTTTAGAGTTTCGCGCAAAACTACCACTGGGAAATTTTCTGGGGGAATTGCAAGACAGTGGCTGCTGGGGCAAAAAAATTCCATCTCGTGGATAGGTTTTTATGGAATTCAACTAGATATGAAGGGAAAGAAAATAATTTCGAATACTTGGAAAGGGCAACATAAAAAGACGAATACGCCCCCTCAAGTGAAACCCTAAATCCCCAACCCCAAATCACTTCCTCCTCTTTTTCCATCCAAACACGCCGTCGATCAAGAACTCCACTGCTTCCCTAGTAATCAGCCTTTCCTCTTCTTTCTCTTGTGACGACGAAATCCACTTGACATCTCGACATCAAATCCCATAGATCTTCAAATCTGGGCCAGAACCATATTGAAAAAGCTGCGTTTTTTAAGGTAAGTTTCGGTTTCCCTTTCCTCTTCTCTCTCTCACCGGCGACGAAATCCACCGACTTCTCGACGTCAAGTCCCGTTGGTCTTCAAGTATGGGCCAAGAACCATGTTGAAAAGCTACGTTTTTTAAGGTAATAGACATTACATCTGGAAGCAATTGTAATGGGTCTACTTGATTTGTTCGATTAATTTGAAAAGTTGGTTGACGAAATCCACCTACTTCTCGACATCAAGTCCCATGACTTATGAATTCCGAAAAAGTAGTTCATGAGTAACAACTTATTTGCCCCAAGCTCCACCGAAATACAATTTCCCCATATTTTCTACATAAGGCCTAATTTTTTTTTGACAAAGAAGAAATAAGGAATATTTAAATATACATCCTCTTTATCAATACAATATAAGAATTCATCCCACCCTTTTTTCATACTTATGATTTCATCATTTTAGTGTGTGAATTACCTTTTTTACCCTTTTCACTATGATATACTTATATTACGTTATATTGTTTTCCCAATTTAGTTGGATTGGATTTGATTGGATTGTTTTTCCAATTTAGTGGGACTGGATTGGATTATTTTTCCAATTCAATGGGATTTGGTAAATTTCAACATGATTGATTACTTTTTTCTTTTTAATCATGGAGTGTATTTGAGGAATCGATATTTTTAGAAATATAACATGATAAGTTCACCACATCTTTGCATTTTTTCTTCATTCTTCAAGTTGGCCAACGGAACATGGCTAAATTACCATAAAAAAAAAATATAACATGACATCCTCAAACCGTTACATGGTTAAATTACCATGACATTACATGGTTAATTACTTATGATTACATCCTAAAATTCTCGGCCTATATAGACAAGAATTTTGGGATGAAAATTACTAATTATTTCATTCTAAAATTCTTGACCTATATGGACAAGAATTTTGGGATGTCAATTACTTATAATTTCATCCTAAATTATTGGCCTATATAGACAAGAATTTTGAGATGTAAATTACTTATGATTAAATCCTAAAATTCTTGGCCTATATAGACAAGAATTTTGGGATGTAAAATACTTATGATTTCATCCTAAATATCTCGGCCTATAAAGACAAGAATTTTGGAATGTAAATTACTTATGATTTCATCCTCAAATATACTTAGGATTTCATCCTAAAATTCTTAGCCTATATAGACAAGAATTTTGGAATGCAAATTACTTATGATTTCTTCCTAAAATTCTTGGCCTATATAGACTAGAATTTTGGGATGCAAATTACTTATGATTTCATCCTAAAATTCTTAGCCTATATAGACAACAATTTTGGGATGCAAATTACTTATGATTTCATCCCAAAAATCTTGGCTATATAGACAAGAATTTTGGGATATAAAATACTTATGATTTCATCCTAAAATTATCGGCTTATATACACAAGAATTTTGGGATGAAAATTACTTATGATTTCATCCTAAAATTCTCGGCCTATATAGACAAGAATTTTGGGATATAAATTACTTATGATTTCATCCTAAAAATTTTAGCCTATATAGACAAGAATTTTGGGATGTAAACATAATTATTTATACATCTCAAACTATCCTTATATGAATTGGTCTGCGCAACAGCCTAACAGATTTCGCCGGACTAGTTTCATGATAAATGGTCCAAATAATTAACCATGAAATAATAGAAACATACAGACATATTTCATGGTAAATGTTACAAATAATTTACCATGAAATCGAAAAACTTGTATTACATATATGATTTAAAATATATAAATATATACAATTAACAATACTCAAAGGACAATATCGGTATTAAAAGTATGAGAAGGATGAAATGATAACTTGCTGAAAAGGACAGAATGAATTCATAAGTGAAGAGGGAAATAAAGACGAATTTTTAAGTCTCCCGCTTTTAAAATGATTTTTCTACAACGGAAGCACATTATGTTCCTGTATCCTTATCTATTCGATTGAGCTAAATTTTGTGACAACCACCTAGAAAATAAATTTAAAAAATTGAACAATTTCGATCAGCAAAAGGAGACACGGAATAAGCATACCATTGTCGAGGGTGAACAAAATTGCTCTCTAATTACATGGGGTAGATCGAATCATTGAGGAGAAAAAGTTACTCCATTAAACTTGTTGATGGATTGAGAAGGAGTTTTGAATATCAAAGGACTCGAGATATTGTAGGGCGGGTTGTCCTACATGGTAGTGTGGCTGATACAGATTGAACGGCTCGGATCAATAGAAACTCCTATAGTTCCTATCGATCCGAACCGTTCATTGCCGAAATGGACGGCCCAAATGGTTGCACTATAGCCCTGTAGTGCGGGTTGCACTACAGAATTTCCAAATTTGTGTTCAAAACAATTTGACATTTTTTATATTTTATCTATTAATCTATGATTGCCGCGGATATTGTGGAATAAATTTTACAAATTCTGTCATTTCTCCGACACTTCACTAATAACAAGTGAATGTATACCCTCCTGTAAATTTTTTTGAACTCTATGAAAAAACAGAAATGATAACAGGACATACAAAAATCTACACCAGTGCATAAAAACCTCCTTTTGGGCCTATTTTGAGTCTCAAAAAAATGATCAGAGTCGCTCATTTTGTTTAGAATACTTTTCTTATGACCCCTGCCAAAAATAAGCTCAATCCGGTATCGATAAGGGCGTTTACAAATCATCTAACTTTGCTTTAGAATTCATGCCTGAATTCTAGAATAAAGTTGGACGATTTGTAAATGCCCTTATCAATACCGGATTGAGCTTATTTTTTATAAGGATCATAAACAAAGTATTTTAAATAAAATGAATGACTCCGATCATTTTTTTGACACCCGAAATAGGGCCAAAAGGAGGTTTGTATGCGTTGGTATAGATATTAAATCTGTACTAGTAGCACCGCTGATGAAAAAAATAACAAATAATAATTATTCAATGTCCTTATAGATTTGGAAATTAACGATGCACCAAGAAGCACAAGCCATTGAATTTTTAAAAACTTTGTCTAAGGTTCATTATAGCATGTTTGTAACTCACCAAGTCCACCTCTCAAGTTTATAACCCACTAGATCTACTCGATCAGACAAGGGTTTTGTTTGGCTTAGACAAAAAAAATGCATTTTTATTCTTGGGAAATTTTTAGGCCGGCCCAAAAAAATTAGGTTCGGACTTAATTTAGTCCTGCAGAATTATTTGTATTTTTTATTTCAATCATGCCCCTTCACGTGCATCAGCGCACGAAACTAGAGAGCATCTAGTATAGAAAAATTATCCAATGCTCCATGAACATTGGTGTACCATTAAAACATTGTTTAAATTTCAAAAAGTCATATCTTTTGTTGTAGATATTCATTTTTAAAAAAAATTATATTTTTGGAACCTATTCGACGATATCTACTAAACAAGGTCCATATTGAATATGAAATTATAAAAGATTAAAAAAATATCATTTACTATGAGAACTCTCCATGAAAACTGTTTTTATGAGAATTGTTTTTATGAGAATTGTCTCTATGAGAAGTGATTATGATAACTGTTTCTATGAGAACTATTCCTATGAGAATTATCTTTATGAGAACTATTTCGGACAAAAATATCATTGGCTCTGTGAACTGGTTATGAGAACTGTCAATTCTCATAGTCAGTTCTATGTGAACTATGTGAAATGGCTATATGAATGAAAAATACACAGTTCAAATAGTCTCAACACACACTAAACTACACAGTTCTCATAGAAAATACGTAGTTGTCATAGAAAATACACAGTTCTCATAAACAATACTCAATTTTCAAAGAAAATACATAATTTTCATAGATAGTTGTCATGGACAATACACAGTTCTCATAAAAAATACACAATTCTCTTAGAAAAATACATGGTTCTTATAGACAGTTCTTATAGAAAATACACAATTCTCATAGAAAAATACACGGTTCTCATAGAAAATACACGGTTCCCATAAAAACTATATATAGTTCTCATAGAAAATACACAGTTCTCATATATAGTTCTCACAGAAAAATACACAATTCTCATAGAAAATATACAGTTTTCATGAATAAATACACAAATCTCCTAGAAAGTACTCATGAACTATGGTTACAAGAACTGAGACTATGAGAGCTATATTTTTAGAATCAATTCCTGAATCATATTATTTTGGACAAAAGTACCATTGGATATGTGAATTGGCTATGAAAACTGCCAAGTCTCATAGTCAGTTCTATGAAAACTACTCACTTCTCATAGAGAACTGGTCTTGTGAGCTGAGCTATGAGAATTGGCTATATAAATTGCCAATTCTCATAGTCAATTCTATGAGAACTGCTAGTTTTCATAGTCAATTCTATGAGAATTGACTATGAGAAGTAATTGTTCTCATAGAGAGGCTTTGTAAACTGGTTATGAAAATTAGACTATGTAAATTGACTATATGAATTAAAAAATATATATTTCACATAGTTTTACGATACACTAAAATACACAGCTCTAATAAAAAAATATATAGTTCTCATAGAAAACATACGGTTCTAATAGAAAATTTTCATGGACAATACACAGTTCTCATAGAAAAATACGCAGTTCTTATTGTCAGTTCTCATGAACAACACACAGTTCTCATAGAAAAATGCACAGTTCTCATAAAAAATATACACACGAATAAAAATTGAACAAAAATATAAAGGTAATCAAGTCAAATATAGTTATAAATGTTTTCACCGTCATGTCTTCAAAAAAGTAATAGTTCACATAGGAAATAAATTGATTTAGAATTGAATTTTTAACTGTCAAGTCTCATAGAAACATACACAGTCTCATAGAAAATACACTTGTTTACATAGTCTCACCACACACTAAAATACATACTTTTCATAGAAAATACATAGTTCTCATAGAAAAATATACAATTCTCATAGACAATTCTCATGGATAATACACAGTTCTCATAGAAAATACATAATTCTTATAAACAATTTTCAAAGAAAATACATAGTTCTTATAGACAATACATAATTCTCATAGAAAAATACATAATTCTCATAAACAAATACACAATTCTTGTGGACAATATATAGTTCTCATAGACTGTTCTCAAAGACAAATACGCAGTTCTCATAGAAAATACACAGTTCTCATAGAAAAATATACAGTTCTTATAAAAAATACAAACAAACAAAAATTGAACCAAAAAAAAATAATAATCAAAATCAAATATGAGATGTTGAAAATACATAAATTTGACATTTAACAAAAAAAACATCTACAAAAAATTGACTGCCATTGATGGATGGTCCAGCATTCAACAAAAAAATCGATTGACATTCAATAAAATATTTAATCAACAAAGATTTCTACCCTTGCTCTGGCGTCTCCAGCGTGGATCTCAAAAAATTTGTGTTCTGAAATTCGGATCTAATAAAAATTTGGGTTCTGAAATTAGATCGAAGAAATACCAGTGGGCCTCCGTCTTGTACGTCATCTTCATGTTCATGCTATAAAAACCATGGGTAAGGCGATGATGAACTACATACAATTTGTGAAATTGAATTGAAACGGATCTAACGGTCGATCGGAATCGGAGAAGACGGCCGGAGTGGAGTTGATTCCAGGAGAATACGGATACGTGATCCACACAAATGACTGGTGCTAAGTGCAATATTCTCTTGTGAATATCTCAAAAGTCTATCTAGGAATTCATTTTTCGTAGAGAACTTAATAATGTCATAGGAATGTGATTTAGTATTTAAAAAAAAAAACCAGTGAACATATAGTACCCCAAAACGATTGTTGACTGGAACCTTGTCCACACCTCAGCTGCTGCACTGAACCAGACTTGCTATGTGCTCCTTCCCCATGAGGACAATTTCTTGCAAAGTGGCCAGTATTCCCTTACCCTCGTCCTCTACTGCTTCCTTAACATCTGGATGGCCGGACGAGTCCTCAAAGCACGCAAAAGGTATGCAACTTTCTTGATCTAAATCATATCAATGGTACTATTAATTTGATAATGAAAAATCTCTTTATCCTATTGCATCGATTCAATAGAATACAGATCGATGATGGAGAGAGAGAGAGAGAGAGAGAGAGAGAGAGAGGAGGTTTATCATATTCAAAGGGAGAGGGAGGAGGAATGATGAGATTGAGTTGACGATGCGGACTAAAATGGGCAAAAAAGTCATAAGATAACATATCCGAGCCTATGCAGGCTTGGGAATAATATTCTGGGTTGGGATCAAACCAAGCCTAAAAATTAGGACCGGCCTCTAATTATCTATTTATTCTTTTTCATTTATTGTGTTGCCAAACTGGGCCCTTGTCAAGCTAAAAAGGAATTAATACAAGACAAAAATGCCCTTGTCAATTTATTTTTTCGTTTTTTTAGAATTTTGACAGCGCGCTCTCTCTGTAACGCCTTGATTTTTGGAAGTGTTAATTACAATAAATACAAACTCGATCCAACATTTATTTTTTAAAAAATCAATAATTGAGTCATTATAATAATTAAATTCAAGTTTCAAATACCATTATTCTAATCGAAAGGGAAAGGGGTACTACGGTAAATCTATTCTACTTGATATCCGGCTTCTTCTTTGATATTCTGTTTAGGTCTGAACTCTGAGTATTAAAACTTCTCATGTTCGTCACCTAGGTCTAGCATAATATGCCAGGGTCACAAAAGTAACACTGTGAGCTTGTAAGCTCAGTAACTAACTCCTACCCCTATGTCTTATACTTTAGCAAAAATAATATATAATTTTTGTGAAGTAAAACGCAGAGATTTAACAGTTCAACATAGAAATAACAATTCAATAAAAAGTGTCAATGTCTTTCAGAATCAACGCAGCATATCGTAATTCGTGTCACCATTTTATCAGTATCAATTTCACTTTCCATTTTATTATCTCGAGCACTGGTTCCGCTAACCGTCTTTCAGATTCCATTGGGCTCCCAGGCTAATTTGTTTTACCCAAAAGCACTGATTCCGCTAACCGTCTCTTTCAGATTCCATCGGGCTCTTAGTCTTATTCATTTCATTGGCTCTTTCACCATTTTTCACACGACACGAGTTCCACTAACCATCCTTTCAGATTCCATCGGGCTCTTAGGTCACACACACCCGAGCCATGATTCCGCTGACCATTCTTTCAGATTCTATCGGGCTCTCATGCTCACACACGTACACCTGAGCCATGATTCCGTTGACCAGCTTTACTGATCCCATCGGGCTCTCATGCTCACACAATCATTAATCTTTTCACGTTTCAATTTCTCATTTGTTCTAGTTAACCATTTCTCGTTTCTCGTGTCTTGTAAACATGCATCATTTTCTCATATTCACATTGTAGCAGGCCAAGCAACATGACTCGTGCCACTTCTGAACGTGATCCAGTATCCCGATCAACTCCGAGTCATTTTACCCTCGATGTTCAGAACGCCGAAGGCTTCCGTAGCCAAGGGTCCTGTTAATTACGACTCGTTTAATTGCCTCAGTCTCCAACACCCATACGAACGGGAAACACGTTCGGTTGGAGATCCTCCGATGATCGCATAACACGCTCGGTGCCGAACGAGCGTAGCCAACATTCTATCTCACCTGCATGGGAACAGCAACCTTGGTCGTGGTGAGGTTCGTGACGTCATCTGAGCGGTTATCAGGATAAGGATAGGGGGCAGGTGAAGGTGCCAGCTCATCCTACACACGGTTACAAAACCCTAAACGTGATGTAAGAGTGACGTCAACCGACGTGTGTCGAGTGTTGGTGCAATCTTAGGGATCAAGCTGAGAGGTTCCCTATAAATATCCCATTATGTCTTCTTGTTAGAGGTACGCACAGAAAAAACCCTAATTCCTGATTCCTAATTTCTCTCTGCAAGTGCACTGACTCTTGCACTGGAGGGCCATCCCGGAGAACCTCCGGTGTGGTCTTTAGTCGTACTTCATTTTGCAAGATGAAGAAAGAGACTAGGAGTAGATCTCAAACCCACAGTCAGAAAACCATTCGGAATGGAGCCCCACAATTTGGTGAACCTGACGTGAAATGGCTGTTTCTCAGATCCATGATGGCTCCTCCGTGTTGACCACCTTTTTTGTCCTAAAAATTTCACTCCACCAGTTTTCCACCGATCTCCCCCTTAAAAAATGGGCGGAGCACCTCCACCTCCTCTTTTTCAACCCCTCGGTTCCTCTTTGCACATCACCTCTGAAACCGGTATCAATGCCAGTAGGTTTGAGTGAAGACGCTCTAGCATACGTACAAATGCTAGAACAACAGCAAGAACAGACCAATGCTGATTTTGCAATTCTCAAAATGGAGATCGCAAAAATTAAGGCCAACGAATGTCCGACGGCATCCCACTCCGGATCTAAGGGACGACGCCCAAAAGGAAATCTGCCACCTCCTCTTCCACTGGTTGGTGATGGACAGCCATAAAGAGTCTCAGTCCATGATCGCTTGGACCCACCATTGACAGAACACCGAGCCTGGTATAGCGCTCGCTTTAGGCAGCAACTCTCCCTAGTTCATCAACGTCTCGGCAATGGTGCGGGACTTAGAGGAAGAGAAGGGCGACGAGAAGGGAGTCCACATACCGTTTTCTCGAGTTCATCGGTTGGAGACGAATACTCCCAAGGCTCCCAAGTTACGATACCGTGGAATTTCAAGACAATGATCAGGCTCTCATCCCATATGAATCCGAATGGAGAAGAAGCCGAACGCCGCGACGAAACAGGAAAGGTCCCCAGAGCCATCGCATTGAACATGATGAAGTCCCTCGGGAAAAGACCTATGACCGACGAGCAACAAATTCAGGAAGCGCTCGAAAACTTCCCCGTGAAAAAAGCGTAAGTGTGGTCGTTTGGCAAGACAATCGTCCTAGCCATCGAAGGGTCTATCATATTGAAAATCTTCCAGAAGAGGACCACAGAAGGGTCCCCGTAGAAAAGAGAGAGAGGGGATCTCAATGTCGACATGATGTGATGGAAGAAAAGCAGAAGCAATAGGAATACCGAGCATCGAAGAAATCACGGAACACTCGAGAAGGTCTCCCTCCTCGGGCAACTCATGAGTATCAATTGGAAAAACTGACAGAGTCTCCCTTCTCAGCTAATATCCAAGCAACCTTGCCAAAGCTAGGGCTCCATCTCCCGAAGTTTTAGAAGTTCGACCCCAGCACAACCGAAGCATACACCCATCTCATCAGTTACAGAAGCACCATCTCATGCGTTACCGATGACGACGCTATCATGTGCAAAGCATTTCCCTCGAGTCTTGGGCGCCTCGACCTGTTATGGTTTAACCAATTAGAAGCATGATCGATCCATAGTTTCAAAGAGCTTGAAAGGGCTTTTAACTATCGGTTCATCACAAACAACAAGCAAGCCAAGGAAGAAGATGCCCTAGCATAGATGAAGAAGAGGCCCGGCGAAACACTTCGGAAGTATGCCGAGCGTTACTGGTAATTGTTTAACGAGATACCCGGTGTTGATCAGTACTGGGCAGCAAGGAACTTCAAAAATGGATTGGAAATAGGAAGCAAGATTTTAGATGAGTTGGCAATACGGGCACCTCATGGAATGAACGAGCTTATGAGGACGGTTAAACAGTTCTGTTCCTACGAAGAGTTCCTCGCCGAATGAGAACTTCAAGGAGGACAAAACTCAACCACACCCCAAAGCCTTCATGTCCCCACGCCCCAAATTGCACCCCCAACCGAAGAAGCAGGTCAACACAGTTAAGTTAGTAGACAAAAAGGGTCCGAAAGCCCATGACTGTATAACCGAAACCACCGTTTTTAAAGAGCCAATTTATTTCCTCCTCCGTACGTTAGAAAGGGAACCGTTCTTCGTCTGGCCAAACCCTCCCAAGTTGAACACAAAAGAAGGTAATATTAATAATTGGAAGAGATGCTCGTACCACAACGAGCTTGGGCATTACACCACGGCTTGCACTCCGTATAAAGCCCTTTTGGAAAATCTGGCGGCACAGGGACTTCTCAATGACCATGTTGACTGGACCAAAACGCCGAGGAGACAGCCGAACGTCGGTGGACAAAATTCCATTCCCCGTCCGGTTGGAGTAATCAACGTTATTCACGGACCAACTACAAAGGAGGCAGCAAAACAACTTCGTATAGAGCTTGACAAACACTTGAGCGTCCCTGGTCAATCACTTTCACCGAGCAAGATCTCCAACGAATCCAAACACCCCATAACGACGCTCTGGTGGTCACGGTGCAAATCTCAACTCATTCCATCAAAAGGGTGCTAGTAGATCAGGGAAGCTCGGCGGAAGTGATGTACTTATCCCTTTTCAAGGAGCTCAAAATCTCAGTCATGCCTTCTCCCAGCAGAAGTTCCCTTAATTGGATTCAGTGGAATGCCCGTTTGGCCGATCGGTAGGATCACCCTCCCCGTTGTCACAGGCTCGGTTGCTTCTAATCTGGAGTTCCTCGTCGTGGACGCCCCAAGTCTGTACAATGCGATCCTCGACAGAAATTGGCTCCATTCGATAAAAGCCGCCGCCTCAACCTTCCACCAGGTGGTTAGATACATTGGCGCTAACAGCAAACAGGAAGATCTGTTGGGAGACCAATTACAGGCTAGACAATGCTATGTCTCAGCCATCGGAAAGACACCAAGCTCGAAACGAGTACATTGGGTTGAAATCCTAGACAAACAAGTTCTCGAGGACGTCGGATCTCTACCGGAAGAAAAATCCATTGAAGACCTTATCAAATTCCCACTCAACGAGGATGCATCACGGTATTTCATGCTCGGCGCAGGATTGCCCGAAGCCGAGAGTGAAGAAACGTTTCAGTTCCTAAAGAGCAATATTGAAGTCTTTGCTTAGACGCCGTATGATATGCCAGGCATCGACCCAAAGCTCTTCCAGTACTCACTCAACATTTCCAAATTGGCAAAGCTAGTGATTCAAAAGCCTCGGCGTTCGGCAACTATTCATGCCAAAGCAGTAAAGGAAGAAGTGGACAAACTCCTCGAGGCGGGTGCCATCAAGGAAGTACAATATCCCACTTGGCTTGCGAACCCTGTGGTGGTAAAGAAGAAGAACAGAAAATGGAGGGTCTACGTGGACTACACCAACTTGAATGATGCTTGCCCAAAGGACTGCCTACCCCTTCCAAAGATAGATCAGTTAGTAGATGCAACAGCGGGTCACACTCGGCTAAGTTTTTTGGATGCCTACAGAGGTTACCACCAGATAGCCATGAACCCTGACGACATGGAAAAGATGGCATTTATCACCCCCAGGGGCCTCTTTTGCTACCTTGTTATGCCGTTCGGTCTTAAGAACGCAGGGGCCACATTTCAAAGAATGGTATACCTATTGTTCGAAATACTCATCGAAGAGATCATGGAAGCCTATATTGACGATATGGTCGTCAAAAGTCTCAAAGCCGAGAACCACCTCTCTCACCTTGCCGAAGTCTTTGCAATACCGAAGAAGTACAAGCTACGACTGAACGCCGACAAATGCGCCTTCGGAGTTAGTTCTGGGAAGTTCCTCAGTTATCTCGTCACTCGGCGTGGCATTGAAGCAGATCTGAACCAGATCTCCGCAATTCAGCAATTAAAACAACCATCGACTCCTCGGGAAATACAGAGGCTGACAGGGATGGCGGCGGCCCTTAACAGGTTTATTAGCCGCTTATCAGATAAATGCCACGTTTTCTTCCAAACCCTAAAGAACCAAAGCCGACGAAGCTTCAAATGGACGGAAGATTGCGACGCAGCGCTAACCGAGCTGAAATCTTATCTTTGTGCAGCCCCGCTTCTCGTCAAACCAAAGGCTTTTGAAACTCTCCATCTCTACCTAGCTGTCTCTCCACATGCTGTTAGCTCGGCACTTATTCGACGGGAAGGCCTCGAAGACCAACCCATTTACTTCACTAGCCAAACCTTACTCCCAGCTCAAACCAGATATCTGCCACTGGAGAAGCTTCTTCTTGCATTGGTTACAGCTGCTCGAAAATTACTCCTTTATTTTCAGGAGCACCCTATCATAGTCCTCACAGAGTTTCCACTGAAAAACCTCCTAAGGAAGGCCGATCTATTAAGTCGAGTATCTCAGTGGGCGATCGAATTAGCAAACTTTGATATTCATTTTAAGCCTCGAACAGCAATCAAGGCCCAAGTATTAGCAGACTTCATTGCTGAATTCACCCCTGGAAGCCCAGACAAAGAAGCATTGGTTAAGCCTAATTATGGAATGCTGGAACTACAAGAGACTCGAAAAACATGGAACTTATTCAGTGGAGATGTTTGGAAGCTACACGTTGATGGGGCATCAAACAACAACGGTGCGGGTGCAGGGGTTGTCCTTGTAAACCCTTGTGGCGTCCTTCATGAAAGTGCTATCACAATCAACTTCCCTCCCACAAACAACAAAGCTGAATATGAAGCACTGCTAGCTGGGCTCCGAGCCGCAACAAGTTTACAAGTTGAAGACCTACACGTTTTATGTGACTCTCAACTGATCGTTAACCAAGTAACAGGGGATTATGAAGCTCGGGACCCAAGGATGATAAAGTATCAGGCTACGGCTTTTGATCTAATACGAGGGTTCAAGGGATTCCACATTGAACAGATCAACAGAGAAAACAACGCTCATGTCGATGCTCTGGCAAGTTTAGCCTCGGTAAGCAAAGCATATGAATACAGACACATTAGCCTCGGCGAGATCCACCAGCCAAGCTTTAAAGTCTCGGAGGAAGTTCTCAGCGTTTCCATCGGTCCTAGCTGGATGGATGAGGTAGTCTCGTTCCTCAAGAATGATACGCTCCCCTCCGACAAAAAGGAGGCCCATTGTGTACGCAGCAAAGCAGCCCACTATTGGATCTCTGAGAACAGCCAACTCTATAGGAAAAGCTTCACAGGGCCATATCTTCGAGTCGTTCATCCAACCGAGGTCCCAACAATATTGACTGAACTTCACTCTAGAAGCTGCAGTTGTCACTCTGACGGGCGTTCCCTTTGTCAAAGAGCTCTGAGTCAAGGATACTTCTGGAAAGGAATGAAGAAGGATTGTGAAGAAATAGTCAAAAACTGCAAACCTTGCCAACTTTTTTCTCCTCTACCAAAGCAGTCCGCTCAATCCCTCAAACCTATCACCAGCCCCTGACCCTTTGCTCAATGGGGCTTAGATATAGTTGGCAAACTTCCAACTGCCCCTGGAGGCTTCAAGTTTTTGATAAATACAACGGATTATTTCTCAAAGTGGGTGGAAGCCGAGCCACAAGTCACAACCACTGAAGCAGATGTTCGGCGATTCGTTTGGAGGAATATCGTCACAAGGTTCGGCGTGCCTTATGCAATTGTTTCGGATAATGGCTCCCAATTCGTTGGCAAAGAATTAACAGGACTTTGTACTGAGTTCGGAATTAGATTTTTTAATTCAACCCCATCCTACCCCCAGGGTAACAGTCAGGCCGAAGCAACAAACAAGACAGTGTGCGCTGGCATCAAGCGTCGGCTAGACTCCAAACGAGGAAAATGGGCCGAAGAACTACCTCGGGTTCTCTGGGTCTATCGGTCCACTCCAAGACGCTCCACTGGCCAAACTCCCTTTGCAATGGCCTTCGGCATGGAGGCTGTCATCCTACTTGAATCCAGGTTCCCAACCCTGCGCACTGAAACTTTTGATCCACAAACCAATAATGATGCAGTAGCTACCGAGCTTATTTTAGCTGAAGAAAAGCGAGACGATGCCCAGCTCAAACTAGCTAACTATCAGCAGGAAGTCGCTCGGGGCTACAATCGGAGCGTAAGGGTCAAGAAGTTCAGAACCAACGACTGGGTCTGGAGGAAGGTTGTCCGAGCCAGCCAGAAGACTAAATTCAAACCTAATTTGGAAGGTCCCTATAGGGTGGTCAAGGAGGTCGGCAATGGCTCATACAAGTTGGAAGACGAAGAAGGAAGGGAAATTGAGACCCCTTGGAATGCTCTAAACCTCAGGAAGGCAGACCTTTGAAGTTTCTCCTCAGTTTTGATCTATCACGCCCTCTACCAGTTTATTACTTATTACTTACCAAAATGTTGTACCTGTTTTGGTCAACTTTTTACTTAATGAGAAGTCCCTCCTATTTCTGAAGCATCAATGTTCCCTATTATTCGATTACAATGTTCAAACTTGATCACTTAAGTTCGGCCTTCTAGCTTTTACGACTGCGTTCGGATCAATCATCCGCAAAACATGTCGTGGCTCGGACAACTTGACGTCCAGACACAAAACAATCAACAAACTTACAAGTTTGCTTTTGGCTCGGCTATGTTCATACTTTGACTTGAACTAAATGGCCACTTCAGACATTTACTTCACATATTACCTTGGCATAAGACTGGCATTTTTGAGCCAAGCCTTATACCAACGTAGGGGCTATTATGTGTAAATAACAAAACCTTGGAAACAAGCCAAGGTTGCTTGACCTTTAGCCAAACTCAGAAAATATTTCTAAGGCATAGAGGAATATTTAATAAAGCAACAAATTCGAGAATTTTTTCTAAGTCATTAAAAGATAAATTGGGAATTCAGAAACTCCAAGCAAGAGGGCTCAGCTTGGTAAACCGTTCGATGCCGTCCCCCTTTAAACTATTACATCTGGCATGGTAAATTCCTAATGTTCGAAGCCATCCAGTCCAAAACAAAGTTCAAAATATTTAGAAAGCAAAAAGACTTAAGAGAAATTCCTCAAAATTCAAAAGATCTTCATCAACGGCACTCGATTGGAACGTATCCATCTCAGTCAATTAGAACATCTCCACCTTCGGCATTCTTCTCTTGAAGTTCGGCTGATTGATCACCAAATTTCCCCTGATGCTCACCATCGGCCATCTCTTCATCCTCATCCTTGGGAGGTAGTGGTTGGCACTCCTCTTTAGTGGAGGGAAGCTCTAGATCAGGCACGACCGGCTCGAGAAGCTACTTTAGAAATCCAGAGTCAGCCTGAATCGTCATAACCGCAGCCATTGCCTCGGCACCAGCAGTATACCCAAGCTTAAAAAAATCAAGAAGCCGAGCCTCAAGCTCATCATTTACCATCTTATGTGCTATTTGGGTATACTCCAGAGCGGCTCGGTTTATCCCAACTTCATATCCTTTGGCATCGGCAGCCCTGAGCTTCTCTTTCTCCTTTTCTCTCATCTTTTTCACATTGGCCTCGGCATTTTTAGCAGCAGCCCTAGCATCGGCAAATTCCCTCTTCAGCCTATCCACCTCAGCCTCCGCATCTTTAGCTTGCTGATCTGAGATCCTCCATGTGGTTCGATAGGAATCTCGGTCAGATCTGTATCGTTCACGCTCGGTAGAGACTTTGGTGGCCTTATCATAAGCCTTCAAGGCAGCTTGCCCGACCTAGCAAAACATGAAAATAAAGATTACCACAAGGAAATTCTAAGGCTAGATCACAAGGAATAAAGCTGAAGTACAAAAGTACCTGCACCAAATGAGAGCACATTTCTCCGAGCCTAGGGAGAAGGTCGGTTGGCACTTGATCGTAGTCTCTCGGAAGGGCTAGCCCCCTAAAGAGTGTTACGGCAAGATTCGGTTCTTCCTTCACGGAATCACTCAACTGCAGGACTCTGCCATCGGACATCGTGTAAGAAGGGCTGAACTGACGTTGAATGGCGGCCTCAGTTGCAGGGTCATTAAGATCGATGTGTGGGTCGGTGAGATTTCTTTGCTCTTTAGGCGGAGAGGCTCGGGCAATATTTGAAGGAACTGATTGAGAGACGTTCGGCGGTAGAACATCCTTAGATATTTTTTGCCTTTTTTCTTTTTGCTGCTGCTGCTGGTCCACAGAGCCTCGGGTACGTCCTGGGTTAGTCGTCTTTGTTGGAATGACAGGTCTCAAAATGTTTCTCCCCGACATGTCTTTGACAAAGGGTTCGACTAAATCATCGGATAAAAGCAGAGTGAGCCACTCCTCGGCTGTAAATCAGATCTTAGGCAACCGTACTCCTTACTGCCTCTTCTACTGAACACCTTCAACATTTGAAGCCTCCTTCTTTTTAGAAGCTCCGATAGTCTTAGGCTCGCCTGTCTTCTTCTTGCCTGGTTTAGCCTCTTTATCCCTCTTCTTCCACCTCAGCACACCCTTGTATGAGGGTCTGTAGTCAAGTAGGGTTGGAGCGTGTCGGCAAGCTTGGGCAAGAAGCGTGTCACAGGCTTTCTCTCGGGAATTGGTGTTGAGTCCTTTCGATATTGGACCAAGCTCTGCAAGCGGAAGATAGCAAGAATGAAAGCATTAACAACAAAAGAAAAGCCGGATGAACATTTCTCGAAATAGAAAATAACGGTTCGGTAGTACCTCTCATGTCCCTAACTTTCGAAACTGTATACCGATGCAGACCGTCGCCAAACTCATAGTTCCCGTGAACTTCAAGGTAGAAATCGGCCCATTTATCCGTGTTGGATAAGCCTTGGATCAAAGGACTCTTTTTGGGACGAGTCGTAACGTACCGACGGCCAGACTTACCCTGTTGAGACATGGTATATGTGAAAAAGAGGTCCATCGACCTGAAATCAAGATCTTGGCTCTCGATCAAGGCGATTACCGACATGATGATTCGGTAACTGTTGATCGCGAGCTGATGGGGAGCCAAACTAAATCTCCAAAGTATTTCCCTAAGGAAGGGGTGGAGGGGGAACTGAAGCCCAGCCTCGCAAATGGCCATCAAGTGTACGGTAATATGCTCGGGATGATGCTCCCTCTGGTCTTTAATTTCAGTGCTCTTGACTTGATGAATCAGCACGTCGTCAGGAATGCTGTACTTTACGCGGAATGCTTCGTACTCCCCGGGATCACCACTAACGTAATGAGCGTAGGGGCATAGCAGAGCCTTGTCAAAAAGATCGACGTCGCTCGAAGCCGACGTCGAAGCCTCGGTACCAGATAAAAACCTCGACTCAGCCTCATGACCCATCTGAGGATCGACTTCAGACTGTGTCTCTGCGGTAAAGTTGATCTCGGGGTCGGTCAAAAAGTCATCTACGGCGTACTCGTGAACACGCTTGGCATTCGAGTCATCGAATGCGGGAGAATTTGCCGACATCCTGGTGGAGATAGATTCGACCGGGCGGCCGCTCCTCCTTCTACGTTGCTCAAGCAATTCCCTAATAAGTTGACGATTGGATTTTTTTTCCGAGCAATCCGAGTCTGAAGACACGTCGATGACCTCGTGAGCCAGACCTAGGAGAAGAACAAAGGGGTAATAAGCAGTTGAAATCTACATCGGCAAAGAAAATAATCTGGAAGTTTGGCTCATCTTATCGGCTCATGAGTCATAGCTATCCTAGAGCGGGCTCGGCACATCTAAAACGTCTCTCTACACTTGGCCTAACAATCAAATAGGGATCCCGTTCGGTTACCTACCCCCATCGGGAGAAGTCGTTCGGAGAGCCCTGAACATCCTATTGGGGCTCGGAAGAACAAGTTGAGTTTAAGGTTGAACATCACTGTTCACCCCCCGGTTTCTACTATTAACTCAGAACAGAAAAACCCCAAAATCACCCCAAAAACCCAGAAAAGGTGCGTAGAAAGCAAGGGAAAAGGAAAAGCGATGAAAATCGATGACATACCTGAAGGTTTCTGTTGAAATAAGGCTTGAAGATGAAGATCTGAATCTGAATCGAATTCTGGAATGGGGTTGTAGAGAGAGAAGCTCCAAATGCTAGAGAGAGAAAGTGCAGAAGAACCTTCTCTCTCCTCCTTCGTCGTTATTTATAGATGGAGCGGGCGTTTCGAATTTTTCGCCCATCATTTCACTACCGAACCCCTCGCCAACTGCCATGTGACACGTGGCGACTAAGAGCCTTTCCCACGCCAGCCGTCTCTTCATCTGCCAAGGCGTCTTTTCAACTGACACACCTATTCGAATGCTCGACAGCTGTCACCCTATGTGGGGCTCGGATAAATCCGTCACAATTTCGAAAGAAGATCCTCGGTTAAAGCTCAGCCTATTCCGAAATCAACCCATACCAAGCAAAGGGCTTCGGCATGGGTTGAGGGGCTATTGTAGCGGGCCGAGCAGTATGGCTCGTGCCACTTCTGAACGTGATCCAATATCCCGATCAACTCCGAGTCATTTTACCCTCGACGTTCGGAACGCCGAAGGCTTCCATAGCCGAGGGTCCTGTTAATTACGACTCGTTTAATCGCCTCAGTCTCCAACACCCATACGAATGGGAAACGCGTTCGATTGGAGATCCTCCGATGATCGCATAACATGCTCGGTGCCGAACGAGCGTAGCCAACATTCTATCTCACCTGCATGGGAACAGCAACCTTGGTTGTGGTGACGTTCGTGACGTCATCCGAGCGGTTATCAAGATAAGGATAGGGGGCACGTGAAGGTGCCAGCTCATCCTACAAACGGTTACAAAACCCTAAACGTGACGTAAGAGTGATGTCACCCGACACGTGTCGAGCGTTAGTGCAATCTTGAGGATCAAGCTAAGAGGTTTCCTATAAATATCCCATTATGCCTTCTTGTTAGAGGTACGCACAGAAAAAACCCTAGCTCCTGATTCCTAATTTCTCTCTGCAAGTGAACTGACTCTTGCACCGGAGGGCCATCCCGGAGAACCTCCGGTGTGGTCTTTAGTCGTGCTTCATTTTGCAAGGTGAAGAAAGAGACTAGGAGCAGATCTCGAACCCACAGTCAGAAAATGTGAACCATTCGGAATGGAGCCCCACACACATTATTCTTCAAAACTTGCTAAGACATGCAATAATAAATAAATCCAAACTTTCATACTTCTCTTTATTTTACCCTTCAAAAATTACAATAGCAGGTAACATAAGAACAATATTTCCAACACGTTCTCGGTAAACACTCTTACATTTACCACGTAATAACAGTCAAATTCGATTTCCATTTACTGAACTCTTAGTCATGCTTTTCCTAATCTAAGAATAAATAATTGTGGCAGCAACATTCCTTTATTTTAACAATAATACTATTTTCAAGTTTCCAGGTAACTATTATAATTTTTTTTTATACACTTGCGTGATAGCCGATTTTCGATAACTGAGCAAAATTTATAACGACAACATATAAATTTTAACATGCGGCATCTTAAATATCTAATTTCAATATTTAAACATATAGCACATCAACATTATACTTAGGTGAGTAGATAGAAGGTTTCTACCATTCTTTTTGGCGATAGTGGATTATGGATTCGTCGGGTTAAAAAATGAACGGAGTGACGTCGCCTCGGTTGGAATTTGATAAAAAGAAAAGTAATTTTCTTTTTACTACGAATCCAAACAACTTCTAGATTTTGAAATTGAAAGATTGAATGGTGGTTTGAGTGGCGGTGGAAAGGTAACGTGGCAATGTGGTGGTGGACTTGAACTCAATTCTTTTTCTCCTCTCTTTCTCACAGCCGAAACTCCCTCTCTCTTTCCCAGCTAATGAAGCAAGTGAAGTGAGAAATGAAGGAGCAGCAATTGGTATTTATAGGCCAATGAATTCATCACTCTCCTCCTCTTACCCGGTTCTCTCTCTCTTGTCCCATCCATAAATACATATATATACATATATATATATATATATTTTTGTAGGATAGGCTATAATATAAGGTAACATGGGAGCATGTGATGAGGTTTGGATAGAAAACCCAACCACCCTCTCTCTCTCCCTCCTCTCGGCAGACTCTCTCTCTCTCTCTCTCTCTCTCATGCGTGAGCTACAACAATGGGAACATGACACATTTAGGTTCTGTTCCGGAACGAGTTTTAAGTACTTATTTTTTAATAAGGCAATTTCAAACTCAAAAATAATGGGTTTAATGAAATTTAAAAATATGCAATATAGATCTTGTTTGAAAGATCTTGATGAAATCTTTTATACGATGCAAAAAAAATTAAAAAATTATTTTTTATTTACATTATTTTTTAGTTTGAAAATGTGAAATAAGTACTTATTTTTTAAGAAGGTGTTCTGGAACGAGGCCTTATTGTTCATCCTTCTCTCTTGTAGGCTCACATGGCTACAACACTAGGATAGTGTAGAGTTAAAATGATGGGATTTTGGATCAAACTAAATTCTCTCCCTCTCTTACACAAAATCTCCTACAATTAATTACTTGGCCCCCAATTCATGGGATCTCCTGTACCCTCCATCTTCATGTATCTATGGGATTCTTTAGGTTTTTGTTGAGCTAAAGGCTAAGGCCAGGTAGTACATGGTGCAACTAATGGGTATCAAGAGTACTAAATCTTCTTCTCTCTTCTTTTTTTTACACTGACGGCACACACACAAGCACATTTTCACTGAAATTTTTAGTACAAGGTTTTAAATGATAATAAGACAATCATTTTAGTAAAAGAATTATAATAAAATATTTAATTTTATTTAAAAAAAAATTGGTCGAAAATTCGATTGTTACACTCTCTCTCTCTCTACATTCCAAATCTCACACGCTCTGCCGCTGTACAAATAACATTATATGTTCAGGTCTATTAAGCCGCTGCGCTAACCAATTCATATAAGGTTGTCTATGGTTAAATATAGTTATAGTTTATTATTCTTTTATAGGGTTATATGGTTATAATGAGTAAGGAACAATATGGTTATATAGTTATATATTCAGATCATATATAACGTGATATATTTTCCTTTTAAAGGTTACTTATTACACATGCTGACATTTAACCATGTATACAGCGACCAGATTGGTACATATATGATTATATGTGCAATTCGTTGTTATGAATATTATACAATGCAGTACCAAATCATAACACACCATCATTTCAATATATCCAAAATGTACCATATAATACAAAATGTACCACCTAAGTCAGTGGGCAAGTCAAAATTTATTGGGGGATTTTTAGGCCGGCCCAAAAAATTAGGCTCGGACCTAATTCAGCCCAGCACAAAATATTCTATACCCCCTTTAGTCCCGGCGCTACATTGTGGACAAAAATACCCCTCGCGGGTCAAAACAAGCATCCCGGATCCTCTGCGGGTCAAAATACACCTCGCGGGTCACGTTCCCGAACCCTCTCCATACGGCTAAACAAAACCCTCTCTCCCCCCAACCACTACAGAACCACCCTAACTCTACCGCTACAGAACCCTAACTCTTCCGCTCAACAGCGCTTTCTCTCTCGCTCGCTCTCTCTCTCGCTCGCTCTCTCTCTCTCTCGCTCGATCTCTCTCTCTCTCTCGTGCAATCGATCAGGCAACAACATTTCAATATGGCAAAAAAAGGTTTGTACATTAAAGAATGTCGAACGTTTATGCGAAATTTCTATGCGAACTGTAAAATATGTATATGAGAACCCTAACTCTCATAAACGTGTTGCGTCTATGTGAAGTATGTGTTTTCGAGTTATGTGAACTGTGTGTAGGGTTCTATGTGAAATGTTCTCGATCAGCTCCTTCAAGGAGGAGACTGGCCAGTTATCCAGCAGCGAAGAGGTCAGGATAATAAGCACATTTGATGGTTTCGCTTTAGGTTTTTCATTTTTTAGTTTTTAATATGAGAATTGTGTATTATACATGACATCTGTCTATGAGAACTGTGTATTTTTCTACTGGAACATTGTATTTTCCTATGAGAACTGTTTATTTTTCTATGAGAACTGTGTACTATACCTATGATGAGACAACGTAAACACTCTATCTAACTTTTGTTCATATATTTAACGGGACACAAGAAGACTTACAAAATTTGAACTGTGTATTCTGTTCCGAAAGAATACATTTTTAAAGTTACACATCATCATACTTATCCATGAGAACTGTGTATTTTCTGCGAGAACTGTTTATCAGAACAGTGTATTTTTCTATGAGAACTGTGTATTATACATGAGATTTTTCTATGAGAATTGTGTATTTTCTACTGGAACATTGTATTTTTCTATGAGAACTGTTTTTTTTTCTATGAGAACTGTGTATTATACATGAGATTTGTCTATGAGAATTGTGAATTCTCTACTGGAACATTGTATTTTTCTATGAGAACTGTGTATTTTTCTATGAGAACTGTGTATTTTTCTATGAGAACTGTGTATTTTTCTATGAGAACTGTGTATTATACATGACATCTGTCTATAAGAACTGTGTATTTTTTCTACAGGAACATTGTATTTTTCTATGAGAACTGTTTATTTTTCTATGAGAACTGTGTACTATACCTATGATGAGCCAATGTAAAAACTCTATCTCAATTTTGTTCATATATTTAACAGGGCATGAGAAGACTTACACACAAGATTTGAAAACTTCTTACGAGATCAGACCAAGAACACTAACAATGGAGGAGGCAGGAGTCATTACAAGATCGAAAACTCAACCTGACAGGCCAGCAACCTCCTTAGTTAGCCAATCATCACAGAACCCTTCCCAAACTCAGGGAAAGAAACGACAAAGACCAAAACAGGAAAAGGTTGCCAAAAAACGCCAAAGGCTTACCCAACAATCTGAATCTGAACCAGACTCCCCAATCCAGACCCAAAAGCAAACCCAACAAAAGAAACATCAGAGCCCAAAACAGAAAAAGAAGGCCCTGAAACAAGAATCAGAATCAGAATCAGAATCACAACCAGACTCCCCAACCCAGACCCAAAAGCAATGCACATTCAGGTCCAATGTAATAGGAACAGTGGGGCTATTGTCAAAACTGAACTTGAACAATGCCCACTTAGAGCTCTTGAAACAAACACCTTTTTGGATGCTGATTGATGCCATTAGGAAAGGTAAGTTAGCGGAAAAAGCTTGCATGAAGCACGATAAAACCATCCTGAGTATCATTCAGAACTATGATACCAATGACAGCAAGTTCCTCATTGGTGGTAAGAAGGTTGCCATAACAAGGAATGACATCAAGCTAATCTTTGGAATAGCTTGTGGGAACAAACAAATAGGAGATTTGAACAAGAAGAAAAGTGATGTTGCATTTGCAAAAAGAAGGGGGATACAGGAGGCAAGGATTGGTAGTAAAAAGATGAAAGATATGATCAATGAAATACTTTCAAAAAAAGAGGAATCCATAACTGAAGAAGACATCCAAGATGTAGTCCGCCTTGTATGCATGTTCATTTGCCTGACGCTGTTCTTCTCCACATCAGGAGTCACCATTGCATGGACATATGTGCATTGCATGGAGAAAATAGAAGAAATAAAAGACTACGACTGGGCACAATCCATTGCAGAAACATTGAATACATCAATGCACAAGTTCCATGACAAACCAAGAGATGCAACAGGATGTGTGGTGGCATTGATGGTAACTTAAATCTATTTTGCTATGAGAAGTATTTTTGGGTATTCTAATAATTTTCTTTTATTCTAATAATTTCCTTTTACCTGTTTTGCAGTACTGGATTTGTGAACACACGGATTTGATTGCACGACCAAAAAATGAAGCAATTCCAAGACTACTAAACTGGAACACCTCAGACCTGAAAAAAAGAATTGATGATTTTAAAGATTTGAGCAATCTCAACATTACGGTATATACACTAATCAAATTGCTTAACTTGGACACGAAAATACACACTTCTCATAGAAAAAGTGCACACTTCTCATAGAAAATTACACACTTCTCATAGAAAATTACACACTTCTCATAGATAAATACACACTTCTCATACTTCTCATAGAAAAGTGCACACTTCTCATAGAAAATTACACACTTCTCATAGAAAATTACACACTTCTCATAGAAAATTACACACTTCTCATAGAAAATTACACACTTCTCATAGATAAATACACACTTCTCATACTTCTCATAGAAAAGTGCACACTTCTCATAGAAAATTACACACTTCTCATAGAAAATTACACACTTCTCATAGAAAAGTACACACTTCTCATAGAAAATTACACACTTCTCATAGAAAATTACACACTTCTCATAGATAAATACACACTTCTCATACTTCTCATAGAAAAGTGCACACTTCTCATAGAAAATTACACACTTCTCATAGAAAATTACACACTTCTCATAGAAAATTACACACTTCTCATAGAAAATTACACACTTCTCATAGATAAATACACACTTCTCATACTTCTCATAGAAAAGTGCACACTTCTCATAGAAAATTACACACTTCTCATAGAAAATTACACACTTCTCATAGAAAAGTACACACTTCTCATAGAAAATTACACACTTCTCATAGAAAATTACACACTTCTCATAGATAAATACACACTTCTCATACTTCTCATAGAAAAGTGCATACATGGTTATCATATGAAAAACACAATTCTGATTGTGAGTTCACATCTTGCAGGTATATGAGGAAGAACTTCAAGAAACATGCCAAGAGGCTCAAGTCTACAGCATGCCACACCCAGAAGTTGTAGATGACAATGACAGGGGAACTATATCACAGATGATGCAGCATACACAATCTCCTCAAAGTCCGGCACTACGACTTGATGAGATACACTTAACTGAAAAACAGCAACCATCTCCTCTTGTGTCAACATCATCTACTGAGAAACAACAAGCAATGTTCTCACAATCACAATCAGGCGAGACTATGGTTCCAAGTACCTACCAACCTCTGGACTCCATTAATTTCAGTCAGGGCCTAATTAAAGAGCACAACCAGATGGGTAAATTCTGTGACAGCTTACTGGAGAACAATGATCAAGTTATCATCAAGGATCTCCAGCAACAAGTCCAATATATTCAGAATCAAAAACAAATACTTGAACAACAAAACCACGGACTGCAAAACGACAAGGATGAAATGAAAAATGAGCTGGAGGAAATGCAAAAAGAACGGGATGCAATGAAAGAAAAGCTGCAGAAGATCGTAACTATGTCCAACACAATGTTGCAGGCCCAAGAACAACACAAGTTCCTGATAGAGAAGACTGCAGTCTTGGAAAAGGACAGCGATACAATGAAAAATCAGCTGTTGGAAATGGAAAAAGAAAGGGATTCACTGGAACAAAAGCTGCAGAAGATGGATACAATCTCAAACGTTTTGAAAAAGGACAGGGATGAAATGGAAAAGCAGCTGCTGGAAATGGGAAAAGAAAGGGATGAATTTGAAAAACAGAAACATATGATGCTGGAACAATTTGAAAATGAGAAGAACAAAATCAAAAAGGCCCTTACAATGCAAGTTGAATCCCTAATGACCGAGAAGGGCCAGCTACAAAAGTATCTGAGCACAACTGAAGAAAGGCAAAAGGCTATAATTGTTCAAAAAGATGCAGAAATACGCAGCCTAACCAACAAGCTTTCCCTCACCAGCAAGCTTTCCATCCAACCGCAACATACCAAAGAACCTCAAAAGCATTTACCGGTTCTCGAGACTGATTCCTCTTTGCTCACACAAAGAAGTGAGGAAGCAATACATAACATCACACAAACGTACACTGATCAGAAGATTGAGCAAGTGGTCCATGAAGTTACACAACTATATGCTCATGCAGGGAAAGATTCTGAAGAGGACAACAAAGATGATAATGCAAAACAAAGACCACGAAGGCAAAAAATGGATGACAAGTATTACTATGGTTCAATCACAAAGGATGGTCGCAAAAAAGAACAAATTGTCCTTGTCGAAAGTGACAAGCCACAAGCAGAAATCAAGAAACTTGATGACAAGATTCCTCCCCTAGGAAAAAAGGCAGACATTGTCCTTGCATTGCTACCTGACGAATGCCAAGAAACAATCAGAAAATTTTGGGAACTCGAGGAGGGATGGTAAAAATGCTAAACCCAACAATTTACTGTCTTTAAATCATTTCAGATTGGCTAATGTTATGTATATCATGCAGTATGCACATATGGGATTGTGAATTAGATGACCTGCGCATATATCAAGAAGATGTGAGGTTTCTGCTATGTGATCGAGAATTAACAGGCCAGGTAACACAATAAAAAAAGAAGCAACTCTCTTTCTATATTTTAAGAGAAATGTATATGAGATCTGTGCTTTTGTATGAGAACTGTATTTTTTCTATCAGAACTCTGTTTTTTATATCAGAACTGTACGTGATAAACAAATACTTTTTACATTCTGATACAGCCAATAGATGCCTACGTCCACTTGCTGACTACAACACTAAAACCACCAACATCTGGACCATCCTTTTCATTGGGAATAGAAGATTCCCAACAAGATATGCCGTTTGTCTTCAACAGCTTTTCATCAGTAAGAAAAGGAAGCACTCTCTCACAATTCATGTAGCATACACTCACAGTTAAGAGGTTGCCTAATTATCTTCTTTCGAAACAGACCTTCCTTGGAGGTGATCAAAACTCAGCTAACAGAGCACTTGATGTCGTCCGCTCAAAGATTTTGAACACCAGAACAATCCTTATCCCAATATATGGTTCAAGCCATTATACTTTGCTTGAGCTAGACACCATTGACCAAGAATGGAGGTTCTACAACTCCATCCACAGACAAGGGAGAAGAGATAAATACTGTGAAGCAACTGCCAATCTGGTAACATAATCCCTCCTTATTCTAAGAAAAATATATGAACTCTTTCAACTGTGTATTGTAGTCTATGTGAACAAACTATGTGAAATGTGTATCGTTAATGTATCCATGATCATATTCTGTAACAGAGAAAGAATGTCACGAACTACATCAACCAACAATGCAAGAAGAAGATTAAAACCTCTGCAAAGCTCGTGGACAATGCACCACAACAAGAACCAGGCTCGTAAGTATCTTTCAACTACCAAAACTCGTCACTGCATCTTATATAAGCCCCTAACATTAGTCTTGTATTCACAGGGTTGATTGTGCAGTTGTTGTTGCCTACATCATTCGCCAAAAGCTAATGAAAAAACCAATTAAAAGCGACCTTACAAAGCAAGAATGCCTTCAAATGAGAGCTGATATTGTGCAAGCATTTGTCAGTGACCCCAAGAGATCATGGACTCCAGAAATCTATCATAATAGGATGGAAAATCTCAGACTGCAAAAATATTATGACGACCAGGAGCTTCTTGAAGAGAAGAAAAAAAAGGCATAGATTCAACTTACTCATCAAAGTTGGTAGTGGTGTTGTTCATCAGTTGTATAGTGGTTAATGAGTTGTTTAGTTTACTGGTAAATGAAGATATACAATCTCAGACTGCAAAAATAGTTTTGGAAGTGAAAGTAGTGCAGATGGATAATGAAATGGTGGAGGTGATGTTCATGACTTGTATAGTGGTTAATGCGTACTGTTCAGTTTAGTGGTTAATGAAAATATACAATCATCTTTCTCTGAACTCTATTTTTCATTGTTCAAAGTTTGCAGTTTGCATTGGAAGAAAAAAACACTTCTCATACACACTTCTCATACAAAAATTTGCAGTTCGCATAGAAAAAATACAGTTCTCATACACACTTCTCATAGGAAAATTCACAATTCTCATAGAAACCTAACATAGCAGAAACCTCATTAACCACTGCAAAAATATTAGTTTTGGATGTGGAAGTAGTGCACATGGGTAATGACGTGGTGGAGGTGTTGTTCATGACATGTATATTGGTTAATGAGTTGTTTAGTTTACTGGTTAATCAACATATACAATCATCTTTCTCTAAACTCCATTTTTCATTGTTCACAGTTTACAGTTCGCATAGAGGAAAAACACAGTTCTCATAGAAAAATTTGCAGTTCGCATAGAAAATTTCACAATTCTCATACACAGTTCTCATAGGAAATTTCACAATTCTCATAGAAAATAACCAATTCTCATAATACAATCATCTTTCTCTAAACTCCATTTTTCATTGTTCAAAGTTTACATTTCGCATAGAGGAAAAACACAGTTCTCATAGAAAAATTTGCAGTTCGCATAGAAAATTTCACAATTCTCATACACAGTTCTCATAGGAAATTTCACAATTCTCATAGAAAATAACCAATTCTCATAATACAATCATCTTTCTCTAAACTCCATTTTTCATTGTTCAAAGTTTACATTTCGCATAGAGGAAAAACACAGTTCTCATAGAAAAATTTGCAGTTCGCATAGAAAAAACACAGTTCTCATAGGAAATTTCACAATTCTCATAGAAAATAACCAATTCTCATAAAAAATGTAAAGGGTATTTTTGTAAATTACATCTTCAACGTGAAACCCTATTTTATATGGCCTATAAATACCCCTCTTCCTCTTCCCGTTTCTTCATTTCCCACCCTCAACACAACTACAACAAAAAAATCCTAAAAAATGGCAGAAGACTTGGCAAGACTCATCAAAGATGCCGTAGATGCATCACTCAAAGAGACCAGTGAAAAACTTGATGAAACCCAAGCCCGATTCTTCGAAAACCAGGACAACATCAACCTTCTCAAGAAAAAAGTGCAGATCTTCAAAGATTGGAAACTTGCCAAAAATTTGGCAAAGGAAGCGGAAGCGGAAGAAGCCACTACTAGCAGAAACGTGCGACCAAGAAGACAACCACCAACTAACTAGGGATCTAATTTTTCAGTTTGGCTGTTCTATGTTTTTTTTTTTTTTTCTTTCTTTCTTTCTTAGTAGATCTCTTGTTTAAATCTGCTACTTTCTTTTTCTCCTTGTATTTGGATCTATCAATTTCATCTAGGATGTTTGAAATGTTTACTTTCTTCAATCGTCAGGTGTATCCAACGATGTATGTCTTATAAATCTGGATGTTTTTCCTTGTTTATTATATTTCTAATTGCCAAAAATACTTAAACCAAAAAAAAAAAAACAGTCACAATTAATTAGTAATCTCGAATATATTCTATTTTTTGTTTTATTTATTATATTTATTATTTATTATTTTTCAAACAAAGAACTCTATATTTTTGTTTTTCTTGTTTTTGTTTTGTTTTTTATACCAAAAATCGTTGCACTTTAAACTGTTCACCACGTGTATCACTACCACCTTAAATACCTGAAAGGTTAAACACCGCACACGGCTTTTCATTTCCAGAGAGAGAGAGAGAGAGAGAAGAAATCTCAACCAGAACGCTCCGGACGACACTCCACCAAATGGCAGCCCCAAATCAGAACGCTCCGGACGACACTCCACCAAACAACGCTCCGAAAATCTCAACCATGGAGGATGCTGTGAAGAAGATCATTGAGGAGCATGTGGCTCCTCTCAAAGCTGAAGTGGAACGCCTGCATCGCCAGCACAGGATACAGAGCATCGATCTTCTCCGCCTCAGGTTAGAAATCCAGGCATTGATGGACGCTCACAGAGCAGAAGGGAATAAGGAGGACGAGGAAGAGGAAGATGCACAGTAGAAGTTAGGGTTTCGTGCCTCAACTACTTTTTGGAAAATTAGGGTTTCTAGTTGGGGTTCATCAACATTTTGGGGATTTTTTGCGACTTTTTGGCTCCTTCCTCAAATGATTAAGGAATCTAACTCCAATGAAAATTAGGGTTTGTAGTTGTGTTAAACCACTGATGCTGTAATTAGTGCTATCTGACTCTGATGATAATTAGGGTCTTCTGAATGTTAAGCTGGATTTCATCTATGTTAACAATCGTTTGCTATTTGTTAGTATGGTTTGGTGTATGTCAATTTGATGCATGTTCTGTTAGAATTTAACTTATCATCGAAAATACACACTTCTCATAGCGGGAAAAAACACTTCTCATGGAAAAATACACACTTCTCATAGGGGAGAAAAACACTTCTCATGGAAAAATACACACTTCTCATAGGGGGAAAAAACACTTCTCATGGAAAAATACACACTTCTCATAGAAAAAAAAACACTTCTCATAGAAAAAAACACACTTCTCATAGAAAAAAACACACTTCTCATAGGAAAAAACACACTTCTCATAGGAAAAAACACAATTCTCATAGAAAAAAACACACTTCTCATAGAAAAAAAACACACTTCTCATAGAAAAAAACACACTTCTCATACAAAGTTCTCATATACTAAAAACACAGTTTTGATACACATTTCACATAGAAAATACACACTTCTCATAGAAAATACAAAGTTCTCATAGAGCTATACACACAGGTTGCTTAGATACTTCACATAATTCAAAGTGCTAGAACAAAACACAGAATTAGTAACAAAAACACAAAAAAAAATCTTATTCTCAACAATTATTTCATGAATCAAATCCAATAACATTGTTTTTTGTACAACTCAATTATTAAAAACTAAAAACCAGGCCTCAAATCCTCCTTACAAGTAAGTTTATTATGATTCCCCATCTTCCCACACCTACCACACTTCATTTCTCTAACCTTCTCCCCATTCGAACGAATCCTCTTCTTCTTAGGCCGCCCTGGAGGCTTTTTTGACAATGGTGGCAGAATACTAGTACCACAATCAACCACATCACCTTTCAACAATGACGCAACTGGGTAAATTGGTTTTGAATACACCTGACGATAACTCTCAACATGAAAAAAACGCTCTACATACAAGTTCAAATCCTTACCACTATATTTGATAGCACAGACAGCGTGGCAACAAGGGAATCCATTCAACTGCCACCAACAACAACTGCATGTACGCCTCCCAATATCAACACATACAGACGGATCCGTGTCAACTTCAAATATATCAGCACTTGAAGGAATCACTTTCCATGTTTTAACTAAATTATATAACTTCTCCAACCGAGACTCCCCATAAGGACAAATCACCTGATCCCATTTACTTGCCCTTTCTCTCCTCAAACACATTGATTTCATCATCTTCTTCCTTATACGATCAACCATATCCACCACGGGCAATTCACGCTCTTTCAATATCCATGAGTTAAAGCACTCAGCTAGACTAGAGGACATTGCTCCATAACGTTGCCCCGGGAAAAAAACATTTGCCCAGCGCTCATTAGGCAACTCCGACAGAAAATGAACAACAGCTGCACCACCGTGTTTCAGCAAATTACCCATATGCTGATTAAACTTTGCCACAGTGGGAGCATAAGCACATTTTGAAAACACTCTGATCAAACTCTCTTTATACTTGACATTTGTGGACGCCAAAGCAGTACGCAAGTTACCCTTCAAATGATAGAGACAGTAAGCATGAAAGCTTGAAGGAAACACCTTAGCAATACCCTCTTTTATTCCTCTGTGACGGTCAGATATAAAAACAAAAACCCTTCTGTCTTCATCCAAAATACCATGCAACTTCTCCATAAACCAAAGCCAATTATCATTATTCTCAGAATCAACCACACCAAAGCACAATGGAAATAGACCTGAGAAGGAAAAAATAATTCAGTTACCAGTTCATACATATGACAAAATCAGTTCTCACAATTCAGGAACCAGTTCTCATAATTTTGAAAACAGTTCTCATATTTCTCATAGTGCATTATAGCCTATGTGAACTGTATGTTATATTCATATGAGAATTGTATATGTAATCTATTTCATACCTGCATTACCATCTCTAGCTCAATCACACATCAAGCATCCTATATGACTATAAGAAACCAGTTCTCATAGTTCAGACACCAGTTCTCATAGTTCTGAAAACAGTTCTCATATTTCTCATACTGCATTGTACCCTATGTGAAATGTGTGTAAGTACTCATATGAGAATTGTATATGTGATCTATTTCATACCTGCATTACCATCTTTAGCTGAAGCAGACATCAAGCATCCCATATGCCTGGCCTTCAAGAACGTTGCGTCAACGGATAAAACAGGCCTGCAGTGCTTAAATCCTTGTACACATGCATCAAATGCTACAAACAACCTCAAAAAACGATTTGTGGTTTGATCCCACTCAACATCAAAAACACTTGTAGGATCCGAATTCAGAACAACATTACGATACCATTGCAGTTGATTAAAAGAATCTGAATAATCTCCAAATGCACTCGACTTGGCTTTCTGGACAGCTAACCAAGCACGATTATATGACACATCCACCCCATAATACTCCTTCAAATCATCAACAACATCAACAGGACGTTTCTTTGACTTGTCTCGAACATCATCCTTTATCAATTGACTAATCAGAGATGAATTAGCATGACAGTTCTTTGTCGTACGCCCAGCAACACCACAACAATGAACATTATAATACCTTTTGATGTAAAAGCAACCACTGACCTTGTCAAGTCTAGCATGGATATTCCACTTGCAAGATTTTACCTTACAAACTGCAGTCACTCTATCTGTTTCATTCTTTACAAAGTCAAACTCAAAAGAATGAACAATTGAATATTTCCGCAATGCATCACGAAAACCTTCCGAACCCCCGACAAACAACTGACCAACACTTTTAATAAGCTCTTTCCACGCGTCCGACAACCTTGGCCGATGCTGATGCGGGCAAAACATAGCTCCCAAATCATCCTCTTTACCTACATATTCCATTGATTCCAACCGACAACCGACTAACCCTTGCCCACTGAAACAAATGCCCTTACTAGTGCTAGCACCACCACTATCGAAAACCCCACTACTATTAGCACCAACATCAACACCACACCCACTAATACCACTATCAAAACCACGACTATCTACTACTGTAACTTCAATGCAATTCAATCCAATACTATCAGCTACAGCAAACATCACCTCCAAATCTTCATCATTATATAACATGGTACTAGGATGATCACGTATAGCATAAAAGAGTTGCAATGAGTGTCTTCTCAACTCACTAAACTTGCCACACAATATCTTCATAAAATCTCCAATTCTCGACGACCGAGACAACTTTATTCCAGCACACAATCCATTGTATTTACAAAACAAAATCAACGAATTCTCCGTTTCCCTAACAAAAAAACAAACAATTCACACAAAGGAAAACGACACAATTCTCATAAACCAACACAGTTCTCCTATTAAAAACACAGTTCTCATATAAATAAACACAGTTCTCATTTTAAAAACACAATTCTCATAAACACTTCTCATGCAAAAAACACAAAAAGACACTTCACATCAAAAACTAACAAACAAACACAATGATAGTTCAAGCTAGGCCTCAATCTAACAACAAAAACAACATTTAAATAATACACAAAACGACAAATCACATCAAATTCATATGAGAACTATAGTTCAGAAACCAGTTCTCATAGTTCAGAAACCAGTTCTCATAGTTCAGAAACCAGTTCTCATAGTTCAGAAACCAGGTCTCATAGTTCAGAGACCAGTTCTCATAGTTCAGACACCAGCTCTCGTAATTCAGAAACCAGTTCTCATAGTTCAGAAACCAGTTCTCATAGTTCAGAAACCAGTTCTCATAGTTCAGAGACCAGTTCTCATAGTTCAGACACCAGCTCTCGTAATTCAGAAACCAGATCTCATAGTTCAGAAACCAGTTCTCATAGTTCAGAAAACAGTTCTCATAGTTCAGAAACCAGTTCTCATAGTTCAGAAAACAGTTCTCATAGTTCAGAAACCAGTTCTCATAGTTCAGACACCAGCTCTCGTAATTCAGAAACCAGTTCTCATAGATCTAAAAACAGTTCTCATACATCAAAACAATCACATAAACACTGAAAAATAAACAAATCTACCAACAAAAACGACATTAAATACCTCATCTGCTCGACACCATCAACCTGCATCTCCTCACGCACCACAAAGCTACAACGAATCACAAAGCAACATACATCACTACTAAATGAAAAGTACATCAACTGAATAACTAATCAAATCTAACAACATACTCAAAAATACCTCAACAGATCGATTGAATCTCAATCCAACGCAATTCCTCCTCTCAATCGAACATCAATCGCTCAAGCTAGACATCAATCGTTCTCTCTATCGCAATCTCTCCCTAGATCTCGATATCTCTCTCTCGAAATCGCTCTCACGATCGCGATCGCGATCGCGCTCTCTCTCTCTCTCTATCTGTCTTCTCTCTCCGTCAATATTCTTTTGAAAACAAGCCTATATATAGTAAACCCGAAAAAGGGCAAAAACGTCCATCACCCAACATACCCGAGCCATTCAGCTTCGGGAAAATATTTCAGGGTTGGGATCATTCCGAGGCTAGAAAGGAGGACCGGCCTCTAATTATCTAAAATTTATTCAAAATGAAACATCATTAATGTTCGGACCATCGAAGACAAAGTTTGTTCAATCCCTATAAAAAATATAAAAAATAATATAAAATTTGTTCTAATGACACCATCTCAGTCCTTCTCTATCACCATCTCATCATTTCATCCCTGCTGAAGGGTTTATCTTTGCTATTGGTCGGGTATTATATGTTCGTTCCATAGGTACCAACTTTTTACTTTTCTAATTTGGTTTTGTCATTCCTGCAAAGATACACATAGTTAAACAGATGCAAACATATATAACCTAAACACTAGCATGATAATAAAATAGATTCAAGAATCATATATAACTTAAACACTAGCATTCAAATATAGTCGTATATGTTACCATAACCATATATAACAGTAGACAACCCTTTATGAATTGGTCTGCGCAGCGGCTTAACAGAACTGAACATATAACCATATATGTTACTCAACACTAGCTAAACAAAAGTACAAAAAATATTCCCAAAGCCAGCAAAAAAACAGTTTCAATGCAAATTGGACTACCATTATTGAAATAGAAAGACATTAATAAAATACCTAACTCCACTTCAAACGACTCCAATTATATAAATGAAAGAAAGTTTCATCTATCAAAATAATAATTTAAGTTAGAACATATAACCATATATACAATAATAAAGCATGATTAAACTTGGACATATAACCCTATGAAAGAATAATAAAGCATGATCAAACTAACATATATATGACCTAATTATATAACTTCACACTTACTTTTTTGTCTTCATATTTTTTGCACAACATATAACTAGATTTCCTTTGAGCGGTGCCACCTCATGCCCGAATCCTAGTTCCGCCATTGAACGGCACTTGCAAGGCTGGCCTTGGGCTAAAGCCCAAGGTGCCATGGCTTTAGGCCTCCAAAAGACACAAATTTTTAGGGTTTCAAAATGTCTAGTGGTCCTATATAGTACTATACCCAAAAAATGGCCTATTCCAAGTAAAAAAAGGCCCACACGGATACAATGAGAGTTGGGCCCAAAAAAAAAATTGGTGGCAGTTTTGTAAATAAGAGAACCAAATGGTCCATTTTCAAAGAAACAAAACCAAACTCTCTCACGTTTTTTTTTCCGAAGAATTGAAGCCAGAGGGCCTCTGAAATTGAAAGAATGAACAAGGGTTTTCTTTTTTCCCTAAATTTATCGGCTTACGTCACCACGGCACGTCGTCACCAATTCACATCCGCCAGTGAAGAACCAACAAGGGTCCTCTTGGATTATGAGTTCTTTGGTTTGAATGTTTGATCCAACATTCCAACTGCAGATTTCCATTTTCTACTCGTAACTTGTAAGTCTCTCTTCTTTTTAAGCTAAGCTTCAGAGGTATATTACAACTTCATATTGGAATTTGGGTCTAGGCGCCAGACTCGTCTGATTGTCTAAATCGTATATTTGTTTTGTTTAATAAATTATATTGCTTGAAGTTTGAAAGTGATTTTATATTGCTTAAAACCTTAAATCTTGAAGTCTGTGATTATAGTGAAAAGATGATGCTTTTCAAATACTGAAATGATCAATTATTTGAGATTTTTTATTATTGATCAGTGCTATTTTGTTTTGAAAAAGGTGATTTGTTTATTTTGTGATTGTCTTCAAAATTCGTAAAAGGCATCATTTTTCATTAGGGCTTTAGGCCTCCGAAAACTCAGGACCGGCCTTGGGCACTTGGAATGATATATGAGCGGGGTATTAATGAATCATAGTTAAGAACATCTAGGGGTACAAGGTAGAGGATTTTTGAGGTGTTACTTTGGAGATGTGTGCATGAGGACTGAGTACTGTAAGTATCTGATGCATTCCTTTAAGGATAGATAAACAGGTTAATTGCATCATTTTCAGGTTATGCAGGTTGAACCCGACCTAGACCCGTTTAGCAATCATAGATAAATAGGTTAATTGCCGTTTTATAGGCATAGATAGGTCGTGACTGTTGGCCAAAGATTATACCTCTTTGATTAAATCCAATAGTCATGTCTATTTATAATAGTCATGTCTAACAGTCACACATTTTTGTCTGGTAATGTATATTCATTTAAATCTAAATAGACACATTTTTTGTGTTTAAATACAATATTCACGTCTATTCATTTAACCTGAATAGTCACGCCTCTTGGATTAAAACCGTTCACCAACATTTATATTTAATATCCATTAAATATTTTGAAAATGTTCTAACAGATTATCGACGAAACTAAGATACTAGATAATCTAGCAAGTGTTGCTACCTTCAAGGTGGTTAAAGCCTAGTGAAATAGAGAAAATATTAGAGATATTGGACTGAAGGTATATATGAAACTTCCTTTTCTTTTATTTTTCGATTTCTTGAGGATGATTCTATTCAGAATTCCAAGAAACTCGCTATTGCACTAATTTCTGCTGACTGCCAAGTCTATGAATTCTCTTAAACAATACGCGTACCCTCAGGCCTCATATAATTCAATGAGAAGTGGATTGACTGGGTTAAGGAATGCGTGTGCCCTGTCAAGTATTCGATCACCGCAAATGGGAGCCAGATTTGTGAAGTTAGTCCGAATAGGAGTCTCCGTCAAGGAGATCCTTTATCTCCATATCTTTTTCTCATTGCGGCGAATGTATTCTCGACCCTGATTTCCAAGGCAGTTGGCAACAAATCTTTGGCGGGGATTCAAATGAGGAAACGATGCCCAATTGTGTCACATCTCTTGTTTGCGGATGATTCGTTGGTTTTTCTAGAGGCAGATCCCAAGTATTGTGAAAATTTCATGCGATTGGTTGCTTGTTTTAGTGCAGCGCCATGACTGTATTTGAATATCCAGAAGTGTCTAGCTTGTTTTTTCTCGCGAATACTCCACAACAAACATGAAGGAAGATATCAAAGCCATTTTGGGAATGAAGGAGATGGAGGGCAAGGAGAAGTACTCAGGCCTAACAGCCTTTTGGGGGATCAAAGAAGGACTCAAAGGCTTTTATTAGAGATTAAATCAGAGGGAAATTCCAAGCATATGGACATTGGACAAGCAAACAAAATCTGTGCTCCAATTGATTCCCATGTAGGCTTTAATCAATTGTAACTTTATCTTGATTAGACAATTTTATTTACAAATACTTTCAAACAAATGATTTCCACACCCATACGTACGTTATAGGTTGACAACCATTTTTTGTCTTTGCAGTATGAAATTATAAATTAATTATTTCTTATTCGTTAATTCTTGAGGATGATTCAATATAAAATCTGAAAAGATTCACTATAACACTAATTTTGCATGCTCCGAATTAAAATTTTAATCTTCTCTTAAATACCCTCGTATAAATTCACATTTGAAAAATGCATAACTAGTTTCTATGTTCAACAAGAATCATCCTTATTCACGCATAAAAATTAGAAGTTGTAAGTTTCCATAAAACAGCCAGTGGGGATGGAGACGGAGCTAGAGGATTTGGGGTGTTTGAGAGGTGGTGCCCGCTCCCTCCCAGCACCGCAAAGGATAATCCTAGCTGAAAACAAGAGAGAACAGGATGAAATGAGAAAATCTCTGTTATGGTGTAGGCTATGGAATTGTTCAGAGCCGAAATGTGGGAGTTTGGGTTCCTGTGATTAACAATCAGAGGAGAAATAATGGGGGGTTAGGGAGTTAGAATCGACCTTTGTTCACTATTTTCATTGACAACTTGACAGAAGAGGGTGATCAAGGTTGGCTCAGGAAAACTTTCTCTAATTACGGCGTTGTCAAAGATGCTTTCATTCCTATTAAACGTAGCAAAATAACTTATTCCAAATTTGGGTTCGTTGGGTATGATTTTCATGTCTCGGCTGGGGTAGCAATATTAAAATCCAGTGATTTGTGGGTTAGTGACAAGAAGCTTTTTGTCAAAGAAGCAACTTTTGGTCAGTATAAGAACGAATCAGCTTTGAAGCTCCCATCTTTCCAACGACCAGATGCGGAAACTAGTACTCAAGGGGCTTTTAGGAATCAAGGTTTACACCTTGATGCAGAAAAAAAGCGGGCAAAGAAGATACAGTCAAGGTGTATCTTATTCCCAAGTCGTTACGGGTGATTCTAATAACCTCAAGGCCAAAGATGCCAATGTTATTATTTTGAAAATTTCCCCATCGGGAAATGATTGGCTCTTATGCAGTGCAGTGGGGTTGCTTCACAAACTGATTCCGTAGAAGACTTTAAACAGGAATTCCATAAAGAGCAGGGGCCAAATGTCATCGATATTTGATATGGGTGGAATAACAATCCCCTTTACCAACCCTAATGGGGCTATGAGGAATGTTTCGATCAAAGAGCAAATGGCTCAAAAGGTGGTTTGATTCGGTAAAGCCTTTGGAATGGAGATGCGGCGAGTTTGGAAAGGTTAGCTTGGATCAACTGTTTTGGAATCCCTCTTAATGCTTGGTGCATGAGTACTTTCAAAAGGATTGGCGAAATTTGGGGTCATCACATTTCAGTGAAGGAAGATACCGTGAATTACATTTCTTTTGTCAAAGGGAGTTATTGATTGTCAATAGAAATGTCCAGCCTTTGGATCATTCACGTATGCGCAATCCTGTAGGAATACAACTCCCTTATAGAAGTAATCCTTGAATTTCAACAATAGAATTAACAGGGAAAACAAGATCAAGAACTATACCGACATGCAATTTCAGGATACAGAAGAATTAAAACTATAACTATAAAGCTGTTGTTCCGTAAGGCAAAAGTAGAAATCCTGAGCATGCAATCTCAGTAGGAAACTTCCCACATGAACTGATGAACAACAATTACACATAATTAACACTTAAGATACTTCAAAAAATGAGGTTCTCGACAGGCCATTTGATCAGCAAATTGTGGAGGTACCATTATTGGAGGGCATTGGTAGTCCTGGACAGTAGTGGACACAAAGGCACAAGTGCTTTAGTTGATTTGCTCAAACTCATCTTTGCGCTACATGAGCAAATTGGAACCAAACGGAAAGAGCAAGAGAAACGAAAACGTTATGAGGAAAAAAAAGTAATGGAGATTTATTACAAGGTGAAAGAGAGTAGGGTACACACCTTTGACTTCCATGTCGCAAAATCTTTTTAAACTTCTTTATGTTTCTAACCTCCATTCACCCAAGTGTTTTCTTATCTTACACAATTTGCTCACAATGGTTCCCATCTCCATGCGGTCTCTTGGCAATTTTGATGAACATGCAACTCCAATTGTCAGAATGAAAACCATGCAATCGTTTATCCAACTTCTATTGTTGTGCTCCAGTTGGATGGAGGGATCGGCGACATCCATCACTTGGTCTGGCAAAGCATTCTTAACGAAGTGATGAAGATTTAGATGATCTTTAAACAATTTGTCATTTGGTCTTTTGCCGGTAAACATCTCCAATAGAAGAATGCCAAAGCTATATATATTCCCAACGGTGGAAGCCATGTCACCCACACCATACTCTGCAGATTGATTCAATTGTTAGTGTATTTCAGTGTGGAAAGTGAAATGGCATTGTTCTAAACTTCTCATTCTTATAGAAAATCCATGCAATAATCTATAACACCAGTTGTTATTTATGGATATATGCTACTGAATATGGTGGTCATTGATTGATAGGGAGAACTTAAGACACTTTGAAGATAGCTACAATCAAATAAATGTGGAAATGTCTTATAGGACGATCTAATCTAGTCAACCGTGAGGATGCACAGTACTCTAACATTAAGTATGTCAGAATATATATAGAAGGGCATGGAGTTTGTATTGGCGAATGCTACAAACGAAAGGACAAAAAAATGTAGGGGTCCACTAGTTTACACAAAGCCAAGCTTTAGAGTTTAAATTTTACAGTTGATTAAAGATTTTCTACCTGGAGCGATGTAGCCTATTGTTCCCTTTATTGCACTTGAATTGCTTTAATGTTGTAGTACATTTATTGAGGTTAACCAAACCAACCGAGCCGTATGTCCCAATCACTTAAGGTCGGCTACATTAATCCTTTTCCTCCATTAAGATCTGTCAAGGGGCACTTGTTCACATAAATCTACTATACTCATATTGTTGCGCACCACAACATTTAATGTCAATTTAGGTCTACCCTTCTCTGTAGCATTGCTACCCAAAGCTATCATATCTGCTCTCTTAACTACTACATGTCCTGGTCTACGGAAGACATACCCAAACCATTTTAGCCTAATTTTCCTCAACTTCTATTCTATGGGTGCTACACCTACCATCTCACGAACCGTTTCATTTTTAATCCTGTCTCGTCTAGTCTTATCACACATCTACCTCAACATTCTCATTTCCGCTACACTCATCATGTTCACCTGTTGTTTCTTAATTGGTTATCATTCTGTCCCATAAAGCATCACTGGTCTAATGGCAGTCATTTGTTGAGGTTGCAAAAATAATTTTTGCTAACCCAAAATCTCTAACATGGGCAGCCATTGTATCATCCAAAAGGACATTACTTGGTTCAGATCACCATAAATGATTGTTGACTCACAACCACAATGAAGATACTCAAGTGCAGAAGCAACATCAATAGAAATGTCTAGCCTCTGTATCGGTTTTAGGTACTCGGGCTCCACAAGTCCATTTTGATGCAACCATCCATCTAATGTGAGTTGAGTTTTGTTCACCCTTCACGTAAGAGGGTGAACATTACCCTCCTTCCTATTGAGTAAAATAATGTGGACCTCACTACAAAGTGATATCATGCTTACCAAAAAATGTATTGCATGGTAAGCAGGACATCATTTTGTGGTGGGGTCCACATCATGTCAACCAATGAGAGAAAGGGAAATGTTCACCCTTTTTTAAAGAGGGTGAACAAAATTGCACTCATCTAATGTTCCATTGGCCATGTATTCATATACTATAGCTTTGAATTCATTACCATGGAAGTCCATGCTAGAACATGCACTTAATACCTTTAAAAGATTTCGATGCCTTATGGTTTGAAGTGCTTTGCATTCTACCATGAAGCTCTTCAAAGCTCCCTTGAGTTGAAGATTGAGTACTTTCACTGCCACAACAATTTGGTCTTGATCAAGGATCCCTTTCTATGCAGAAGCATAATTCCCAACACCAAGTAGATTAGACTCTAAAAATCCATTGGTGGCATTGAGAAGATCTGAGTACGAAACTCTCAAAATTTAGTGTTCGAAAGATGGCTTAGAAGAAGCCTCCTTCCTTGAGACACGTTGATGGCGACAAAACATAAACAAGCTAACTACAAAAGTTGAACATGTGACAAGAGCAACCACCACATATAGTATTATCTTCATCTTGTAAGATAGTTTGTTTCACTTGGACATTGAGTATGGGCAAGGAAGAAAATATAAGTCAGCAACACCTCCACACAGATCATCCATTCCAACAATTGAAATCGTGCTCGCATTTCGAAAAACTCCTTGTATTGGAACTTCTCCATGCAGCATATTAAAAGACAGATTTAGTTTTTCTAATGGAAGCTCACTAATGTAACTAGGGATCAGCCCCGTTAAATTGTTGTGTGAAAGGTCCAACTCTCGTAAAACCCTTAGCTCTCCCAAACCTTTAGGTATCTCATCTTCAATTGAATTAATTTCCTTCCAAATGAAGCACTTCTAGGCTCGAACATCCACTCAACGAATTTGGAATGGACCCTAATAACCTATTATTGGACACATCAAACTTTGCGAGATTTTTCAAAGACCCAACTTCTGATGTTAGAGAACCAGTCAAAGAATTATAGCCCAAATCAAAGGAAATTGAAATGGATGAAAGATTTAGAACTTGAAGGGGTATTGAACCATATAGATTATTATGAGAAAGAACTAACGCTGACAACTGTTGACAGTTGCTTAGACTCAAAGGTATGCTTCCACCGATTTTATTTTGCCCCAAAGTAGAGAAGATTCAGAGCACTTAAATTACCAAGTGAAGAAGGCAATTTTGTGAATTTGTTCTTGGTCAAATACAGTACTTGCAACTTATGAAATCTGCCAATGGTGTCGAGAACATGGCCGGAAAAAGAATTGTTTGATAAATCCAAATAAGTGAGATTAAGGAGGTTCCCAATACCCGAAGGAGTACTTCCATGTAGTTGATTCCCCCCTAGAGCCATGAAGCTAAGATCAATAGAGAGATTGGTTATGGAGTTGGGCAACAAACCTTCGAGAAGATTATTGTCACTAAGAAGAACTCTTAATCTGGTGCAATTTGTTAGAGATGAGATAAAAGAAATGTCATCCTCCAACTGATTGAATTGGAAGTTGATCGTTTGAAGATTTGAAAGTTCTCCAAGATCTTTTGGCATCGGTCCGATGAAGCTATTCCAACCGAAGTTTATATATTCAAGACCGGAAGCATTAGACAACGAATTGGGAATCATCCTGTGAAGGAATTTCCAATTAAGCCAAGAAACAAAAGATTAGTAAGTTTTGACCCTATATCAGGAGGAATATTTCGTTCAAGTCGGTTACAGGAAGCATTAGACAACGAATTGGGAATCATCCTGTGAAGGAATTTCCAATTAAGCCAAGAAACAAAAGATTAGTAAGTTTTGACCCTATATCAAGAGGAATATTTCGTTCAAGTCGGTTACTTTGTACTGAGAAATTCTTGAGAGTGGAGATGTTGTACAGGCCAGAAGGAATCTTTCCAGACAACTTGTTTTTTGTTGGAAAAATGGAATTTTAACCAAAGAGAATTTGGTGGGACCCACACCACGTGAGGTGGGCCCAAGTGGGTTTTAGATACTCCTTGCTAAGGAGTTTTAAACCAGTGAAAGAATGAATAAATTCCATTGAGAGATGAATGAGAATTATCTCTTAAAGTGGGTTTCGGACCAACAACAGTGCACGGTTGGATGGTCAAAGCTGGGTTGATTACCCAGAGTTATTACCCATGATTGCGTATTCAATTTCAGGAATAATAACTGTATCAGTTTTATTTCAAAATTGAATTGCAGAATCAATTCCCTTATTGATTGCGAGGCTCCTCCATCATTGCAGCATTTATGGTAGAGGCTCCTCCTTCAGCTATAAAAGGAGACCTCTTCCTTTGGTTTCAACACACCGAAAACAATCCAAAGCATCTCTGCAATACAATTGTTCTTTTCGAGAAAGAGAGTACAAACACAAGTTGGTTCGACGGGTAGTCTACGGCGGTGCTCCGGCGGCTGAGTGGTAACCGAGTCAACCCTGGGAGACGAACACCGACATAACCTCCAACACCGATGAGGCGGCGAATTTGTCTTAAGGGCACCGTTGAACAAAATGGGTCTCGGTTTGGAATTGCTAATCCTTTTTTTTACAGTTTATGCCTACATTTCATATTATGTAGTTTTACGATTCATGTTCATGTTGTAATTTCCTGAAATTAGTAACATCATTTATTGTTTTTCCGCACTATTTTTGTTAAAATTAATGCTTTATTATCTTTTTGTAATTGAACCAAGTATTTTGTTTTGTTTGGGCCAAATGTTAATGGGCTACTTTATTTCCTTTTGTAATTGGGCTCTTTTGTTTGCTATAGCCCAAGTTTGTTTTATGTGTAAGTCTACCCTAGTATTTAAAGGAGTAATGAAATGAAAAAAGTGCAGCCCCACTTTTTCGTTTCTTTTTCTCTGCTTTCCAGAGAGCAAATCTCATCCCCTGTTTCTTTCCCATTTTTCCTTTGGCTGAAAAGGCAGCACCATCTCCCATATTTGCTCTTGGTTCTTCCACTAAAACTCAAGAATAGTTTAGGGAAAAGCCAACATAAGTGGTATCAAAGCCAGGTTGATCAAATCAACTTGGGAGTGAAGATTATTGGAAGGGGAAACAAAACCCTAGAAAGTCTACAACAATGGCAAGTTCAAGCAATCAAAACTTAGGAGCTCTACCACTTTCTTTTCCACTTCTCAATGGAGAAAACTATGATTTTTGGTGTGTGAAGATGAAGACCCAACTCATGTCAAATGATGTTTGGGAATATGTTCAACATGGGTTTGAAGATTATGAAGGTGTGGAGGTGGCTTTGTCTAATGAGCAAAAGAAACAATTGAAGGTGGATAATAGGATGAATGCAAAAGCTCTCTCCATGATTCAACAAGGTATTTCCGACAACCTCTTTCCTAGAATCATCAATGAAACCAAAGCCAAGAAAGCAAGGGATATTCTTTACAATGAGTATAGAGGCAATTTGAAGGTAAAAACCATCAAACTTCAATCTTTGAGAAGAGATTATGATCGAGAATTTGAAAATGAAGGATAGTGAATTGTTGAATGATTATTTTTCTAGACTTATGGATGTTGTGAATCAAATGAAAACATATGGGGAAGATGTTGCTACTCAAAAAATTATTGAGAAAATCTTGATTAATTTGCCGAAGAAGTATGATTCCATTGTTGCCGTCATTGAAAATACTCAAGATTTAGCCACTTTGAGTGTCGAAGAATTGATGGGTTCCCTTAAGACATTTGAGCAAAGATTGAATAGGCAATCCGAAAAGTCAATTGAGAGTGCCTTTCAATCCAAGCTTAATGTTAGTACCCCAAAGCCCCATGGAAAGGGATCTTCTTCAAGTCATAATCAATCTAGAGGGCAATTTTCAAGTGGTGGAAATTTTGAACGAGGAAGAGGTGAAAATGATAGAGGAAGAGGAAGAGGAAGGAACAATTTTCAAAGTGGAAACAATTTTCAAAGGGGAAACAACTTTCAAGCAAGAGGGAATGATGAGGCCACTCAACCAAGGTGTGGAATTTGTAAAAGGGGTAGTCATGTTGATAAAGATTGTTGGTTTCGAGGGAAGCCACAATGTTACAATTGCAACAAATTTGGGCATGTCAAAAAGGATTGCCGAGTCACAAACAATCAACAAGCTAATTACTCCGAAGAGCAAGAAGGTGGAGGGTGTATGTTTTATGCTTGTCAAGCGGCTTCCAAGCAAAAGAATGATGTGTGGTTCCTTGATAGTGGTTGTAGTAACCACATGACCGGAGATGAGAGTATCTTTGTGAAGATCGATACTTCCTCCAATTCTCAAGTAAAGATCGGAAATGGTGCCTTAGTCCAAGCTAAGGGAAAGGGTACTATTGCCGTGGAGACAAAGAAGGGTACAAGGAATATCTCGGATGTGCTACTTGTTCTGGACTTGGAGCAAAACTTGTTGAGTGTTGGGCAACTTATAGAGCATGGGTACACCATTCAATTTGAAGGAGACTCTTGCAAGATTTATGACAAAGGGGGGAGAAATCAAGTTGTAGCAAAAGTCAAGATGGAGAAAAATAGAAGCTTTCCTCTCACTTTTCACTACTCCAAAAATGTGGCCTTGAAGGTGGATGTGCTTGATGACTCATGGCTTTGGCATAGAAGATTTGGGCACTTGAATTTCCAAAGCTTGAAGAACTTACAACAAAGGAACATGGTGTATGGCTTGCCAACTATTCATGAAGTCAAGCAAGTTTGTGAAGGTTGTGCACTTGGAAAGCATCACTGGGATTCATTTCCAAAAGACAAGGCGTAGAGGGCTAGAGCACCATTGGAGCTTGTTCATACCGTTGTGTGCGGGCCTATGGATACACCATCTCATGGAGGTAACAAGTACTTTATCATTTTTATTGATGATTTTTCTAGAATGACATGGGTTTATTTCATGAGACAAAAATCTGATATTTTCTCAATCTTTAAAAAGTTTCAAAGTCTTGTAGAGAGACAAATTAGTGGCCATCTAATGAAAGTGTTGAGAAGTGATAGAGGTGGTGAGTACACTTCAAATGAATTCCATAAATTTTGTGAAGACATTGGCATGGAAAGGCAACTAACGGTTGGGTACACTCCACAACAAAATGGAGTGGCGGAGAGGAAGAATAGAACCATAGAGGAGATGTCAAAATCAATGTTACATGAGAAGGGATTGCCCAAGACTTTTTGGGATGAAGCCGTCTATACGGCGGTATACTTGATGAATCGATGCCCAACAAAAGCCGTTGAAAATATTACTCCATTTCAAGCTTGGAGTGGGAGAAAGCCATCCGTGAATCACTTGAAGGTTTTTGGGTCCATTTGTTATGCTCATGTTCCAAAAGTAAAAAGGAGCAAGCTTGATGAAACTAGTCAAAAGTGTATCTTTGTGGGTTATATAGCTCCCAATCAAAGGGCTATAGACTCTTCAATTTGACCACAAACAATGTAACCATTTCTAGAGATGTTCTCTTTGATGAGAAGGCATATTGGGATTGGAAGGGGAATGTGGTACAAAACCAAGTCTCTTTCAATTATGAAGAACCGGAGAGTCAAGAAGATGAAGAATGTGATGATCTTGAAGCTCCAAATCAAACTCCTCCAACTTCTCCATCAAGCTCAAGTTCCTCATCTCCAAGTTCAACTCCAAGAAGAATGAAAAGCCTTAGTGATGTGTATGCAAGTTGTAATTTTTGTGTTGTTGAACCGGAGACCTTTGAAGAAGCAATTAAGGAGGAATCTTGGAAGAAAGCTATGGAAGAGGAAATTCATGTCATCAAGAAGAACAAAACTTGGGAGTTGGTGGAGAGGCCAAAAGACAAAGAAGTTATTGGTGTGAAGTAGATTTTCAAAACAAAGCTCAATCCCGATGATTCCATTCAAAAGCACAAAGCAAGACTTGTTGGAAAAGGTATTCTCAACAACCCGGAATTGATTTTCAAGAGACATTTGCACCGGTGGCTCGACATGACACAATTAGATCTCTTATTGCCTTAGCGGCATCGAAGGGATGGTTCTTATATCAACTTAATGTGAAATCGGCCTTCTTGAATGGTGTCTTGGAAGAAGATGTGTTTGTTGATCAACCTCAAGGCTTCATTGTCAAAGGCAAGGAACAAAAAGTGTACAAGTTGAAGAAGGCTTTATATGGGCTAAAGCAAGCACCCCGGGCATGGTATAGTGAGATTGACTCTTACTTCAATGAAAGAGGCTAGGATTTCAAAGAAGCAAAAGTGAGCCAACCTTGTACATCAAGAGGCAAGCTAACACCGGTATTCTCATTGTTTCTATATATGTTGATGATTTGGTTTTTACCGGTAGCAATGTGAAAATGATTGAGGATTTTAAAAGAGACATGATGAAGAAGTATGAAATGAGTGATTTGGGTCTCTTGCATTATTTCTTGGGCATTGAAATTTATCAAAGTAAAGAGGACATTTTCATTTGTCAAAGAAAGTATGCAAGAACTCTTCTTGAGAAGTTCAAGATGAGAGAATGCAAACCGGTTGCAACTCCCTTGATTGTGAATGAGAAATTGCCAAAAGAAGATGGAAGCAAAAAGGTGGATGAATCTCTTTATAGAAGCTTGGTTGGAAGCTTGTTGTATTTGACTATTACAAGGCCGGATATTATGTATGCTACAGGTATGTTATCCCGATTCATGCACAATGCAAGCCAAACTCATTTTGGAGTGGCTAAGAGGGTCTTGAGATACTTACAAGGTACACTTGATTATGGCATTTTGTATGAGAAGAATGTTGATACAAAATTGCTAGGATTTTGTGATAGTGATTGGGCCAGAGGTGTCGATGATATGAAGAGCACTTCCAGATATGCCTTTTCGCTTGGCTCGGGTGTCTTCTCATGGGCATCTAAGAAGCAACAAACCGTGGTGCAATCTACCGCCGAGGCCGAGTATGTGTCGGCATCATTGGCAACCTCTCAAGCAATATGGCTAAGGAGGATTTTGGAGGATGTTGGTGAAAAGCAAGGAGAAGCTACTCCAATTTTGTGTGACAACAAATCCGCAATTGCAATGGCAAGGAATCCCGTCTACCATAGCCGCACCAAACCCATTGCCATCAAGCATCACTTCATTCGAGAGGCCGTGGAAGATGAAGAGATTCAACTCAAGTATTGTGCAACCGAAGACCAAGTAGAGGATATTTTCACCAGAGCTCTTTCAAAGGAAAAGTTTCAATATTTTAGAGAAATGTTGGGTGTTACAACAAAGCATTAAGGGGGAGTGTTAAAATTAATGCTTTATTATCTTTTTGTAATTGGACCAAGTATTTTGTTGTGTTTGGGCCAAATGTTAATGGGCTACTTTATTTCCTTTTGTAATTGGGCTCTTTTGTTTGCTATAGCCCAAGTTTGTTTTATGTGTAAGTCTACCCTAGTATTTAAAGGAGTAATGAAATGAAAAAAGTGCAGCCCCACTTTTTCGTTTCTTTTTCTTTGCTTTCCAGAGAGCAAATCTCATCCCCTGTTTTTTTCCCATTTTTCCTTCGGCTGAAAAGGCAGCCCCATCTCTCCATTTTTGCTCTTGGTTCTTCCACTAAAACTCAAGAATAGTTTAGGGAAAAGCCAATAATTTTCCTACAATCTTAAGACAATTTGTCTTTTGGGAAATCAGTTTCGGTTCTGCTTTGAAAAAAAAAAAACAATTTCTGGTTTTGACGTTATAAACAGACCTTAAGAGGAAAAGAAAACAAGTATTTTCTTCCCCACGGATTTCTCAACAGTTTTTTTTTTGGTCTAGTAGAGTACTGTTCTGAAAAACTGTTTTGAACATTTCCACAAATAGTAGCGTGGTTTTTACATAATTACTGTAGTGAGTTTACTCCTTTTCGGGCTCCTGTCTAAATTGTTTTGCATGCTAACTGTTTATATTCTCGGTGTAGTATATTGAGGGAAAAAAAAATAGTACTGAACAGTTCCATAACAGTAGAGTATTAGTTGCTGATTTGGTTTGACTTTTCATTGCTAGTGTGAATCTAAAAAAGTAAGTAGTCTTCGTTTGGATTTTTACTCCATGTTTGCTATTGACATCTTTGAGAAGTTATTGTTTACCACTATTATTGGTACTAGAGCAATTTGCATATTCTTAGTTGATTGCTGACTAACCCAATTCTTTCTCACAGTAGAATATTGTTCCCTACTACTGTAGCCTTGTAAGTTTGTGCTACAAACTGTTTGTTTCTGTCAAAGCAAACTTTTTTTTTTAGCGTGCTTTTGATTCTATACTGATTTATTGAAAATTTGGTTCTGATTTTACTTGATTGGTGAGATACTTGTTTGATCTTTTCAAACTTCAAATTTTTTGTAACTGGAAAAGGGGTTTCGTGAATAATGGGTAAAATTTATTTTGGTCCAGAGCATTGATTTTTATAAAGTTATTATACTGTTACAGGTTTTATTTGGTTTTAAAAGCTTACTGTTATAGTTTTGCTTGGGGAGTTATACGCATTTGACTTTTTCAAACTTCATAACTTTCGTAACAGTAAAGTTTATTGAAGTAAAGACAGAATACATACGGTGCTTTGAATACGTGATTCAGAAATCTTTATTTTCAAAATTCCTTCGTAAACTCTAAGTTTTGTCCTTTACTGTCAGAAAATTTTTGACCTTTTATTGTGACTTTAATATTTGGTTTGAAACATTTGACTGTGGACTAACTTGTTTCGTTCCAGCACCGTATCATATTTCGGTACACTAAAGCTACTACTTGTTAAATAGTGAGCAATTGTTTCTAAATTTATTTGTTTCTCTCGGCTTTGGCAGAGAACTTTTTATATACACTTGTAGTACGATTCTATTTTCATTTTCAGTCTAGATAGTACCAAGAGGATTGGCTATTGTGATATTATTTCTGTTAGAGAT